>CM053793.1:730402507-730960007 GCA_028749045.1 Cupressus sempervirens
CCTCAAAATATGCGAAAAATTAAATGCAAAGCAAGATTATCAATCACTCACTAGAGATCTAGTGTTCAATGGCTGGTTGTGTCATTGGGAGTGCTCAAAATGATGAAAAGCACATAAATTTCCATCTTCCTCTTAGAGCTCTCCTATTCACTAAAGACAACAAGTATAAATGATTTGAAAATGACCCGTTGAGCCCTTATATAGGTTTTGACCTAATTTTCCAAAGTGATCCAATTTGTGCAAAAATCACCCCCCTAGCTAATTTGATTGCTTTAAATCCTTTCGAGATCGAATTCAAAATCTAACACACCTAAGGAGTTCAAAAAATGCATTTAAAAATTTTGGGATTGATGCAGTCGAACGCTTGTGCAGTCAAAATTTCTCTGGTACTTTGTGATTATTGGAATCTTTTCAACTCAAAATTCATCATGTTTTCAAATTTTATTTTTGAAAAAGTGAACTCAAGTCAACTATGGTCAAAATTGGTCAACTTTTGGTCAAACTTGGTCTGCTAGACCTCAAAATCATGTTCAATTGACTCCAAATTTTTTTCTAATCATTATGATCTCTTTTATATTTTACTAACTCTTCACATTATTCTATATCTCTCTCAACATACTACCTTACATCATATTTTTGGTGTGTCATCTTTCAATTTTTCTCCTGAGGAGGTAGGATGATTACATCATTGAACTAAAACTCCAAATCAATTTTAATCTTTATTGCTCAGGGGCATCTTGTTCCCATCTTATGTACTCATCATTTGGGGCATCTTATTCCCCTCTTTCTAGGATTTTTTCCATCTATCACATCTTATAAAGAGTTTGATGGATAGGTATTGAAACAATCTAAACCACGACTCCTGAGGATCAAGCCTCATTCTGGGGATGATTCTACGACTCATGATTGAATCTTGTAATGCTATTAATTCAAGTATCTAGATGTTTTCTCTAGATCCTTAAAGGTTAAGCTTCGTTCTAAAGAAAACCTTTAAAATGCTATCAATCTTGGGTATTTAGATGTTTTGCCTAGATCCTTAAAGGTTAAACTTTGTTTTGAAGAAAACCTTTAAAATGCTATCAATCTTGAGTATCTAGATGTTGTATCTGGATCCTTAAAGGCTAAACTTTATTTTGAAGAAAACCTTTAAAATGCTTATCAATTTAGGTATCTAGGTGCTCTACTTGGATTCCTTAGGTTTAAGCTCAGTTTTGGAGATGGTCCTTAAAAGCTTATCAATTGGTCTTTGTAACATCAACTTTAGAACCAATCTTATTTCCTGATCTATGCATCACACTTTCTAATTTTTCTTTGAATTGAAAGTGATGTGTGAAAAATACTTCTTCAAGTCATCAACCATTCTTTTTTAAGAAACTAGTTTCTCATCCTTCACTTGATACACATCATTAACCTAGTTGATTATGAGCTAAGAGACCCCAAAGATGTCTAACTGATCCATTCTCCATTCAGATGCAATCTTCATGCCATTAATCAAAGCCTTGTATTTAACAATGTTGTTTGTACAAGGAAACAAAATATTGTATGCTTTGGGTAATGAATATCTCTATGGTGTTATGAAGAGTAATCCGGCACTAGATCCCTATTGTGTGAAGGACTTGTTGAAGAAAATTACCCACATTTGGTGTGTGAGTGTCAGAATTGACTCATCAAGGAAATCAATATTCATCGAGAGAAGACTTTGCATAAGTGCATCTGCTAGTTGATCTGCAATCACTTGTCCCTTGATGGCTTTTCATTCAGCATACTGAATGTCAAATTTTCTCAGTATCATGACCCACTTAGCCAATCATCCTATGAGAGCTACCTTACTGAGCAAGTACTTTAGTGGATCTATTTTAGCCACCAACCATGTAGTGTGGGCAAGCATGTAGTGTCTCAACTTTTGGAAAACAAAGACAACTACCAAGCAAGCTTTCTCAATGATGTTGTAATTCCTCTCATAAAAAATCAGTGTGCAACTCAAGTAGTAAATCTCTCTCTCCTTTTTATTGTTATCCTCTTGAGCTAATAAGATTCCCAAAGATGTTTCAGTTGCTGAAATGTACAAATTCAAGGGCATCTTATTCCCCTTTTTTTGACATCTTTGCCATCTATCATATATTATAAAGAGTTTGATGGATAGGTATCAAAAAAATCTAAACCCCGACTCTTGAGGATCAAGCCTCGTTCTAGGGATGATTCTATGACTCATGATTGAATCTCTTTATGCTATCAATTCAAGTATCTAGATGTTTTATTTGGATCCTTAAAGGTTAAACTTCATTATGAAGAAAACCTTTAAAATGCTATCAATCTTGGGTATCTAGATGTCTAAAGAAAACCTTTAAAATGCTTATCAATTTTTGTATCTAGGTACTCTACGTGGATTCCTTAGAATTAAGCTCCATTCTGGAGATGGTCCTTAAAATCTTATCAATTGGTCTTTGTAACATCAACTTCAGAACCAATCTTATTTCTTGATCTGTGCATTGCACTTTCTAAATTTTCTTTGAATTGAATGTGCTATTTGCACATTCATTCAAAGAGGGGCAAAATGTAATACCCAAAAATTGGCTCATTGCCATGATGACCAATTCTGGTCTATTTCAATTAATCCTAAGTCCTATGTCACTAGGCAATTCTGGTTCTGATTTTTGCTATTTGACCTAAGTGTCAAATGCAAAAAACCCTACATATAGATTAATCAGACCATCTATTTAATTCTAAAGTATTGACTCGAATTAGTCACATTAAACCTATTTGATTGAGATTTAATTTAATTTAAAGTATTTATACTCTAATTTAATTAAATTATCTCCTAAGGCTAATGCACTAAGGAATTAAAAGTATTTAATTTAATGATCATGCTTATTTTAATTAATTGAATGTAATTATTCAATTAAATAGAAAAGGAATTTATGAGGTCATATATCATTTTATTAAATTGAATATCTTTCCCAAATTCTATTTTTTAGTTCAAAAATGGAAATTCTCAAATGACAACTTCTTGAATTAGAAGTGACTTAATTTACTTAATCTTTCACTAAAGTGAATCCAAGTTAATTGTTTCTTGCACTTAGGATCCGAGTCAGTTAACTGCATCTATATTAGGAATCTTCCACTTTGACTGAATCTTGGCTTCAGTCCTGACTGTCGATTTGAGTTGATCTCAACTGTTGATGGATTCTAAGAATTCTATTTAAGAGAATCCTAGTTTCTCATTATGGAGGTTGGATTTTTTATGCTATTGAATTGCTGTCAAATTGATTATTCACTTGCTTTCTAGGCTTTCATATTGTTATCACTCTAAATTGTCATTTAGATTAAAGAATGCATACATCTAATTTAGTTTCTTTTATTGTTTAATAGAATAGGTTTCATTTCATATAGATTAATCACACATCCATCTCTTGCATAAATCCTTCATTCTAGAAAGGTTTGGTTGCCTGCATCTTGTTTTGAGAGCTCACAGGCAAAATCCTTCTAGATAGAAGGCAATGGGTTGCACTATTAGGTGTCTTGGATAAATGACTCCATGTTTGTCCTGGGATGATTCTGTAGGTAATGACTACATTGAAGTGTGTGTGAGGTTTGGATGCCCACAAATTCATGCATACACATGAAAAACTTAAACTTAAATCAAGAATTGATATCTTCCCTTTTCTTTCCAAGATCTTCTTACAAAACATTTTGATCTACACAACTAAGTTGAAAATCCTTGAGCAACATTTACATAGAACCAATTCGCACTAGTACAAAGATCTTTAGAGAGTTGTCACTCACAAATATGAGAAAAATTTAAAACATGATTTATCACATGACAAATCTGAACTGGATTTTTCAACTAGGGGAACTGGCAAATCATCAAACACTTAGCAAAGAGAAAATACTATTTGATCAATTATAACTCTAATTTTACAACACTTAAAAGTACTATCCAACTGAATTGATTGACGATGACTTCACTAGTAACAATACATATGTACATTCAACTTTCAAAGCTACTGCTATAAATAAATAAAGCATTATTTTGAGAAATGAATCTTCAACAAGGAAATGGAAAATACTTCACAACCTTGATATCGTAGCAAACTCTTCACATGCCTTTCTTCCAACCGTATTGAATCTCTTTTTAGATTCAATACTTCCCCAATAGAGTCACCATTTTGTTAGTGTTTTAAAATGCCAAGATTCAAAAAACCAATGATGAAAAAGGAATACATCTAGGGGTAGTAATTCCCATCTACAATATATCCATTTAGACACTAAGGACAACTATAAGGCTATACTTCTTCAAGCTTTGCAAAACCTAGGTGGGTGAACATCATATTCTTTTATATGGTACCAATTTCAAAGCATACAACATAATCTATATAGTAGATAAAAACCTTGAATCTTCTATGTTTATGCAAACAACATAGACATGAAATAGCTAGTAACATAACCTATGAACTAGATAAGCTAAGTGATGGAAACTCTTTTTAGCTCTTCAAAAAAAAGGGAAAAGGATATTGATTAAAGATTGATTTCAGCATCACCAAGACATGAACAATGAAACAGAAAGATCTTGTAGCTAATTAGTGCCTTATCTATTGGGAAATTCCACAAATCACTAACATATATCCTTGAAAATTATTGACACATATCATATATCAATACTTCCTAATCTATCCATTCACCTTGTGAATTAGACATCTACATCATTTCTGAATCTCATACTCAACCTATGCCTTCATGAAATTTGCAACCTCATTATGATAAATCAAGCATTTTATATGACTCCTTGAATCATAAGAAAAACATACCAAAACATACAACCCCAAATATATTGTAGCTAATATTTGTGCTCTTTGTTTACAAATCACAAAAGATTACAAGAGACAAGAACTAGACTAAAGATAAAATTTTTGCTGCATTTTTATTTATATCCTTGAAACAAATACATAAAAGATGCATGAAATTAACTCAAAAATAATTGAATATGCTAGGACTATCTCTATAATTCTCATTAACAGTTTTTCATCACATGAGAGACATGTTGGGCATGAATGGTGGGATCAAGCTAGAGCTCTTCTAAATAGTTTGGAAATGGCCAACCATCAACAACCCTAGAGAACAAGAAGAGAAGAATTAGAAACTAGAAATAATTCCTAGATTAGATCAAATATTTCCATTTGTGCACTTGAACTTCTTCCACTTGTTGATTAAAAAACCTCTCTCTACCTTCCTTCTATAATTGGAAATCAAATCCTATAATTTTTTCTAAAGAATGCTTTGAAAATATCTCCAAAATGATGGAAATATGCAACTAAGAAAGATTCCAGATTTGATATTAAAACAAGGGCCAAAACACTTGCCTAATGATCTTTAGAGGCAAAGTGAAACTATCAAAAATGTTTTCACCCAAATATGGAGCCAAAAAACTCCCATATTTACCTTTCAACTGATTCTAATGCTTAATCACAAAAAATCACTCATTGTGTTGAGAATGCCCCCATTTTACAAATTTGCCTTTAACTCTTACTCATGAACACCTATGCATTTTTTGATTGCATATTTGGAAATTTCATCTTCTCCCAATTCCAATGGTATACTACATTTTATGCTTCTAATAAAAATTTCCCCTCTAGAACTCATTTAAAAAATTTAGGCCCATGACCATGTTCGGAGCATTTAAATGAAAAATTTAAAATATAAATAGTTTGAACTATACAAACTTTAAATTTTCATTTAAAACTTTTCATTTTAAAATGCACACTCAAATGAAGGAAAAATAATAAAATTTGATATTTTATGACTTTACAATTTTTTTCTTTTTCTAGATCTAGATCAATCCTAGTGTTAACGTCCAACTGGGTGCCACATGTCAATCCCTGATTGGTTAGCCTCTACCATCTCACCATTTCCCTATTAGTAGGTGCGTAACACATCACAATTTCACATCATCAAAGCCTTAACACTTGAACATGGCTTAACCCCTACGACCTAGCAATTAAATCTATTTCATGTCATCAAAACTCATTCTCCTTAACCATGGTTAAACCTTGCAAAGCTATGAAATAAGATTTTTCACACACTTATAGCCTTAAACTTCACCTTAGCACTTAACATTGTGACCATGCACCTAATTGTTAGCTAACAACATTGCTCCATCGCTGTAATTAGGCCTAACCATGTAGTTAACCTTACAAATGAGTGACTACATGTCATGTGTCCTCCTAATGATGTTATCTCTTTTTTGTAGTTCATGCCTAATTTTTTGGTCATAAATTTATTGACATCACTACCAACTACCTCTAGCTTTGCAAGCAATGTGGGATAATATCCCTTTACTTTCTCTTCTTATATTTCTTCCATGATAAATCATTTTATCATATACTTCAACATTATTATGATTTTAGTACAGATCACATGAAAACTGTGAGAAAGGAATTTTCTCATTAGGGTCGATTGGGTCAAAGTTATAACTGGTCAAATAGGGCCTCCCAAAATTTTGAACAATTTGCATTAGCATGACAAAAATAAATAACCAACTTTGAGGGATTCAAAACATATCAAAATTACTTGAAAACTAAAAAATAGGTTCTCTAATATGCATACTAAACACTCCCAAAGTGGTGAGTCATGAAACATTACCGGATGCAAAATATTCAATTGTAAACTAGGTTTCTTGTTGTTGTTTAACACAAGAAAAAAATGCAAATCTGAACATTAGTTAAAATAACAGTTGAGTACACATGCATTAAATGCACTTATAGAGGCTTAATTTGACTCAAAATTTTAGAATGGTACTCAAAATGGGAATGCAATTTTGAGTCCCATAAAGTGACACCCCTCTCTTCTCCACCACCAAGCCAAGGAGCATGGAAACTGCTAGTGCCGAGAAGATTGCAAATGAAAGAGTAGTAGACACTATTGATCCTAGTGAATATAATCCAAAGAGAAGGATATTGGTCAAAGAATTCGCATAAGGACAAAAAAATCTATTGATGAGATACCTGTAGGTCTTAGAAGATCTTTAGGATTATCCAGTTTTAGATTTGTAAAGTATGACATATTGGGTAATACTAATAGAACCAAAGTTGAGGAGGCTAGGACACATATGATTATAAATCATAAGTTAGCTCCAAATGAAGTTGAAAAGAAGATACCTATAGATTTATATGGTAAACTAGAAAAAAGGTGGCTATAGGCAGAAGAAGAAGAGAAAAAGATAAGAACTAACACTTAATTCAAAGTTATGCATGATCTATCCCAAGACTAGAGGGAAACATTTTTGGATAAATACAGGAATAGATTTGCATCACAACCAGATGATTTTCTTTGGAAAAAAAAATGATATTACAAAATAAAATTTAAGTTCTATCACAACAAGATGAATTGCTTTGGAATAAAAATTTTGGGTTATCCACCAAGGTAGAAGATATAGAGAAAGGAAGTGAGACAGTGACCATTAATGACAATCACAGTAGTGGAAATTTTTTAGGTGTGCTAAGTCCACAAGGAAGCATGTCACCTGTACATGCCAACACCCCAAACACTCCAGAGACCTAGTAATCAAGGCTCACTAGTAAAGAGGTAGAGAAAAAGATAAAAAGTATAGATATTCAAACCGTGTTAGCACCTCACATTGAGGTAAATAAAGAGGTGAGTAGAGTTGATATGGATATAACCATTCTTGTCTTGAGCACTGATGCGCTTATTAGAAATAGATAATACCCATAACTTGCGTATGAAAGTAAACCAATAATGTTGAATAGTAAATATAACCATACACATAGAGAACAAATAACATGATTATTTGTTAACTAGGAAAGCCATGACCAAGGGAAAACCCTAGTGGGGATGATACCCATAAGATGACTCACTAAAAAAAAGGGTCATGTTAAGGATATTGACCCTGTTAGAAGTATATGAAATACATATCATGTCTCAAGTCCTTGTTAGAGGACTAGGATTTTATAGAATCCTCAACCTAGTTAGGAGTTGCTTCAACCCTATTAGGAGTTGGTAGAACAATTGCAATGTATGCAAGAAGAGCCCACTTTCCTAACATGCATTTATACAATAAAGTTCTTCACAAGAATAGATATACATACAATACTTTCTCATTTTTGTAATTTTCACTTGCTCTAATCATACATAAGATCTCACATCATACAAGGCTCATATAACTTTCAATTTATTTGTACAATAGTTGACATATCATACAATTTCCACATCTAGCACACTTATCTATGCGAGATAAGATCTTTACTTATTCTTTACAAATTAGTAATTCTCTCCTCAGCAAGCCTTAATGTGTTCATATGATTGATATAATATAAACTAAATTATGGAATAATATCCACAAAGTCAATTCATCATGACTTAGCAATTATTTTGTTACCAAAATAATTCCTTAAGTTGTACAACTCAATTCTCTACTATTCTCTGTTCTACTCTATTAAATACCCATACTAGTATTTTAATTATAACTCATGCAATATTATTTGTACACATCTATACACTTACATATGTCATCATGATGCTATCATAGAGCTTTCCTCAAAAATGCATAGGCTAACTTGAAGTGTTTTATCATTGCACATCTCATCTATCTCTATGTTGTTGCAAACTGTCTAACACGTAGACAATTTTCTAACTCTAAATGCATAAATCAAATTTTGAATACATGTTGCCATAAATGACAAGTCTCAAGACACCCATTTGACCATATTTCCAAAAATCTCTCCCTTTGTAATTGATGGCAACATTTGGGAATGTTGGCTAAGTCTCAAAATCATGTCATACATAATAAAAATAAATAAAAGTAATGACACAAAATATCCTTCAAAATATAGCTATTTTATTCATGTTTTGATGGATCATTATATTCCTTATCACTCCTTTACATTGATACATTGGCATACTCCCCCTTACATATACATATACAAGTTATTACATATATTACTTCTTCCCTTTAGTACTTACAAACATACAATTTTTCTTACATATTACTCCCCCTTTGACATCGATGGAAAAGGTGTCAAGAACTATATACAAAAGCTAGGTGGTCTAGTACTAATCAACTTGATATCCTAGAAAAATAATCTACATATACAAGCTTGAGTCTATCCACTTCCTTTTCCCAATTCTCTTTCATTGTATTATAAATATTGATTAGTGTGCATAGTGCATAGGATGTCACGTTAACTACACTCAAGTCAGTATAGGAAAACTTGTCATAGGAAGTCTTTGCTATGAGACATTCCTCTAATTTCCTCTGCAAAATGTCAATCTTAGGTGACTAGATTTCTCTAAGACTAGAGAACTATGTTTTTGCCTTTTCCTTGTCATACTCCAAGCCTCTGATCTCACTATGGATCTTCTTCACTTTTGTACCACATTTTTCAATATTGGTCTCATGGAGCTATAGTTTTGTAGTGAGTTTATTAAGGTCACTCAACTTACCTTTTATTTGACTCTTAAAGTTTGCTAGGTATCTATATGAAAACTCGCACTATCCATACAATTTCTTCCCTTCATCAATGTGTTTTCTTAACTCCTTGATGCTCATATGAAGTGCCTTCAAATCACTTCTCAAATTTGTACTGACTTTATTAAATAGCACTACATCATGCTTGGCCTATTCTTGCACTAAAGCTACCTTAGCTAAGTTTATGAATTCCTCATCAAAGGTCTTCACCAATTCTTTGTCCTTTACCTGCAAGTCTTGACTAGCTATAGTTGTGGTAAGTGTCTTATGCATTCTGTCCAAGACTTCAGTTAGTGTCTTCACTAAAGAATTTACTGATTAGTTCTTAAAAAAATTTCTCAATGAGCTCATTAGTCCCTTATGATCATCATCATCATTAGATGATACTACTACTACTATTGTTGATTCTATTGAAGTTACTATAGGAATGAGTGTAACTACTTTTAGTTTTGTAATCTTCCTCTCTTCCTCAACTTTCTTCTTCTCCTCTTTCAATCCCTCAACTTTTCTCTTTGTGTCTTCTTATATTGATTTCTTCCTTTCCTCTTCTTATTTCTTCTTTATTTAATCTTCCTCTTCTTTCTTTTTCTTTTCTTCTTCTTCTGTCTTTTTCTTTTCTTCTTCTTCCTTCTTTATTTCTTTCTTTCTCTCTTCTTCATCATCACTAGAGCTACTGTAAGTTGTGATATTAGCAACAATGGATTTTCCAAATGCTACAAAATGATTATCCTTTGCATCTATAGTGATATGTGTAATATCCACTTGAATGGATTTAGTACCCATGAGAATGTGTGGTGGTGAGGGTACCTATTGTGTCTCCTCTATCTCTTCTTCATAACTAGAAGGTGTGCTTGCTTCCACATAGGATGGGATCATAGGATTGGACTGTGCACTTACCTCTTCTATCTTAGGCACTAAGGTCATGTATTTCATGATCATCTCCTTAGTTTCCTTCCTCACATCCTCATAGTTGCCTCCCATCAAAAGAATTGCTCTACTTTTGTTCCTCGGCAAGGGCTCAATACCCTTCAAAATTTTGTTCAAATCTTTCTTAGAGTTTATTTCACACAATTTATTGACCATAGTCTCTCCCAACTTTGTGTCTTCCTCTATAACTCTTTTCTTCCTATTCAATAGCCTATTATATAGGTCTTTAGGTATCTTATTCTCAATATTGTCAAACCTCTTATACCTTAGGATCATGTTCCTCAGTATGAAATTCTCTAGTTGCCTTCTATTCATATTATTGTACAAACTATAATATTTGTTCAATTATAAAAAATTATCATCATTGATTATTTTCATGTTAATATTTTCTACCTTAGGCTTCCATGCTTTCTTTCCAGCTAGTGTTCTTCCTTCCTGCATGGCTTGCTCCACTAGTCCCTCTTCTGTTTCATCCTTAGATTCCTTAGAATCATTGTCTTATAGTGTCTTTCTTCTCTTTCTTGGTCCACTGGTGGTCTTCTTGACCCTTTTTTTGGTGGATGGTGTTAGTTCTTTCTTGACATTTACTAGTCTTTTTTACTTCCTTTATACAATAGTTTCTTCTACCTCTAGCTACCTCTTAGGCTAATCACTTCATGTCCTTGTTGGTTGCACTTGTGTAGCTATTGCATATGGTGCAATAGGGGCTCACACACATGGTTGTGCAATGGTTACACCTTCTAAATGTCTTGCAATAGCAATTGGGGTTGCAATCATTAATAATTTGCATGTTAAGTTTTTCTACCTTTGGTTTCCATGCTTTTCTTCTTGCTAAAGTCATCGCTTCTTGATCTATTAGTTCTACTGGTCTACCACCAATTTCTTCTTTAGATTTAGTGGAACTAATTTGCAAGGTTCTTCTCCTTTTTCTTGGTCCACTTGTAGTTTTCTTAATTCTCCTCTTAGGAGGGTTTTTGGCCTTCTCAAGCCTTGTAGACTTCCTTCATGTTGATGTTTCCTTAGTTTTCTTTAGATTCCTTAGATGTTGCTACTATGAAACTACTACATCTAGCACTATAGGTGCTTGCACACTTGTTTGTGCAACTATGACCTCTTTAGTAGGTACATCCATTGCAATAGGTGTAGGGGTCAATAGTTCAAATTGACCATTGGTCTTAATTTCCAATGCTATTGCTTTCACCTCTTCAAATTATTTTCTATACATTCCTGATCCCTTCAAGATAGAATCAATCACTTTTTCTACCTTCTTCTTGGAGTCCTTGATTATCTGACCTATTTTGGCTTCTCTCATCTTCTTAGTATATGTCCCCCATCTAGGACATTCAAAATCAACTTTTGATTGTAGGATTATTTGGACATATACTTCAATCAATTCCTCACTCATTTCATAACCCATAGGTCCAATAAACTTTCCTTGAGGAATTACAACCTCCATACATGTGAAATCTATTTCTACCATGAAGCATAGTTCATCTTTATATTTTTCCACTAGTGCAAGAGGTATCCTATACCTTTGCTTCATTTTAGCTTGGAATCATTTCATCATTTTGTCAATATCATTATCTCTAACTATTTTTGATTTAGTTCTATATGCACGAGTGATAGTCTGCATTGTGCACTCACTTCCATCCCAATTTAGAATATTAGGAAACTTCTTTGTTGCATAGAAGAATATATGTGTTAGTAGGGATTCAAACCTAAAGACTATACTCCTAGACTTCTTGATTTTTGATATGTTATCCAAAAATTGTGTTTGGATAATGTCACATAGATTAACCTCTTTAGCCTTTACTACCATATAAGCTACAACAAGAAATACAGTAGGGACTGAATCTGTCCTAGATCCATGGTTGAACTTATATCCAAAAATTTTACTAATAAGTTCACACCATCATCTTGAATGGTATTTATCTTCATGTTTTTTCTATCAATACTTGTGTTGATATTGGTTTCAACTAACTTGTGCACATTCTTTATGTTTATTGGATTGCATCCTTTGCTACTCAAACTTGTAACCTTGTGAATCAGGTCATTGTCAATGCATATAATAGAATCACCTAACCATAGAAGGTCATCATGAACTCTACTTAGAATTATTCTTGTACATTCATAATTATCAAAGTCTACATAGAACATGTGCTTAATTAGGTTAAGTTTTTCTAGGTATGCATGTTCTAGTTTTAGTGACAAATTATTGTTGCACATTTTCTCTAATTCCTTATGAATCTCTATATCTCCCATGCTTTCAATTTTATAGTGAATATAACCTCTTATGTCCTTGACATGAAGATCATTTTTTGGTATTTACAATTTTTCTTGAAGTTATATCTAGGTCTACTACTTACATTAAATACTTCTTGCCTGGTCATTTTAAAAAATGTACTCAACAAATTTGGAAAATACCTTAATTTCATGTGTTAGGGCTTTTGGCAATTTCACATATCTCCAAATTTCTTCAACACTTCAAATCTCTCTTCAATCTCACACTTAAGATTTTACGCAAGTAAATGATGTTTGTAAATGAATTTGAATCCTTTAAATCTTTTACAAGCTATACTTCACATTAAATGTGTATTTGCCACTGGTCCAAAATATTGTCTCTATATAACAGAGAGATTATTCTTCTTATATATTTTTATACTGATCATATTAAGCAATGTGCACTTAACTATAGACTCCTCTAGTCACAGAAAATAAGTGACTTTGCTATCTTTTTAGGAACATTACGATGAGCTTCTTCCTAAACTATATGAGAACTTCCAACTTCTCTTGCTTTTCAAAATATTTCCTTAAATTCTTCTATTAGCTCCTTTATTTCTTCCTTCAGACTATCATCATTTCTCCTATTTTTTCTTTTGTGATTCTAATTCATGTTAAGGTTTCTTCTATCCATTCTACAAAACTTTTATGTGTATCCAAAGTTATTACATAGTTGGGATATAGGTACATTCCTTCTTTGTTCATTATTTTGGTTGTCAGGTGCTTTACAATTCCTTACTATGTGTCCAAGATTTTTGTATTTGTTAAAAAAAAAATTGTCTTCTTTCTCCACTTTCATTGTTGTGAGATCTTCTTCTATTGCCTATATGATTAGTGTTTCTACAAAACTTTTATGTGTATCCAAAGTTATTACATAATTGGGATACAAGTACATTCCTTCTTTGTTCATTATTTTGGTTGTCAGGTGCTTTACAATTCCTTACTATGTGTCCAAGATTGTTGTATTTGTAAAAAAAAAAATTCTTCTTTCTCCACTTTCATTGTTGTGAGATCTTCTTCTATTGCCTATATGATTAGTGTTTCTAAACATTCTACTATTTGCATTATCATTATCAAATTTAGGTTTCTTACAATCTATTGCATAATGTTCATATCCATGACAATTATGACAAGAAAAATTTGAAATAGGTTTAAAAGACTTACCTTTTTAATCATCTCTAGTATGTTCAAGTTCATTACACCAAGCATGAGATTCCTTTCTTCTATTATCCTCATCTTGATTAGATTCTTTAGATTTCTTAGAGTGAGCAACATTCTCCTTGTCTTTAGATGTATCATCTATTTTTCTTATGCTTAGATCCTTTTTGACTTTAGGTGTATTAGGTTTTTTTCTCTCAAAAAATTTCTTGGTGGATTTTCCAAGGAAGAATCCAAGTCCAGTCTTGTCATAACTAGGTCTCTGTATAGATATTTGTTCATCAATCTTTCACTACTAGTATATAATTTCTGAAGTTTTTGTTTGGTTTGCACCAACTCACCTTTCACAATAGTGTTTTATTTCTCTAATTTTACATGCTCTAACTTGACATATTCCAATTTAGATTTTAGCTTGCTTAACTATGATCTTGGATCTGCATTTTCATCTTTTATTTCAAAGTCATTATTTCCTCCATTTTTCTTAAGACTTATCTTGGGTTCAACTATTTTAAACTCATGTTTCAAGATCTTGTTTTCTTTCTTTATATCTTCAATATCATCATCACTAGTTTTCTCATTAGGTCCTTTTTTATTTAGGCTATATATCTTGTCCTTTAGTTCACCATTATAAGTTTTTGTATCTTTGTATCTATATTTTAGTTCATCTCTTTCATTAGTAAGGAGATCAATTTGTTCAAGAGTTTCTTCAAGAGTTTTCTTCAACTATTCCATATCCATAGGGATCTTATTCAAGCTATTAATCCCCTTTTGAATAAGTAGGTTCTAATACCAATTGTTAGAAATAGATAATAATGGGGGGGGGGGGGGGGGGGGGGGGGTAGGGGTGAATCACTATTTTTAATCATTTTACCCACAACTAAATATTATTAATTACTTTCCCACATGCATAAGAAAATAAACCAACAATGCTGAATAGTAAAAACCACCATACATAGAGATAACTCATAACATCATTTTTGTTAACTAGGGAAACCCTAGCCAAGGGAAAAACCCCAGTGGGGATGAAACCCACAAAATGATTCACTATATAAAGGATTTGGTTAAGGATATTGACCCTATTAGGATTCTATGAAAAATATATAGTGTCTCAAGTCCATGTTAGGAGACTAGGCCTTGTTAGAATCCTCAACACTGTTAGGAGTTGGTGGATCATATACAAATGTGTTCAAGAAGAGCCCACTGCCCCAACATGCAACTATATAATTAGTTCTTCAAGAGAATAGGTATACATACAATAATAGATCACTTTCTATACTTCACAATTCTTTTTATTGTTAGTTCTTCATACAAAGAATGACTACACACATATCAATTTGCATCATATCTCACATAACATTGATTTGTATTACATATCATAATATCACATTGCCATTTTAACTTCATAATTAAAATTCTTTAATTATATCAAACATATAAATAAATTCTTCCTTATTCAGCTCACATATCATCCTTAGAGTTAGCTCATCAAGATTTAGTATTCAAAACAATTCTACAAGTCATACAAAGTCAATTTGCTAACATGCTCTATTGTGCACTATGAGGTATCTACATCAATATTTCCTCCATAACTTGAAGTAGATTTATCATACAAACATGCACATTGGTATGCATCATTAGGATGACATCATGCATCTAGGGTTAGTTGTGCAAGAGAATATTCTAAAGGAATATTCTACTATCAACAAATCTTGTCATGCTACTATAACATTGTCTAGTACCTAGAAAATTATCATTAACAAATAATCATGACTAAATTGCAAAAAAAATGTTGCCATAAATTAAAACCAGATATCTCACCTTATTTGATTGACTAGTCATGTCGCCAATAGGGAGGATGCAGAGGATTTACAAAAATCCTTTCCCAATATTTTTGTATAGCTTGCTTTGCTTTTGTTAGTTATCATTTTTTATGTGTAAGCTTATTTTGTTGTGATTTTACATTGAGACGATGCCTCTTCCTAAGGGGAGGGATGTCATGTCCCATTTTGCAACTTTCCTTATTTTTGTTATGCGGCAACCTTGTTGATTTTGACCTAGTTGAACCTATAAGAATTTTTCTAGGGCAATAATTCAATGCCAAGATAAAAAATCTCAATAGATAGCACAAGAGAGACAAATGAGAATCAAATGAGAATAGATATCAGATGATTGGATGAATGCATCATAGAAGAGCCTTGCATATAAAGGCAATTAGAATAGCTAGGAGTTAGCAAAGAGATAAGCACACCAACTAAGCACATGTCCACAAAGAGTCGATTATCCTCTATTGTGCATGAATGTTTGTTCAAAAATGAGAGAATAAGAATACAAAGGTGTATCTCATAAAAATATGTAGTAGCCAACATGTGCTCAATTGGAGTGCAAAATATAGTGTAATAGAAAATACTTTGTTGTAATTTACAAGTGGAAAGATTTACTTCTTTGGGGGGGGGGGGGGGGGGGGGGGGTTGTTGAATCAAAAGTAACTAACTTTAACCTTTTCAAATCCTTTTAACTGAAATCATCCCATGCATCTAACTTATCTAATAAGAATAAAATAAAGACATGCATGAAAATATACAACACACAAATTTGGTAACCTAGATACCCTCCAAAATGAGAAGGTAAAACTGGGGTGGGGATGACACCCACAAAATATCACTGCAGCAATGTGTAACTATTCAAGGTTATAAAGTTTGACCACTTCCAATGGTCTACCCTGTGAAAGGCCTATTATTTTAGACTTTACACCTTGTTAGAAGTAACCTAGTTAAAGGATTTAACTAACTTGCTAAAAGTAGGCCTAGTTAAAGGAATTTTGTACATTCACTTGGAATGCCACCCTGTTAAAGGATTTACAAATGGCTACTAGGCCAACTTAAGTCCATAGGATTTCCATATCTAATACAATTGCTAGAGACTATTAGAAAGTCTTGACATGATAACTTGCAATCTTCAATTTCTTATTATAGATCCTTGTTCTACTCTGTCTGCTCTAATCCTTACTTGATTTGATATGTTACTCTTCAAAGTTCTAATGCTCTATTCTTGATCAAGTGGATTCTACAATACTGCTCTATTCTTCACAAAGTCTTTTCACCCTTCTACACTTTTCTATAATTCACCCATATACTCCTCTCTCATGCATCCTCTCTTGCATAATGGGGTTTCATCCTTCTTTTAAAAATTTTAGAGACTTAGGGTTAGGTATGAATCTATGATCAATATTAAATCTTTATTTCCTACTCATTTCTTGCACTTTTCCTATTGGTTGCATGTCTTCTTCTTTTTCCTTATTTGTTGCATGTTGATTACATAGGCCGTAATGCAAAAGATTCATTTTTATCTTCAAGACCCTTAGAGATTCAGCCCATGTCGGCTCCAAAAATGGTTTACATCTAAGTTTGTAAAGGCACAAACTCATATGTTGATTCTATGTTACTCGACACTTACTAGTTGTTGATACTCGACACATATAGAAATTTTGTATAACTTAGCTCCTATAGCAATTCTATCTTTCTTGGCACTTATAACATTACTATTTCACTTAACATTTATACTCTACTCAAAACCTATAATGACTCGACATATATAGTGACTTGGCACTTGAACTTCACTTGACACTTAAAAATCACTTAGCACCTAAAGTTCACTTGGGACCTATTGAATTCTTTAGCTTGACATACACTATAGCTTAGGTTCTATATTACACTCAGAATTATCTTGAGAATTGGTTAAGTGTGTTGACACTCAATTGTCAAAACCAATCTGAGACTAACATACTTATTCACACCAACACCCTCCTTAAGTACAACTTAAAGGAATGCACTTAAGCTCACAAAAGCTAGATGAAAATGCATGATGGATCCTAGCTACTAGGCCATGTTAGGTACCCATGTACAAACTAGAACTACAAAAAATATGCAATGCAATATCTCATAAAGTGGAGAGAGAGGGAAAACCACATGTGAAAAAACCCCTCTGAAAAGAGAGATAAGTACAATAAAAGAAAATGAGAGAGAAGACCTCATGTAATGAAAAGACCCCTCCCATAAGAAAGAAGAGAGAATTCAAGTGAATCCCCTTACTGAAATATCACAGACCCCTGAGAGATCTCACAAATGGATATACCTGACCTTAGTGAAGGGTTTGGTGAAGATATCTACAACCTACTTTTCTATAGGACAATACTTAAACTCAATGACTTACTCATGTATCATATAATTCCCTGCCAAGGGATCCAAAGAATTAATCTAAAAGTTCACTAAGTTTGCCCAACAAATTTTTTTTTTTTTAAACATGAAAGATAAACCATCCACATGATAGTGGAAGCAATAGCATCAATTTGAATAAAAGTAAATATAACATACATAATAGGTTACATTCTTTAAGGATCCCTTAACGTTGAATCACATCTAATCATAACTATTCATCTAACATCACATCCTTATGAAATAACAATGATACAACCAACATTCATAAATTACATTTTCAATTCCTCAATCATCCATTGCACATGTCACAAGGTATGAAAGGCTTGAAAAAATAAACATCCATGTAAATAAAGTTCATCATCATCCAATATTAATCCATGATGCAATTAAAGTAAATGAAACCACATATCATACATGATACATCATCACAAAAGATATAAACATCTATCATAAAAGATAGCCATGATCATAAAACACATCTAATTTAAGTGCACGGTTCCTCCCAACTATAAATAGCATCATTAGACCATCGTGGGTCCTAACCATCCCTCCGTGCGTAACATTCCAAATCACCAAAGAGATCATCGGTATTAACATAGTAGGAATGTCACACCTAAATCATACTACATCACATGCATAAAGTAATCTAACATGCTACAACATGTACATATGAAATCTAATCATGTAAAGCAAAGCATAAGGTAACATCATCTAACATATGCAAATCATCAATATAAGAAACATACCAATAAATACATCCATCATAGGATATTGTACACTCGAAAGTGTCACACTCTAAACCCTTCTATCCAAACGATTCCATGAGTTCGGAATGCTTGGATGCCGGCTTAGAGGTCCCTATCCACGGAGTGCAAGAGAGTATATTTCAAGAATAAGAAGGCTCTCAGATGAGCCTTAGAGATACTCTTCTTGCTAGTAAACCATGCAATGGGAGGTTCCAAAGACAAGATGCAAGAATGCAAATGTCCCAAGGAGTTCCTCAAGAATGCAATGCAAATGAAAATTAAACTAGGATGATAATGTAAAATGCAGCTATGCTAAAACATGTATGAGAGTGTTACAATACCATTATTAAGCTATGTGAGATTAAGCTACATGTAAAAATGAAAGCTAAGCTAAGATGCTATGGTATGAGAGAATGTAGACAAGAAATAGAAGTTCTCCACAAAGCTCCAAAGAAACCTGTTAGAAAACCTGCAGCATAACAATATTCAAAATGAGGATTGAGGGGGAAAGCTCTCTCCCTTTTAAAGATGTATGGACGGTGGAGATCAAGATGAAGATGGTGGATGATCAATGGTGGAATTCAAAAATAGGAGTGATCCATGTGCACACACAAATCAACCAATAGAATATAAGTTGACTTGTCATATAAGACAAAAGTCACAAAGCCTTTTCTTTTAATTGCAAAATAGAAAAAGGACTTTATGTGTGCACTTTAAGTGGGTTAGAAGAATGGGGTCTTTTATTTAATTAAAAGAGGACATGTTCTTTTAATCAAATAATGAACTTAGGATAGCATAGTCAAACTATAGGTTATAATCAAATAAATTGATTATTAGCAATTTGGTCTAGGTAAATGATTAAATTAATTTAGCCAAAATGCTGAGAAGGGGGCTAATAGTCTAGATGACCATTTTTAGGTGATTACATTTGCCCCTCTTTGACTAATGCGTGATCGATCTGGGAACACATTATGTCAAAGAAAATAGAAAGCCAAGTAGGTAGTGGTAGATATAGATGTCTGATTTCGAAGAGTGAAATGCAGAAATAGATAGCAAGTCCTAAATGCACAGCCTGATAGCAGTAGTACTGAACACTAGGAAGATGATGTTAGGATCTTAAAAGAATTCTAACACCTAGCAAAGCGAATATATTGAGAGCAAGTGATAAGATCAAACAAATGCTCCTAAGAAATAGATAGCTGTAACAATCAGCAATAGAGTATTTTTGCCCCCTCGGGATCGAAATTGAAATGAGGTAAGGGGATGCAAAAAATTGGCTAGAAATGAGAAAATTAGAATATAGCAATGTCCAAGATGACAGATAGATGATTAGAACCCAAGAATGACTATATTAAAAAATTGATAAAATGCCCCAGTTTGACTAGAGTTGACCTTGAAGGACATAGCATAAAAATTAGGTCAAAACGAGTAGAAAGGTGATTTTAGACATGAAATAGTGAATTGAAGTAGATATGAAGTATAGAAATGATGAAGACATGAAGAAATGAAGATGCCCCAGTGATGATTCAGAGATTAGACCTCAAAAGGTCAGCTAACTGCTCAGAAGAAAGTAGAATTTTAAAAGACAATTTTGACCATCAAGGTGAACTCGAATTTGGATTTCGATCCCGAAAATGAATCTAGGACGTTGAAATTATTTAAGAGGTCAAAAATTTTATATAATGTGATGATAAGATAGAAAAGAGATGAAGCGAAAGATTAAGAAGGTGAAAAGACATGAACAAGAAGAAAGTAAAGAAATATATGAAAGGAGTTAGCTGATATGTCCACAAAAAGATGAAGAGAGAGCTCTCCCCATATGCAAGAATGCAAGACTAAGCTATAAAATGAACCTAAAATGCAAGCTAATATGCAAAGTGGTTTACCAGCAAGAAGTGCATAACATTTAGACTCTTAATTTCATCATTGAGCATTTATGAGGGACATCATGAGATCATACAACCATCACTAGTATAACTATGAGGATATGAATATGATCAATATGAGATAGGTATGTGAAAATCCAATCTAAGCATCAGAGACATGTAAGTCAAGATAACTACATGATTAGATTCCCTAAGTTTAATTTAGCAAGATTACACCTGTATCAAGGCATAAGCGCCGGGATAAACCCTGAGTGCGGTCTTGCAAAAACAATCAAGGATGATACATTTATAAGTCAAAGTGTTGAATAGGACAAGCATGAATGCTTACAACACTATAGACAAACAAAAGTATACCCACAAGCAGAAATCAAGAAAATATGTCCCATGCCCCCAGTCTTCTAGTCAATGACATCCTTGAAAGACTATTAGGGAGGGAACACCTGGCAAAGAAATCATGATAGACAGCACACAAAGTAGATAAAGATCAGCATAGCTCAGTCGTTTAAGTGTTAAAGTGCATGTGTGTAAGTCACTTGGCCATTTCTTCCAGACTTGATTCTGATAGTGAGATATCGCGACATCGGAGACCGTAGGTAAACTATCTGTAAAGTGTTAAAAAACACTTGATGTCAAAGTGGGGGAAGTGTTGAGAAACACTATTTTGTGAGTTGTCAAAGAAACCCTAATCCACAAGAATACCTCAATAGGCTAAGTAGCTATGCCCCCAAGATGAGGACAAGAAACAATTCCAAGCTAGGAAATGTGTAGCAAAGTGGATGATTGAGATTGATAGACATAGGTGCAAGGGTTTCAAGTAGCGCCTGTTTCCAGGTTTTCACCACTTTGACAGATTTTTTTTTTTTTTTTTGGTGATACATCAAAGTGAGGTTTTCACTAAGATGATCGTTTTTTCAGGACATTTTTTGATTTTTAGAATTTTTTCAGCATCATATATGATTTTTTTTTGGAATTTTTAGAATAATTTAGAGATCGCTAGTTCTCGAGCAAGATCACATCATTTTCTCACAATGTCTAGCAAGGTATAGGACACGATGGAGCAATGAGTCAGTAGATAAGCAAAGATGGATGAAAAAAGAGTATGAAGCAAGTGAAAGTGATCCTCAAGGACTAACTCCTCAAGAGTACCCAAGCTAGGGAAAGAGGTGAAATAGTCATATGCAGCATATTTTGGATAAGCAATGGAAGTAATGAGAAAGATAGCATGTAGGATAAGCAATGAAGCCAACAAGTGAGATAGCATGAAGTGTATAGTCCAAAAGAGTAGCCATGTCAAGAGACCTATGAGAACCATGTTTCATTTATTATGATCAAGACCAAGGGGTCAACTAGATAGTATAGCAATGGGATAGAGCAATAAGAATAAAGCTCAAGATAGAGGCTATGAGTGAATGAGAGAGCACAATAGAAAATCTGATGGATAAGATAGCCAATATGCAAAGATAGCTCAACATTTTCAAGATCAAAGAGAGAAGAGGGGATAGATGGATGATGGAAGAATTACACATGATGCTTGTTTGCCAAGTTTTCATCATGGTACTTATCCAAGGTACCACAAGATGTAGTTTTCACCATAGGATGCATTTATTTATCTTTACTTTTGCTACCAAGGTGCCACAAAAAGTGGTTTTCACCAAGGCACATTTTCATTTTTTTTTTGAATTTTTAGAAAGAGCTCAAGCTGTTTGAATTTAGATAGTGCTCCTATAGGAAAGATAAGCCATGATAAGCCAAGACCATAGAAAGGTATGCTCAAAGATGTTGATAGGGTGATGAAAGGGAAATGGTAGTAGGAAGAATATATGGAGGATAAGAGTGCATATATAGAAAGTAAGTGTAAGTTTTAGAGGATTTCATGAGGGTAGCTAAAATATTGGACAAGATCAACATTGACACACACCTTGAAGGGTATTGGAATGATGGAGGAATCATGGATGAAGTAGCTTGAGGTTTAGATGTATGAGGTGGTAGAAGAGATTTGGAAAAAAGTGGAGTGGAAGGTTTTGGAATAATTTTAGGAAGATTTTTGGAAGAAGATGCAATGGAAGCCTTTGGAAGCTTGAATGTCAACTTTGAAATATTTTCAATCTTCAAGTCTTTTAAAAAAGACTTGGGAATCCATATAGCTTTAGATTTTCCTTTGGATACTTCAAAACACATTTCTTCAATAATGGGTTTAGGAACCCATATTTTCTTTGATTTAGCTTTTTTAATAGTGGACCTTTGCAGTTTCTTTTGTGCATTCTCCTTCTTAGCATTCACATGTCGATTAGATGGGACGTAGTGATCTTTCTTTTTCAATGGATTCTTATGTTTATTCTCACTTCCAAAGGACTTGGGATTTGTGGATGAATAAGATTGATATGACTGGTTTAGATGGATAGATGGGTGAAAACTCATCAAGGATGAGTGTCTTTGTTGATCTTGAGGTATGATGGAAGAGCTAGGGAATGAGCTAGGAGTGAATGTAGGAGATGGAGGAACATAAGGCCCCAATATGGATGGAAGGTTTGAATGCTTTAGCTTAGATGGATAAGGACCAAGGATAGATTTAGAAGATGCAAAGGGATAGTGGGAAGGGATATCAATATCTTTAGAGTGAGCAACATGGTCAAAGCCATCAATAGACTCATGAGTACCTTTGATAGGAACACCATTTTTAATAGAAGAACTTGAAGCTTGAGCACAATTTTGAAGTGGATGTGGAGAAGTAGAACATGAGGGGATCCTTTGATCTTGACAAGTAGCTTTGGATAGCATATGAAGAGAACTTTTCTCATAATTTTCAGTAAGCTCAAGGGAGATAATGGAAGTGGTATCTTCATCATACTTAGGAGGTGGACAAGTTATAGGATATGGAGGGGAAAAATCTTGAAAGAGATGAAAGGGTGCTTGATCTTGATCTTTCTTGACATTTATAGCTTTTTCTTTTTCAGAGTCCTCTTGACATGGAGCCACTTCTAAGGACAAGGGAGAATGAAGAGTGAATGGAGTAGTGCATGAAGGTTGAGGATGTTTAGGATTGGTAGCATGGAAAAGGTTTGCAGCCAAATGAAGGTTAGCTTGAGTTTCTTTTAGAGATAGCCCTTGAGGATACACATAGTCAATGTGGAAAGCATTAGGTTCTTTATTTGATGGAGGTATGTTGGAAAGATTTGAAGTGTTGGGAGATGCATGAGTGTTGGAAGAAGTGGAAGATGTAATGGAGCCACTACTAGACATAGGTTCATCAACATAATCTTGCTCAAGAGAAGTATCCTCGACATATGAGTCACTAGAGGTTCCAATAATTCCATTATCAATAAGATCTTGGATTTTATGTTTTAGCTCAATGCAATCTAAAGTACTATGCTCATTATGTTGATGATAAGCACAATAGATATCCAAGAATGGGTTTCCATATGAGCTAGACTTAGGTAACAGGATGATCTTATTGCCAAGAAGTTTTTGCAAAGTGTCATCATAAGAATCTTCCAAGGGAGCAAAAGTTCTATCAAAATTATGTCTAGAGTCCTTTTGTTGTTTCTCATGTGAATGGTATGCATCCATGTCTTCATCATTATCTTGGTCAAAGATAGGTCCATCATGAAATTTTAGCATAGGCTCAAAGGAGGTATCACTTGCTTGTTCTCTAAAGAGGTCTTTAGATCTAGAAGATGAAGACATTTGATGTCTTGAAGTAGAGCATGTAGACCTAGAAGAAGAGGATGACCTCAAAGAAGGTGACTCACATGCATGTAAAGACCTTAAGGAAGATTCATGTAACAATGTAATCTTCTCCTCTAACCTTTTCTCAAGTTTAGACTTCATTTTTGTCATGCGCTTAGAGAGATGAAGGTAAGAAAGATCATTTGTCTCTTCTAGTTCTTTGTATTGCACATACAGATCTTGAAACTCTTTAGTGATATGGAGGATATCATGATCATCTAGATTCAGTTGTAGTTTGGTAGCACAAGATTTAGATCCCATAGTTTTAGATGCAAAGCCAAGCATAAAAGAGCCTAGAAGATAACTTGATGTTGAAACTATAGGAGGTAGAGTGTTCACTTGCCAAGATAGTAGAGAGAGATTAAAGTGACTTGTCAAACAATATGAACAAGAAACTTACGACATGAATGACTCAAGTCAATAGCTAGGCAAGATGCCCAAATAGCCAAATAAATAGAGCAAGCAGGCTGACAAGTGAACAACTTTCCCAACCCAAGAGTGTAGTCAAGAAATCAAGGAAACCATTTCAGCAAAAGGATAACTAGCAAGAAAACATAGACCATGAAGACAAAAAGACCAAGAGCACTAAGACCAAAGAGCCACTTTAAGCATGTTCAAAAACTAGAGACATAGCAAATCAAAGTCAAATGATGAGACTCCCCTTAGCAAGAAACACAAGAAAATGTTTGCATTTGATGTTTTGACTTGGTTGACAAAGTTTGACAATAGTTGATAGCATAACAAGTTTGATGTTCAAAATTAATTTCTTTCCAAGCAAGATAGTGACACATGGAGTAGTCTTCAAACAATCAAGCAAGGGACAAAGCAACCTTGCATGATACAAGCATATGTGACGTCTCAAAAGAATTCCCTAGAATTATCGTCATGTGTATCTTCAAAAGATTTTCACAAGTATACCACATTCAAGAACACATCAAGCAATATCTACCTAGAAGTCATGGTTCATTACTCAACAACTTGGCCCACGCTTGATGCTCCTTTGCCTCACACCAAGTGGTTTCCCACAAGAGATATTGGCTTTGTCATGGAAATGCCATAAGCATAACCAAGGGAACACATATGGTGAGTGTAAATCTTGGGGTGATCCGGGTAGTCCACTAGGATCAATCCTTGCACCAAGAAGTTGAGCGGCTAAAAAAGGTAGTTACTAACTTAGGGTGTTTAGATAGGGCTTCCGTTCATAGTGTTCCTCTTGCTCCCAATTACGAGACACCTCACCTTGTGATGAGTAACCGATCTCACGATCACAAGAGTACCTTAAGCATTCTTGCCTAGTGATCTCCCTATGGTCGAAATCCCATAAGCGATCACACTAGACGAAGATAAACACTACATCTACCAAAGTTTTGTGTCCTTGATAGCCTTGAGTTTATAGTGGGTTGGAAGAGCCAGGTAATCGACTTGTTCCCACTTGGGTCGTTCCTCTCAGGTTGTCCGAGAGCAGGCCCTCTAAAGGATTCTAACTACACAAAGTGGATCAAATTTTGGAAGTCAAGATTTCTGGTTCACCACAAGGGTGAAGAGCATACTCTCCTATTCCAATCATTTTCTCCCAAACATGCCAAGAAGATTTAGTTACCCCTTGCTTTTGAAACCAAATGGCAAGTCAAGATTTCTAATTCACCACAAGGGTGAAGAGCATACTCTCCTATTACCAAAAGACTCCAATCACAAGTTTTATGTGCCTATGAAAAATGAACAATTAGTCAATGCCACACATGAAAATAAAAAAGTAAGAAATTTTGGGTTTTTATGCTTTGGGCAGCCCTGCAAAAAATCGTTAGTAGCCCTTGTGCATTTGAAGCTTTGACATGCGTTCTTTTTATGCAATGTTTCAATTTTTTTTTCCATAAGGATGGCAACCTGTAATCAAAACTTGTTAGCACCAAAAGTTAGTATGAAATAACGTAAAAATCTGCAATAAAAAGTGGTGAGTTGCCTCAAAAATCCAATTTATCTTCCAACCAAGTGCATGCAAAGAAAGTGCAAGTTAATCACAAATGCTCTCATTTTTACTCTTTGATTTTGACCTAGTCAACAAAATTGGACTTGTTTACTATGATTTTGTATCCAAAAATGAAAATGAAAAGAAAAGACCCCTGTTAAAAATCAGAGAACTTTCCAAAAATGCAAAAAATTTTAAAAAATCTCTTCATTTGCGCTCTAGAGATCAATTTTGTCAAAACAGACCAAATTTATCAAATCGAGTTTTTGATCCTTAATACGACCTCAAAAATCAAAACACAAAGAAATTACCCCCCTTAAAATTCAAATAGCTTTCTGAAAATGTAAGTTTTTTTGAAAAATACACTGATTTGCGATCAGAAAAGACTTTTTATAAAAAACAAAGAAAAACTCATAACTCCAGAAAATCATGTCAAAATGCTCTGAAAATCTTACTGAGACATTTTGAGCATATATCCAATCTACAAAAAAAATTTCAGAACCAAACTCCAAGCAGTTTAAAAGATATGATCAAATCTTTAAACCAACTAAGTTTTTGGCCTTCAAACCAATTTACTTATGGCTTGGCCTTAAAACCAAAGTGATAATTCTACAAAAGCATTTGATTAGACCCAATATGCTGCTGTAAAAAACCAGAGATAAGAAATGAAAGCAAATGGAGCTGAAAATTTGATTCAAGCCCCACGGTGGGCGCCAAAAATGTACACTCGAAAGTGTCACACTCTAAACCCTTCTATCCAAACGATTCCATGAGTTCGGAATGCTTGGATGCCGGCTTAGAGCTCCCTATCCACGGAGTGCAAGAGAGTATATTTCAAGAATAAGAAGGCTCTCAGATGAGCCTTAGAGATACTCTTCTTGCTAGTAAACCATGCAATGGGAGGTTCCAAAGACAAGATGCAAGAATGGAAATGTCCCAAGGAGTTCCTCAAGAATGCAATGCAAATGAAAATTAAACTAGGATGATAATGTAAAATGCAGCTATGCTAAAACATGTATGAGAGTGTTACAATACCATTATTAAGCTATGTGAGATTAAGCTACATGTAAAAATGAAAGCTAAGCTAAGATGCTATGGTATGAGAGAATGTAGACAAGAAATAGAAGTTCTCCACAAAGCTCCAAAGAAACCTGTTAGAAAACCTGCAGCATAACAATATTCAAAATGAGGATTGAGGGGGAAAGCTCTCTCCCTTTTAAAGATGTATGGACGGTGGAGATCAAGATGAAGATGGTGGATGATCAACGGTGGAATTCAAAAATAGGAGTGATCCATGTGCACACACAAATCAACCAATAGAATATAAGTTGACTTGTCATATAAGACAAAAGTCACAAAGCCTTTTCTTTTAATTGCAAAATAGAAAAAGGACTTTATGTGTGCACTTTAAGTGGGTTAGAAGAATGGGGTCTTTTATTTAATTAAAAGAGGACATGTTCTTTTAATCAAATAATGAACTTAGGATAGCATAGTCAAACTATAGGTTATAATCAAATAAATTGATTATTAGCAATTTGGTCTAGGTAAATGATTAAATTAATTTAGCCAAAATGCCGAGAAGGGGGCTAATAGTCTAGATGACCATTTTTAGGTGATTACAGATATATCATCTATCATAATGATTCAAGAACATAATGAAGATAAATACCAACCAAGAAAGCTCCAGCCATGATGTCTCAGACGGATCTCAAATGATAAGAGTGGAAAAACACTACCACTCGACCACGTGGAACCTAAGTGGTCCACTCCCACTGTGCTGAGGAGATAATCTCAAGTCCCAAATAGGCTATCAAAAATCACATAGCAAAGATACTCTCTAAGTCTAGGAATCCTAAAAGTATACAAACTCAAAGGTTCCAATCACAAAACTGACATCTAATCCCAAAGGCACACAATGACATGTAGGAAACCTACTATGCAAGCAGTAAAGTGTCATCGCATATATCATGTAGAAGTTACCCTGGCAGTTAGCTAAACTCCACGGGTCCCTACTAATCCTCATGCAGCCACTAGTATCCTCTCTTACTAACGAGGCATATTATGGAATGCAAGGTTGCAACCTAGCATTCTATCTACTCCCATCCTATTCTGTACAAGCACTCGAGAAGTGGGCGAGAACCAAAACAATTATCTTTTTAGGTTGATTTAATTCCCATTTAGTGTGTAAATGTTATCACTTATTAACAAAACTTACAATGAGTTACCGTGGCAGCCACTTAGGGCCCCAACCCCCATTGCAAGCCACTTCCCGACACTACAAGTAGATAACCTACCCTAAGTTCATGGAATCATAAAATCATCCTAGTCCTATACAAGTGACTAGAAAGAAATACCAAAAGATAATCCACAATAAGAATCATCAAATATCCACAATAAAAGCATCAAATCTCCATGAGCATCTGAAAAATATTATAGATAATCATGACCACAACAATTCTCTATTAGCAACTAAAGGTATCCTTGATAATCATAATAATCATTGGTTTTCAATAACCAAAATGTATCTCAAAATCATACTGATCGAAGACTTCAAAATGGTTGAGTTAAACACGTCACAGCATGACATAATCAAGAAATAAATCAACATTTTAGTCCCATTATGGTGACTGGAAAGTAATCCAAGGATAACTGATCAATGATTCAAAAAATGGTTAAGTCAAGTGTCTCAGATACATATAACTCAGCTTCACTCAAGAAGACTGATAAGTAATAAAAATCAGTAATTACAAACATTTCATAGAGCATACGATCACATTACTATGGTTGGTTGGGTTTATAAAGATCGAGACCAAATAAGATCAACATGCCATCACATCTCATAACCCTTGAGCCTCTGGTAACAATCTAAGATTGGTCAACACTAGTCAACCCAAAACCCAAAAATAAGAAGCATAGAGAAAAAACAATGCAGACACATGTTTTGGTTTACCAAAATCACATAGCTGAATAATGTGTGGAGTTTCTATTTCTGTTTACTAGTATACTTCAAGTGTATTTTATCATTTGACCTACAAGTCAACCTGTTTGTTCCCCGATAGCATTATCCTTCCATTAATTAAAAATAACATTCTAAGAATAACTTAAGGGTAAATACTATACTCATTAAATTGATCATCATTGACCTTAATTAAATTGTTCTCTTTATTTAACTAAGATCCATATTCTAATTGATTAACTCTTCTTTAATGTTACTACAACTTTTCAACATAATCAAAGGATCATTATTCGTTCAATTATAAGAGAGCCAATTATCAATATTTGAATGATCAATTAAATCAACATAGGTACACAATCCATGACTTTGTATCATTCTAATAGTTCTTAATTAAAACTCAATTAAATATTACTAAAACTTAAGTCTCTTGATTAAATCATCACTAACAACTATTAAAATATCTAAAGTCTTTATTCAAGTCATTAGAATAAGACTTATCAACTTCACTAAAAGAATCAATATTAGCATATCAATTAAAACTTTATTACATAACTTAATTATTAATTAAATTTAATCAAATCTAAATAATTAATTTAATTAATAATTACATATCCATATCAATGACCTAATTAATAACTAGCCATAATGTGTAAGTTAAAGGTCAACCATAATCTAATACACAAATATTCATATCGATAGTTTAATAATAATAACTTGTTAATATTTAATAACAAGCTATATTGGGAATCTTATTAATAAATCTATAATGATCACATTAACAAGTTATAATAAATCCCCAATACCAAACATTATTATCTCAAATAAATTTTCCCTATGTACGTTGGTTTATAATTCAATTATTTACTACTCCTCCAATTATTAACCAATTCAAATTGATTAATATCTTTTACAGAACTTCAATCATTAACTAATAACTATTTAAACCATTTATACCATTATTTATTAATAGTTTGTTAGACCCTACAAACATTAATAAAAAATAAATTCATCAAAACTATAAATAATCGATCTAGAGAAACTTTACATAAACTTCATTAGCTAACTCTTAACACCATTAAAGTATATTGATAATTTATTTAATAATACATAATGTATTCAAATTGTAGCAATGTTATAACAATGTTATAATGTAACAATGACCCATTGTCCAATATCATTAAGATTTAAGTCTCTTAAAAATCATCTTCATTAAACAACTAATATTAATGTAATATAAAATTACCATCTCTTAATTATTTAATATATATTAAATAATATTTAATATACATTAAATAATTAATATTAAAAGTCATCTATTCTCTAATCCCTCAATATACAAATTAATAATTCAAAATCTCTTTCTGATTAACAATAATCAACAAAATCTTATATTTAACAATCACCAACATGAGAATAACTTATAACATTTAAACTCATTCTAATTAAATTCTAGCTATATCTCTTATTAAAATTATATATATATATATATATATATATTATAATTAATAATCAATAACTTTATCATTTCAAAATCAAATTACAATATTATATTATATTTTATATATATATATATATATATATATATATATATATATATATATATATATATATATATATTTATATATATATATATATATATATATATATATATATATTTATGCATATATATATATACAATAAATAATATTTAATAACTTTAATAATGAAAAATTGATTTACAACACATAACATAACATAAACCTTTTAATAAATATAATAATCTAAAACAATAAAAATAGTCACCATATAACTACCCATGCAGTATGTGGTACCTGCTATTGCAAGTCTGCATTAACAGTGGGTATAGAGTATCCCTGTTGTCACAATCCCTGCGACAGTAGGTCCTCTGTGTACCTACAAGGAAGAGCGGGTATGGGCTCTGCCCTCCCCTATTCAAAATTTTTAATACAAAACATTTTTCATTAAACGTTTCTTTCAACGCATGATTTCAGATTTGTAAATATTTCCTTCATTGCATTTTTAAAAATATTTAACTTCAATAAATATGTATATATATATATATATAAATGTATATGTGTGTATATATATATATATATGTACATATATATACATGCAGAGTTTTACTAAATAGTACAACATTTTTAATAACAAACATATATATATATATATATATATATATATATACAAAGTATGTAGATTTGAAAATATATAAACATGTATATCTCCACAAAGAACATATCAAATATTTGTTGTGCCCAATGAGGTCCAGTGGAAGAAGAAAGAATATCCTCAACTATTTGTGGACCCTACAAAGGTCATGTCCTATGAGTCAAAGTTGAAGGAATATCATCTTCCAAGTCACTATCATTACTATCATCACTTTGCATGAAGGAAGAAGGAGGAGTTGAAGGAGAAAAACTTGGACAAGTCTCTTCAAAGTGAGCATTCCTCTCAAAGAAAATTTCATGTGTCTCTAGATCCATGAGTTTGTATGCCTTAAGATGGCTAGGATATCCAACAAATATACAATGTTTACTTTGATGTTCCAATGCCTTCCATTTTTGCGGAGGTATCCTTGCCCATGCTAGACAACCAAAAACTTTAAAGTTTTTTACACTTTTTTTTTCTTCCACACCAAGCCTCAAAAGGTGTAATTCCATCCAAGGCCTTATGAAAACTTCTATTTTGGATGTAATTTGCACAACACATAGCTTCTACCCAAAAAACTTGATCTAGAGACTTATGTTGTAGCATACAAGTGGTCATTTCCTTAAGGGTTCTATTCTTCCTTTTAGAAACACCATTTTTTTGTGGAGTCTATGCAATTGAATGTTGAAGATCAATACCCTCATGAGTACAAAAGTCTACCAGCCTTGAGTTTACATATTCTGTTCCATTATCTATTCAATGAATCTTGATGGCTCTCCCTGATTTCTTGTTAACTTGAGCTTTGAAGGTGATAAAATTATCAAACACTTCATTCTTATGAGAAAGAAAGAAGACCCAAGTGTAGTGTAAAAATTCATCAATAAAGGTGAGAATATAGCAAGCCTTTCCAAATGATGGCACTAGAAATGGACCAGCAACATCACTATGAACTAATTCAAGAACAACAATAGCTCTTTAAGACTTCCCCTTGTCAAACTTCTCTTTAGGATGCTTGCTTGCTTCACAACCTATACATACACCCTCTAAATACTTGACTTGATGTAGACCTATGACCATATCCTTGTTGCTAAGTTTTTGAAGGAGTGGTAATTGAGATGTCCAAACCTTTCATGCCATAGTTTAGTTTGTGATTTGAGTGGGTCAACAAGGCAAGGGAAGTGGACTTAGGCACAAAATAAGAAAAAAGAATAAAGTCTTGTTGTTGGATACAATTGTTCAATTGTGTGTTGTCTTTGATGTTACAAAAATGTCATATCAGTTATCAGATAGAGTCTAGCAAGTACAATTAGTCAGCAAAGAAAAAGACAAAGTCTACTGAGCTTAGATGGTTAGCAAAGTGAATTACAGAGTCTACCGAGCAATTTTGGAAGTTACACTATGGAAACTATTTCTACCAAGCTCACTTAGGCGTTGAAGGATTTTTTGATGGAAGGCAATTTCTACTGAGCTTGCAAGGTTATTGAAGGAAAGTTAGTATCTACCAAGTTCACTTGGTCTCCAAAGGATTTTGTAGAATTCACAGTGTTTACTGAGCTTCACTTGGTTAACACTAGAAATCATTTCTAGAGTAGTGTTTATCGTGCAGGGTCAGCCAATGAAGGATTTCATTATTTTGAGAAATAAAGTTAAATTGTTTCATGTAATGTTTGTAGCTAACTAATGTATTGTTTATTGGTAAATGTAACTTTTAAATGAGATGACGTGACAATTTGTAATGTATAAATAAGAGGTCAAGTTGTGAATTTAGTGTATAGATGAGTGAATGAGCTAGTATGTAAGTGAGTTGATTGTGTGAAGAGGAAGTATGAAATTTTTTTGAAGAAGGATCTTATATCTTTGAGGAGCAACAAAGTTATATTTGATTAGAGAGGATCTACTGAAGCAAAATAGAGATTTGTATCAGCAAAGATCAGTTGTATATCATTTAGGTCACTTATTGTTACTTTCTCACCATTGTAGGAGTAATTCCTAAATCTCTTAATAGAGTTGGTCCAACAACCATATTTGTAAATCCTCTAACAAGGTCAATAGTTCTATTGAATTGTTCTAAAGTCCTCTAGTAAGGCCACTCCTAGTAGGTTGATTAAATCCTCTAACAAGGTCACACCTTACAATGTGTTCTGTAAGCTTTAATAGGTTTGGCTCCTAATAGGGCTCACTTTAGAAGAGTGAAAATTGGCAGCTAGTTACTTGGTGGTTTTTCCCATATTGGGTTTCCATGTTAAATCTGATGTCTCTTGTGTTCATGTTATTTCCTTTTGCATGCATGTTAATAATTGTGAATTCTTAAAGATCAATACTAAGTTAATATACAGTTCATCTACCAAGTTACAACATTTTTTTGTGTGGCTATTGAGTGATAGCAGTAACTAGTTATTTAAGACATCTAAGAGATCTGTGGATTTTTTTTTGTGGTAACTGATTCACCCCCCCTCTCAGTTACTCCATCTATATTTTCAAAAATTGGTATTAGAGCTTTTGGTACTTATAAGAAATATTTCAAGGACCTAAGCTAAAGATCGGGATGTCTTACAAGAGAGAAATTCCAAGACTTAACAGGGATAACTTTTTAGCATGGCAAGGTCTCATGAGACTCCATCTAGCTTCCATTGGAGACATAGGATTGAAATATCTTGATGATACATATGTAACTTATTTTGGTAAATTATCTTCTAGTGACATTGTTGAGAATAAGACTCATAACACCATGATGATAGACATTGCATCTTACCTAAGCTATGAAGAATTTGATGATGTTAAGGACTGTAAAACTACCTTTGAATGGAGGTGATAATAATGTGAGAAGAGCCAAAGTAGAAAGTCTAAGAGGAAAATTTGATCAAATGAGGATGGGAGAGGATGAAAACATTTCCAAATATGTTGAAAGAGTCAAAGTAGTTGTCAGCACAATCAAGGCTTCTGGAGGAGACATTGAGGTGGAAATAGTTGTAAGTAAGGTTCTAAGAACATTACTTTCCATTTATGCAATTAGAATTTCTACAATTCAAGAAAGAAGATGTGAAGAAAATCATAAGATAAATTTAGAGGCTATAGTAGCAAGATTGATTGCATTTGAGCTAGATAGCTATGATAACTATGTTCTAGCTTCCAAAAACATTGAATCAACATTTTAAGCCAAGATTTCACTCAAAGAGAAAGGAAAGAAGATAAAGGATTCTTAGTTAGAAAGTGAAGAAGAATTAGAATAGAGTTCTAATAGTGATCTTGAGGTGGTTGAAGCTTTGCTTGCAAGGAAGTATTCTAGAGGTAGAGGAAAATACAAAGGTAAGGTTCCTCTAATCTATTTTTTATGTGAGGAAATTGGACATATTTTTTCTAGGTGCTCAAAAAAGTGAAATAAGGATGAGAAGAAAGGTCACAAGTGCAATAGCAAGAAATACTTCAAATCATTCAAGGAAAAAGGTAAGAAAACATGTTTCATGGCTAAGGATTCTAATGATTTTGATGAAGAAGAAGATGAAATTGCTTATATTGCTATGAAAGAGGAATCTAATGATGATGAGGAAATGGTACTTATATCTCATGTGAGAAAAAATGATACATGGATCATAGATAGTGGTTGCTCTCATCACATGATTGGTGACAAAATAAAGTTTGAACATTTTGAAGACTATGATAGTGGTAGTGTGAGGTTTGGTAATAATGAACCTTGTTGTATAAAAGGAAGAGGAAGAATCTCACTAACCAAAGAAATTGTATGTGATAATGTATATTGGGTAGAAGGAATAAAACAAAATCTGTTGAGTGTGACACATCTACTCAATAATGGATTCAAAGTGGAATTCGTGCATGGAAAAGAAAGATTGTTGGATGACAAAGGAAAGCTGACTGGATCTACGAAAGGTAACTTGTTCTATCCCCAACTTGGTGAATGTTCATATTTTATTGCTCAATTTGAAGAAATTTGGTTATCACATAAAAAGTTGTGTCATGTGAACTTTAATAACTTGGTGAAAATAAGAAAATTGAGGAAAGTAAGAGGCATTCCTAGTATACAAAAACTTGAGGTTGGTCTATGCAAGAATTGTCAAATTGGTAAGATGGAAAAGACTAGCTTTAAAAGTAAGAACTATTAGTCTAAAGAAGTTTTAGAAATTGTGCATACTAATTTGTGTGGACCTATTAGAATTTAAAGCTATATTGGAGAAAAAAATTTCATTCTTTTTGTTGATGATTACTCTAGAATGATGACTTTCATGTATTTGAGGGAGAAATCAAAAGCATTTGAGAAGCTCAAATGGTATTTGTCTAGTGTAGAGAAGGAAATAAGGAAAAGACTGAAATGTTTGAGGTTAGACAGAAGTGGTGAATTCATCTCCCATGAGTTCAATAACTTTTGCATTGAAAGGGGAATCAAAAGATAGGTATTAGCCCCAAGAACTCCCAAGAAAAATGGAATACCTAAAAGGAGAAATAGATCTATCATGGACTGTGTAAGAACTTTAATGATCGAAAAGAACATTGCTATCAAATACTCAAAGGGAGCTATCATCACTATAGTTCATACCTTAAAATAAGTACAGCTGAAGAAGGACTCATTAAAAAACTCCTATGAGATAAACCTAATATAAGTTACCTAAAATTATTTGGAAGCAAATGTTACATTTTAGAAGAATCTAGAAAAGGTAAATTTGATGTAAAAGGTGATGAAGGAGTATTTTTGGGATATTCTTACAAGAGTAAAGCATATAGATGTTTGAATTTTTCTACTCACAAAGTCATAGAAAGTGCACATATGAAAGTTGATGAATTTGTATAAAGGACTGAAGAAGAAAGAAAAAGAGAACCAAAAGACTACAAGAGATTTTCTTTCATTGAACCTGATATAGTGCCAGATACATCTTTCAATCAGGAATCTTCTACTCCCAATTCTTTAGTAACCAAGTTGCAGGAAGTTCAAACCAAGCTAAAGGAACCTAACTCACATTTTGATGCTACTGAGCCAATGCCTACCAAGTTTGAAAGACTCGAGTAGTAGATAGATCAGAAAAAAACTAAAGTTGAAGTGCAAGAGGGTGATAGTGCAATTCGTTCAAAAGGAAAGGAACCTGTATTAGCCAAGTATGTCAAGAGACCTCATGCACTAGATTAGATTATTGGAGATAAATATGAAGGTACTATAACAAAGAGTAAGCTAAAAGGTACTTATTTACTTACTAATTTTGAACCTAGAGGTGTCAAAGATGCATTAGGAAATGAAAGTTGGATTGAGGCTATGAATAAAGAGATAGAGCAGATAGAGACAAACAAAAGATGGACTCTTGTACCCAGGCCTAAAGATAAAAATGTGATTGGAAGTAAGTGGGTATTTAGAAATGAGTTGAATGAAGAAGGTAAGGTGTGAAGGAACAAAGCTAGAGTCATACATAAAGGCTACTTTCAAGAAGAAGGAATAGACTATGGAGAGAATTTTTCTCCTATTGCAAGATTGGAAGGTGTCAAGACCCTACTTGCATGTGCTAGATACAAAGGATTTAAGGTTTATCAGATGGATGTCAAGTCAGCATTTCTCAATGGTATACTAGATGAAAAAGGTTACATTGAGTAGCTTGAAGGTTTTGTTGATCTAGACAAGAAGGACATGGTCTACAAATTACACAAAGCATTGTATGGTCTGAAACAAGCCCCTAGAGCATGGTATGAAAGATTGTATAACTATCTTTTTCAGATTGGTTTTTAGAGAACTAATGATAATAGTAGCTTATATATAAAGGAAGGACTAGATAATAAGATTGTTTTGGAATAAATATTTGTGGACAATACTTTTTTCACAATAAATGATGATCTTTGCAAAGAGTTTTCAGAGAAAATGAACAAGCAATTTGAGATGTCAATGTTTGGTGAGATCAAATTCTTTGTTTGTCTTCAAATTCAACAAAGTAGGAATGGTATCTACATCACTCAATCTAAATATATCAAGGAGATACTAAAAAAGTTTTGGTATGAAAGACTATAAACCTATTGGAACTCCTATGTGCACTGGTCTAAAGCTTACCAAGGATGATGAATCAAAGGAGGTAGATCAGACATTGTATAGATCTATGATTTGAAAGTTGCAGTATGTAGTTCATTCAAGGCCAAATATTGCTCTTGCAGTTGGTATTGTAGCAATATTTTTAGAAAAATCAAGAGAAAATCACATGATGGTAATCAAAAGGATCATGAGATACCTAAAAAGCACTAAAGATTCTGGATTATAGTACAAATTTGGAGGCAATCTGGATTTGAAAGTGTTTTCTAATGTAGATTGGGCAAGAAACATTGATGATAGAAAGAGTACAAGTGGAGGAGCATTCTTTCTATGAAAGAGGTTTGTTTCTTAGACAAGTAAAAAGAAAAATTGTACATCCCAATCCACAATAAAAGTAGAGTATGTTGTAGTAGTAGTAAACTATTCTAATATTGTTTGGTTCAAACAATTATTAGAAGGTATGAATGAGGAAATCAAAGAACCTATTGTTATGTTTTATGATAGTACAAGTGCAATTAACATATCTAAAAATCTAGTGATGTATTCAAAAATCAAGAACATTGCAATAAAGTATCACTTTGTCAAAGAATTGGTGTAGGATAAGGAGATCAAATTGGAATATGCCCATACAAAGATTGAAATTGCTTCTTGCAGTGGTATTGAGCTGTAAGGGATTATAGATTGTAATTAGGTTGTAATCACTAGATTGTAATAATATTGAACTTGCAGTTTGGTGGATGTAGCCCAGGGATTGGGTGAACCACGTTAAATCTTGGTTCCTTGTGTTCATTTCTGTGTGATCTGTTATTTTCTATTATTGGTTATATTTGCAAGTTGTTTTTATTTTTGTTTGTGGTTTTATCCTAACAAGTGGTAATAGAGTGAGGTTGTCTTTCAGTTATCCTTTGCAAGAAAGCCTCACGGTTGAGTGGGAGCAATGGAAGATGAGGGTAAGCTAAGGGTTGATAGGTTTAATGGGTAGAACTTCCAGTTATGGAAGATGCAAATAGAAGACTATATTTATTAGAAGGATTTATAGAAGTCATTGGAAGGCAAAGCCAAGAATCAAAGATCTATGTCAAATGATGAATGAGATATTTTGGATAGAAATGCACTTGGAAGCATTCGGTTATGCCTGGCACAATTAGTGGCATTTAATATTACAAAAGCAAAGATGATAGAAGAGTTGCTGAAAAACCTAGCACCACTATATGAAAAACCCTCCACTTCAAAGAAGGTATTTCTCATGAAGCATTTATTCAATATGAAAATGAAAAAAGGTGAATCTGTTGCAGATCATTTAAATGAGTTCAATACTATTACTAGTTAGTTATCTTTTGTGGATATCAATTTTGATGAAGAAATTAGGGCTTTCTTGATTTTGTGTTGTTTTCCTGAAAGCTGGAATGGCTTGGTAATGGTAGTGAGTAATTCTATTCCTAGATCTAGTACCCTAAAATATGATGATGTGATTGGTGCTATTTTGAGTGAGAAAACTCATAGGAAATTCTCAAGTGGATCTACATTAGGAAGTGATTTGAATGCACAAAGTAGGGGCAGAACAACTGAGAGAGGAAGTAACTTTGGAAATCGTGAGAAATCAAGAGGATAGTCAAAGGGGAAGAGGTCTCAATTGAGAGGACCAAACAATTGTTGGTACTATGGGAAACTAGGTCATAAAAAGAAAGATTGCTAGAATCAAAAGAAAAATGAAGGAGATAAATAAAATGGAGACAAGGAGGAAAATGTGACAAGTAACAAATTCAAAGAGAATGCTTTGCTTTTGTCTTTAGAAAGTGTTGATGATTCATGGGTTTTAGATTCTGGTGCTTCATTTCATGCTACACCTCAGAGAGGTTATTTCATCGATTATGTCCAAGGGGATTTTGGGCTTGTTTATTTGGGGGATAATGAACCCTGTTAGATTGTTGGAAAGGGAAAAATTAAGATTAAGTTGCATAATGAGAATCATTGGCTACTACATGAGGTAAGACATGTTTCAAGGCTGAGTAGGAATTTAATTTTAGCATGGCAACTCGGTGATGAGGGTTATGTAGTTACTTTTAATAATAAAAATTGGAAGGTTTCAAAAGGTTCCCTTCTAGTAGCAAAAGTTGTGAAAGTAGGCACCTTATATCTTTTTATAGGTCATATTGTTCCTTCTACTTTGATTGTTTCAGAGAAAAATGAATGTTCAGGAACAATTGTTGTAGTTGAGCAGGGAGAACAAATAGCTACTGTAGATTCTGATATAGCACTATGGAACATTAGACTTGGGCACATTAGTGAAAAAGTTATGAAAGTAATTCATTCAAAGAAAATGTTACCAGGTTTGAGATGTGTTAATATGGATTTCTATGAAAGTTGTGTGTATGGAAAACAAAAGAGAGTGAGTTTTGTAAAGACTGGGAAGGAAAACAAAAAGGAGAAATTAGAGCTTGTGCATACAAATGTATGGGGACTAGCTCAGTTATCTTCCCTTGGTGGCTCTCATTTTTATGTTACATATATTGATGATGCAACTAGAAAAGTATGGGTTTTTTCCTTAAACAAAAATCTGATGTATTTCAAACTTTTAAGAAATGGAAATATTTGGTTGAAAATGAGACTAGTAAAAAATTAAAATGTCTTAGATCTGATAATGTTGGTGAGTATTGTAGTCATGAATTTGAAGATTATTGCTCCAATAATGGTATTCATAGATATAAAATTGTTCCAAGGACTCCACAAGAAAATGGAGTGGTTGAATGCATGAACAAGACTATAATGGAGTGCGCAAGGAGCATGATGTTGCATGTTGGGTTGCCCTTACACATGTAGGTGGAGGCTATCAATACTATTGTATATTTGATTAATAGAGGTCCCTTTACTCCTTTGGGTTGTGGTATTTCAGAGGAGGCATGAACTAGTAAGAAGGTGAGTTATTCTTTTCTCAAGACCTTTGGTTGTGAAGCTTTTGCTCATATAGACTCTAAAAATAGAACTAAGCTAGAAGCTAAATCAAAGAAATGTGTCTTTGTTGGATATGGAATTAATGAATTTGGTTATAGGCTTTGGGATTTTGAAAATCATAAAATTTTAAGAAGCCGGGATGTCATATTCAATGAGAAAGTGTTGTACAAAGATCTGTTGCAGCAACATGAGAAGAAAGAAGATGATTATGTAGTGTTGGATGATACTCCAAAAGCTGATGTTCTAGCCATTCCTCATGATGTGCAACAACTAAAACAACAAATACCACACACACCAGTGAATGTTAGATGGTCAATGCGGAAAATTAGACCTTCACAAAGATTTTCTCCCTCTTTGTATTCTATTTTACTTACTGATGCTAGTGAACTTGAAAGTTATGATGAAGCTGTGTAGGTGGATGCTAAGATTTAGTGGGAGTCTGCAATGAAAGATGAAATGGAATATTTGCTAAAGAATAAGACATGGGATTTGTGCAAGTTGCCTATAGGTAAAAAGGCTTTACAAAATAAGTGGGTTTATAGGTTGAAAGAAAAGGAAGGAGGTAAGAAAAGATTTAAGGCTAGGTTATTTGTAAAAGGATTTGCATAGAAAAAGGGAATTGATTTTGATGAGATATTTTCTCATATTGTTAAAATGACTTCTATCCATATTGTTTTAAGTCTTGTGGCTACTGAAGATTTGCATTTAGAGTAGCTAAATGTTAAAACAACCTTCCTTCATGGTGATTTGGATGAAGAAATATATATGGCTTAGGTATGGGGATTTGAGGTCAAAGGTAAGGAGAACTTAGTGTGCAAATTGAAGAAAAGTTTATATGGCTTGAAGCAAGCACCTCGAAAATGGTATCTAAAATTTGATTTGTTTATACATGAGCATGGCTATAATAGGTGTCATTCAGATTATTGTGTTTATTTTAAGAGGTTGGATGATGATAGCTAAATTATTTTATGTTTATATGCTGATGATATGCTTGTAGCTGGGTCTAACATGGATCATATTAAGGGCTGAAATGCTAGTTAGCACATGCATTTGCTATGACGGATTTGGGGGCAGCAAAAAAAATCCTTGGTATGAAGATTTGTAGAGATAGGAAGAAAATAATATTGACGCTATCTCAGGCTGATTATGTTAAGAAGGTGTTGCAATGTTTCTCTATGGAGAATGCTAAAGTTGTTAGCACACCTTTACCTAGTCATTTGAAATTGACTAAGGAGATGTGTCCCAAGACACAAGAAGAGGAGGATAAGATGTCCAAGGTACCCTATGCTTCAACTATAGGAAGCTTGATGTATGCTATTGGTGGGGTACCCTATGCTTCAACTATAGGAAGCTTGATTAATGCTCTATCCACTATAGAGGTAGAGTATGTTGCTGCTACAGAGGTAGCGAAGGAGATGATATGGCTTGAGTTCTTCTTGGAAGAATTGGGACATCCTCAAAAGGATAATTATTTGTTCATAGATAGTTAGAGTGCCATTCATCTTCCTAAGAATTCAGCTATGCATTCTAAGACCAAACACATATAGTTGTGGTACCATTTCATTGGATCAATTTTGGAGGATGGACAATTAAAGTTGGAGAAGATACATACAAATGACAATCTAAAAGATATGTTGACAAAGGTTGTAACAAGGGAGAAGCTGAACTCTATTTAGCTTCGGTTGATCTTCTAGACTGAACATGAATAAAATAACAACATAGTTTAGGGTGGTTTGATCCAATGGGAGCCCCATGTGGCAGTGGTATTCCTACAAGATTAGTCTCCCAGTGGGAGATTGTTTTTTAGTGTGGAGCCTGATCAGTCCCTAAGTGGGAAATTGTTAGATTGTGGTGACTAATCAAGACATTATTGTACATAGTTCATAAAATGGCATAAAATACTTTTATAAAAGGGTTGGGTTAGGTATTTTATTATTATGTTGTGATGCAAAATTTCTTCTTGCAGTGGTATTGAGCTATAAGGGATTATAGATTGTAATCAGGTCATAATCACTGGATTAAAATAATATTGGACTTGCAGTTTGGTGGATGTAGCCTAGGGATTGGGTGAACCATATTAAATCTTGGTGCCTTGTGTTCATTTCTATGTGATCTATTATTTTCTATTATTGGTTATATTTGCATGTAGTTTTTATTTCTATCTATGGTTTTATCCTAACAACACAAATGTCATATTAGTTATCACACAGAGTCTATCGAGCTTAGTTATCCAGTAAAAAAAAAGATAGAGTCTACCAAGCTCAGATGGTTTGCAAAGTGAATTATAGAGTCTACGAAGCATTTCTAGAAATTACACTGTGGAAACAATTTCTACCGAGCTCACTCAAGCATCGAAGGATTTTGTGACAGAAGTCAGTTTCTACCGAGATCACATGGTTATCAAAGTAAAGTTAGTATCTATAGAATTCACTTGGCCTCCAAAAGATTTTGTATAATTCTCAATGTTTACCAAGATTCACTTGGTTAACACTAGAAATCATTTCTAGAGCAGTGTTTATTGAGGAGGGTCGACCAATGAAAGATTTCATTATTTTGGGAAATAAAGTTTAATTGTTTTATGTAATATTTGTAGCTGATTAATGTATTCTTTATTGGTAAATGTAACTTGTAAATGAGCCAACTTGACAATTTGGAATGTATAAATAAGAGGTCAAGTTGTGAATTCACTGTATGGATGAATGAATGAGCAAGTATGCAAGTGAGTTGATTGTGTGAAGAGGAAGTGTGAGAAATTTTTGAAGAAGGATTAGATATCTTTGAGGAGTAGCAAAGTTGTATTTGATTAGAGAGGATCTAGTGAAGAAAAATAGAGATCTGTATCAACAAAGGTCAGTTGCATATCATTCAGGTAACTTATTGTTACTTTCTCACCATTGTAGTAGTAATTCCTAAATCTCTTAATAGAGTTGGTCTAATAGCCATTTTTGTAAATCCTCTAACAAGGTGGATAGTTCTATTGAATTTTTCTAAAGTCCTCCAGCAAGGCCACTCCTAGCAGGGTGATTAAATCCTCTAAGAAGGTCACACCTAATAGTGTGTTCTATAACCTTTAACAGGGTTGGCTCCTAATAGGGCTCACTTCAGAAGAGTGAAAAATGGTAGCTAGTTACTTGGTGATTTTTCCTATATTAAGTTTCCAAGTTAAATATGGTGTCTCTTGTGTTCATGTTATTTCCTTTTGCATGCATGTTAATAATTGTGAAATTTAAAGATCAGTAATAAGTTAATACATAGTTCATCTACTGAGTTACATCATTTTTCTGTGTGGCTACTAATTGACAATAGTAACTAGTTATTTAAGACATCTAAGGGATCTATGGATTTGTTTTTGTGGTAACTAATTCACTCTCCCTCTTAGTTACTCCATCTATATTTCCAACACTTGTATCATGATTAGCCTTTCCATTTTCCACCATAGAATCATCCTTTAGATTTTGCACCACAACTAAATCAAGAAGGAACTCCACTTTGTTGCCACATCCATAGTGAGTGATTTGGTAGGTTGAAAGGTTGTTGGTGCTAAGGTTAGGAACATGAAGAACATCCTTAAAAACTCCATTTTCCAACACAACATTCCCTTTTCCTTCAACTATCACTTGTGTATCATTTTCCACATAGATGTAAGGTACATGTGATGGTTTCAAAGAGGAAAAATTCTCCCTTGAAGCACCCATATAATTTGTAGCTCCTAAATCAAGAACCCATTCCTTAGAATTATTTCTACTTTCCACCAAAGCTTGTCCCTTACCTTTTGAAGTGGATGAAGATCCCTTATCCTTATAGGCATTTGGCACATCAATTTTATGTTTCCTCATTATGTTTAGCAATTCATTAATTTTCATATCCTTACACGAGCATGTTTATCATGACCATTCTTCTTACAATAGGAACAAGTTTTCTTCTCCCTTTTCTTGAAGTTGTTTCCCATTTTATTATTTTTGGAAAAATACTTGCCTTGCTATGAGGAAGATTGTTATGTGGAGGAATATTGATGTGAGAATGTAGATTGATGTGTAGAGGAAGATTGATGTGAGGAGATAGATTGATGTGTAGAGGAAGATTTTTGTGTGTCATCTTGTGGCTTAACCTTCCACTACTTTTGTTTCTTGTTTGATTTTTTACCACCTTGATTCCCTTGATTCCCCTTATTATCCACCAAGCCTTTGGACTTGGAAGACTGGAGAATTCCCATACTCACTTACTTTTCATGTTCTAAGACCAATATTCCTAAAAATGACTCAAATGAAGGCTTAGTGAAGGCACTTCCCATTGTTAACTTGTGAGTATTATAACTTAAAACAAAAGCCACATATTTAGAAGGAAGATGAGTCATCACATGTTTGATCAAATTTCCATCCTTGATGGGTTAACCACACTCCTTAAGTTGTGCCCTATACATGTCTACTTGGGTAAGATAATCTTTTATGGTGTCAAAATTCCTAGGATCCAATTTAAGAAGATTGTCCTCAATGGTGTAGGCCATATCTTCATCTACTATCCCATATAATGCTTCAAGTTTATCCCAAAATTCTATTGGATTGGTAATATTCCTAATGTGATATTTGACAAGAATTGAGATATTTTTTAGCAAGGTTCCTAAGGCCATTTCTTGTTTTGATGCCTAGTCTTCTTTACAAGACTCGTCAGTGTCATCATCAGGTTTCTTTGTAGCACAAGTTACATAATGTAGTAAACCTTTTTCAACTAATGATTCCAAGTTATCTTTTCTTTCAAAGTAGCATAATTATGTGGTGTTAATTTAGAAAAAGAACTCACAATTCAAAAGAAAGAGTAGAACATCAAGGAGATGGAAGAACACAAGCCATGCCCCTCTTTTCACTCAATCAAAGAATCCCCACCCCCAAAAAAGGTGATTTGGCACTTTATATTTAGTGTGGGTAAAATAGCCACTTGCCAATTTTGGGCTAAAGTGGAAATTTGATTTTTGATATTTACAACTGAAAATATAAAGCTATATATGACTCAACAAGATAAGACAAGACCTCTCAAGGATATAATTAATTACAAGTGCCAAAATAGGCCAAAATTGACTAAATGTTGAAAGTACTATGTCTACTCAGAATTACTCCAAACTAATACCATATCTGGAAAGTAGACAAAAAATTATGCACTTCCAAAAAAAAAAACTTGAATATGTGTCCATAGGAGCCCGAATGAAGCCTTTGAAGTTGTAAAAGTTAGGATTGACAAATTTTAGAAAAATTATGAACGTTGATCACAAACAACTTGTACCAATGTGTAGATCATGAAATTCTACCCCAAAATAAAAATAAAACAAAACGTTTTTTGAAAAATGGATTCTGTATGTGGGATATATCACTATTTGAAATCACCTCTTTAATTACTTTCTTGAATCACTATTGGCACACCTCTAGAAAATAAATGACTCTAGATTTAACCTCAAATGTTCGATTTTGATGAAACAAAAGTTGATTTAGGGGTCTTTTAATCTTCTAAATGTGATACCAACATCTAATTTGCACTAGCAAGCTCTAATCTTGACTTGCCAAAAAAAAAAAAAAACTCTCCAATGGCTATGTAATGAAACTCCTATGGTTTTGATACCATGTAATAATTTTCTTAAGGAAATAATTCAATGTGAAGATCAAGAAGCTTAGTAGATAGCACAAGAGATACAAATGAGAATCAAATAAGAATGGATATCGGATGATTGGATGAATACATCATAGAAAAGCCTTGTATATAAAGGCAACTAGAATGACTAGGAGTCAACAAAGAGATAAGCATACCAACTAAGTATAGGTCCACAAGGAGTGGATTATCCTCCATTGCACATGAATTTATGTGAAATAATGAATAGATAAGAATGCAAAGGTGTATCTCATTAAGAGATGTAGTAGACAACATGTGCTTAATTGGAGTGCAAAATACAATGTTGTCAACATGACAACTCATATGAATGTGAAAAATCCTAGGTGTCTACATGACAACTAATAAAAATTCATTATTCTAAGTAAACTTAAGTAAAGTGTAAATAGTAAATACTTATTTACACCAACAAAACCTTAATTTTGAACATGAAATAATTAATGGCTAAGGTTAACTATCACATTTAAGACTTGTTAATTAGTATCATTTAATGGATAAATAAAGGTATTGGAAAATCTTGGTTACATCATTCATAATATTTTATGTTATAATGAATTTCATTTAAGAGATTAATGTAATGAATTATGTTACATGATGATGTTGTATTGTGGATATTGATACATCTGTTATCACAGTTATGTTATGATGTTGAATTAGTTATCAAATTTATGGATACTATAATGCCCCACCTAGAGTTCCTTGGAATAAGGATTCAATGCAAGCCAAGATAATTTTTGTTTAAACAAGTACATTACACTCAACATACAAGGATCACAAAGATCACAATGAAGGACTTAACAACAATCTTGAAAACCAACGAATCTCCAAATGCCACTGCCAAATTGACATTCTCAAATAGAGAAATGAAGACCAAAGACAACAATAAGAAAAAGAATCTCAGATCAGTCGATGCATGGAAAATTAAGCAAACCAAAAGGGTACTTAAAACACCAAATTGAATTCCCCAAAAAGTAGTAGAGATGCCCCCTATTTTTTATGCAAGGATACAAATTAGCAAGCTAGAAAACATTAAGGTAAAAAGATAGGAAATGAATTTCCTCCACACTGGGGAGTACTGGATTCATTAATCAAGGCATAGACACTTGGACACTAAATTGAAAGATGAAAACTACATCAACCATCTAAAACATAGCAGTAAAAGAATGTATTGAAAGTAACATCATAGTGTACAAAATAGAAAAACTCATGCATGATTCCTACCAAATATAATAGCATCGTGATACCTTGAAGGTCCTAGCCATCCCCCAAATGTAACATCCCAAAATATTGACCATATCATTAGAGTTGTCTTATGAGGACATCATAATTAAAATGTACTACATCATAAGAATAAGGAAATATAATATGCTAAAAATTAAAACATTAGATATTCCAACTAATCAATTCACACCATCTAAATCATATGCTAAACATCATAATAAGGAAATGCATCAACTAACCAACATCATGTAAACATGATATCCAAGCATTCCAATGAAAGCACAAATCACAAGAATGCATACTCAAGAACTTGAAGTATCAAGTGAAAACATCAAGCAATAGTTACATGGGAACAATATACCATCTCTGTACACTGGTCTTGTGAGAAATAGATAATACTGAGAAGGGGGTGAATCAGTATTATCAATATTTTTACCCACAACTAAATTATATTAATTACTTTACCACATGCATGAAAAAGAATACTAATAGTGATAAAAAATAATAATCAACCATACAAGAAGAGAACTCATGACATCATGATTTGTTAACTAGGGAAACCCTAGCCAAGAAAAAAACCCTAGTGGGGATGAAAACCACAAGATGATTCACTATATAAAGGATTTAGTTAAGGATATTGACCCTGTTAGGAGTCTATGAAGCATGTATAGTTTCTTGAGTCCCTATTTAAGAGACTAGGACTTATTATAAGCTTTAACCATATTAGGAGTTGGTAGATCATATACAAATGTGTGCAAGAGGAGTTCACTACCCTAACATGCAACTATATAATAAGTTCTTCAAAAAAAACTATACATAATATATTGAGATACTTGTTATACTTTGCAAATCTTCTAATTGAAAATTCCTCATATAAGAGAAATTGTGCACATATAAATCTATATCATATCTCACATAACAATACTTTGCATCATATGTCATAATATTGCATTCACTTTTTACTCTCATTTCACAAGATCATATCAAGTTTGCAATAACTAATTACACTTTTTCACACTACTCTCTAACTTTACAAATGAAGTCCTTTACTTATAAAAAATGTATTGGTAAATTATTCCTTAGTTAGATCACATAAAATCCTTAGAGTTAGCTCATTAAGAAATATTAATTAAAACAATAAATCAAGTTATTTAACACATTGTACTGATATGCTCTATTCTGTGTTGTATCATCATTGCATTACTAATTCCTTCATAACTCAAACTTGATTGGTCATATAGACATGTGCATTGGTATACATCATTAGTATGATTTCATGCATTTTTGGTTAACTATACAAGAGAATATTTCAATGGAATATTTTGCTATCATCAAATCTGTTATGTTGTTGTAACACTGTCTAATACTTAGACAATTTTCCTTCACAGATGATCATGACTAATCTGAAAAAAAAATGTTACCATAAATGAAAACCATATAATTTACCTTATATGATTGATTGGTTATATTTCCAATAATCTCCCTCTTTGGTATTGATGGCAACATTTTGGGAAAATTGGCTAGGTCCCAAACATGATGTCATACCAATCAAAACAAATAACTATAACATAGTAAAAACTTTGTATTCATATTTTGAAAGAATTAAATCCCTTATAAGTTTGATTACAACTTATTGCTCCCCCTTACAAATTATAATTACAATATAATTTTCCATATTTCTCCTCCTTTGACATCAATGAAAAAAATGCAAAAAAATGAAAATGTTTATTAAAATATGGTAGCTGCATTAAAACTTGGAAAAGCAATCACTAAAGTTGGTCTTCAACTATATAAAGAGTTTCTTTTAGATTTATTTCAATGCATCAGATACACTTATTAGCACACATAAAGCATATGTGGCTAGCTCTACTACATTCAAGTCTATCGCCAAAACTTGTCATATGAGGTCTTTGCTACCAAGCATTCTTCCAACTAATTCTCTAGCAATGTTACCTATGGGAGTAAGTGTTATCTTAGGAGAGTGAATCTCTTCAAAGATTTCTCTTTTTTTTCTTGCATATTCCTTATATTTTCATGAAGTGTCTACATTGTGTGCTCAATGGTATCTATCTTTTGATTCTACTTCAAAAAATTGTCAGTGAGCATCTGAAGATCAATTATCTTTTCTTTGATCTGATCATAAAATTCTTGGAGATGAATGTATGCCAAGTTGCACTTAGCATAAGCCTTTTTTCCTTCTTTTATATACTATCTTAATGCCTTAATGCATATATTCAAATTTTCTATATCATTCCTCATATTAGTGCACATGGTATTAAGGAATTTACCATCATGCTCTATTTGTGCTTGAATTGAAGCCACATTAGAAAGTGTTGTGAATTCATTCTCAAAAGCTTTGCACAAAATTGTTGTGCACTATTGAATATCTATAGAGTTGTCAACAGGGCTTACTACATTCTCCATTCTATCCAAAACTAAAGTCAAAGTCTTCTCAAAGGACTTGACTAATTTCTTTTTCTCAAGAAATTTACTTAAAGAAGATATGAGATTCTTCACTTCATCTTCATATTATTGAATTGCTACTATTTATTCTTGGGTAGGTGGTGTGGAGGGTGTTACTATTGCCACTACTATCAAGGGTATGCTTGAGGTAGCCACTTCAATGATGGGCTTAATTTTCTTCTTAGATCATGCATCTTATTTTTTAGGCTCTTGATCTATTTCTTTATCAAAGTTACTATAGTCCACAATATTACCAACAATGCTAACACCAAACTCTTTGAATGGATCCTCAATTTTGTCAACTATCACATTGGTGTTATCTACTTGCATAGATTCACTACCAATGGTGATATGTGGTGAATCACTTGAACTTGGTGTTGCTACTAGTTGTTCAAAACTATAAGGAGGACTACAAGTTATAGGACTAGCTTCTTGTGTCTATGCGCATTCCTCATATTCTTTAGGCATAGAGCTTTCCTTCTCTGTTCGGTGTACTTTTCTCTGTCATAGTGCTTCCCTTCTCTAGCTACACACTCTTTTCTATCATTGGGATTTCCTTTTCTAGCTTTGCATTCTTCTTAGGTATAGTGGACATGTATGAGACTATAGCCTTTTTAGTTTCCACATTTACTTCTTCATAATTTCCTCCCATGAGGAGAATGGATCTCTTTTTGCGTCTCAAAAATGGTGCTATACCTTTTAGAATTTTTGTTATCTCTTCCTCATTATTTACAATGCATATCTTTCTCACCATATTAATTCTTATTTGCTTGTATTCCTCTACTACTCTACTTTTCCTATTTCTTAATCTATTTTACAAATCTTTAGGTATCTAACCTCTTATACTATCAAATCTCTTACCTTTAAGAATCATATTCCTAACTACAACATTCTCTAGCTGTCTTCTATCCATATTTTTGTACAAATCATAACATTTATTTAGTTGCACAAAATTGTTATCATTAATAGTTTGCATGTTTAGATTTTCTACCTTGGGTTTCCATTCTTTGCATCTTGCTGATGTCTTTTCCTCTTGATCAGCTGGCTCTACTTGTCTATCACTAGTTTCTTCCTCAGATTAAGAAGAACTAATCTGCAAGGTTCTTCTCTTCCTTCTTGGTCCACTTGTAGTTTGCTTGACTCTCTTCTTAGGAGGGGTTATAGTCCTTTCAAGTCTTGTAGACTTCCTAGATGTAGGTGCTTCCTCAGTTTTTATTAGAATCCTTTGTAGTTACTACTACATGACTACTATATATGGCATAGTAGGTGCTTGCACACTTTTCTGGGCAACTCTGACCTCTTTAGTAGGTCCTATCACTACAATGGGTGTCAGGGTCAATAGCTCAAATTGACCATTGACCTTCATTTCCATAGCTATCCCTTTTACCTCATCAAATTATTTTCTTGTCATTCATAATTCTTTCAAAATAGAATCAATCACCTTTTCAACCTTTTTCTTAGAGTCCTTTATTATTTGACTAGCTTTGATTTCTCTCATTTTCTCAGAACATGTCCCCCATCTATGACATTCAGAATCAACTTCCTCACTCATTGTATAACCCATAGGTTCAATGAATTTGACTCGAGGAAGTACAACTTCCATACAAGTGAATTCTATTTCAACCATAAAACACAATTCATCCTTGTATTTTTTCACTTGTACTAGAGGTATCCTTTATCTTTGCTTCATTTCTACTTGGAAAGACTTCATTATTCTATCAATATCATTATCTCTGACTGCTTTAGGTCTTGATCTATATGCATGAGTAATTATCTACATTACGTAGTCATGTTCATCCCAATTCATGATTCTAAGAAACTTCTTAGATGCATAGAGGAATATGTGAGTTAGTAGGGATTCAAACCTAAAGATTGCATTCTTAGATTTCTTAATTCTTGATATATTATCCAACAACTATGTTCAGATAATGTCACAAAAATTAACATCTTTGCCTCTTACTATCACGTAGGTTGCATGAAGAAATCTTGCTAGGATTCAATCTATCCTAGATCCATGATTAAATTAATATCCCAAGATTTTACAAATCAGTCTTGCTCCATCTTGAATGCTATTGAACTTCATGTTTCTACCATCAAAACTGTTGGCATTATGATACATTTTTGTCATTAGTTACAACACTTATTGGATTCTGAATGCTTACCGAGCTCTCACCGGAAGCCAAGCTTTACCTAGTTCTCAGTGTTTACCGAGTAATCAAGGTGAACAAAGAAGTCAGTGTTTACCGAGTAATCAAGGTGAACAAAGAAGTCAGTGTTTACCGAGTAATCAAGGTGAAAAAAGAAGTCAGTGTTTACCGAGTAATCAAGGTGAACAAAGAAGTCAGTATTTACTGAGTGATCAAGGTGAACAAAGCAGCCAGTGTTTACCGAGTGTTCAAGGTAAAGAAAGGAATTAGTTTTGACCGAGTGAAGATGTACTAAGATGTAACCGAGAACTTCATGATAACCGAGCTCCTGATGTTATCAAGGAAATTAATTTTTACCGAGCTCAGACGGATATCAAGGAAACTAACTATCACCGAGTCACAAGGTTCTATCAAGTGTTTTCTTTGATCATCGAGCTACAATTCAGATAGAAGTATTCACCGAGTGACATCTCTTCTACCGAGTCTCCAGTGGTTACCGAGTTCAAAACTACTCAAAGTGTTTAGTATGGACCATGCCTTCACTTCTACCGAGTGCATGACGATGCCGAGTAATGCAGTGGACGCCGAGTATCAGAAGGACATCGAGTCAGTTCAATGAACCCGAGTTTTTACCTTGGGCCGACTTTGTATAGAGATTTGCACTTGTTGTTTTGGCCAACCTTGCATGTATTGTTTAGCCGACCTTGCATGTATTATTTATATGGATGGTATATATATGCAATGTATTGTATCATTCAAATATAGTTGTTATGGCAATGGTAATGAATGGAAATGTGAAAGTGTAAAAGTGTGAAAGTGTGAAAGAAATACATGCGTGCGAAAGTATGTGGGCTGAATTGTGAAGATATTCAGCAGGTCGAGTTTTGGAGTAGAAAAGTTTTATCTATCACATCAAGGTGAATCAGAGCATAGCGGATCTTATCAGCAATCAGTTGTAATCAGATCCACTATTTCATTCTAACAGGTGAATCAGTTTTTGTAAATCCTTTAACAAGGTAGACTTAACAGTCTTTTGTAAATCTCCTAACAGAGTGCATACTTTATTGTATGTTTGAAAATCCTCTAACAAGGTGGATCTAGCAATCCTTTGTGCTCCTAACAGGGCAGATCACCAGAAGTGGTCATTGTAAGCCTTAACCGGCCAACTTCATACTGCAGTAACGAAGCTTGTGGGTTTCATCCCCACCCCAGTTTTACTTTCTATTTGGAAGGTTTCTGGGTCACCAAATTTGTGTGTTCAAGTGTTGCAAATGATTTTGTTTCATGCTTACAGTAGGTTACTTGGATGAATGGTGAATATATTAGTATATAGTTTTATTGTTTGAAATTTTAGAAGTTACTGATTCACCCCTCCCCTCTCAGTAACTTGTCATATCTTGAATATTTCCAACAATTGGTATCAGAGCTATAAGGTTCTCAAGATAAAAGTTTCACAGCTTGAGCAAAGATCAAGGACAATGGAGATATTCAGACTTGACAAAACTATTGAGAATGAAAAGCTAGATCTGAAAATGGCCATGGCTCAACTCAATGAAGCAAAAGAAAATCTTTCACAATCCTTGAAAAGAAGATAAGAACTTGCAAAGCAAATGAATGACCATCAGTATGTTGAAGAAAATATTGAAGATCTCTCACCATCAAATAGTTCAGATGAAGCTGACAAAGCAATCAAAGAACTCTTAGAAAAGAATGGATCTCTGCAGGAAGAAGTAAGAAAGCTCAAAAGGGAACAAGGAATCCAGTCCATCAGGCTATGCGAAATCTTGGAGCAAAGGAACAAGGCAGCCGAAGACTTAGAGGTAAGGAATAATCAATCCTCTCAGCTTGAAAATCTTGTAACTCAATTATCTAATGCAAATGAAGAAATTATGAATCTGAGATCTGAGAATGAGAATTTGAGAAATGACTTAATTACTGAAAGACAAATCAATGCAAGCTTACAAAGTGATCTAATCTCTGAAAAACAAGTCAATGAGAGAATGGTAAAATCTCAAAAGGACATGGATTAATTGAATCTACAAAATGAAGAAAACTTTCATAAACAAAATGGTAAAGCAGGCCTTGGATACAAGGAAGAAGGTGAATCCTCCAAACAGGTTACTCAAAAGAATCAAAAACCTACTTGCAGCCACTGTGGTAAGTTAGGTCATACATCTAACGGATGTTGGAGCAATGGAAAAGTCAAATTTAAAGGAAAGTGCTACAATTGCAATCAGCATGGACACAAAGCAAATGAATGCAAAAAGAAACCAAAATTTGAAGGTAAATGTCACAAATGCCAAAAGCAAGGTCATAAGGCATCACAATGCAAATTCAAATCATGTAATTTAGCTGAATAACTTGTCAAAGCAATATTTGGTTGGGACTACAACACTTGGTGCAGATGTCATTATTGTGGAGAATATGGTCATACTGGCATAAACTGTGCAAGGCATCACCTAAGAAAAAGGGATACCACTGTAAGATGTTATACATGTACAAAACTTGGTCATATATCTAAAAAATGCATGAACATAAAGAAAGTCGAGGATGAAAAGAAAATCAAAGTGGAAAATATTCGGAAGCAAATGAAGCAGCAATGGATTTCTAAGTCTACCGAGCCAGATAATTCAAGTGATGGAATGGTCACTCAAGAAGTGAGTGACTCTACCATTTCCAATTACGACTCATCAGGATAAGATCAGGACTGTATCTACAAAGCAAATTCCTAAGCAGTCCTAGAATGAAAATATGATCAAATCAGTATTTCAGATACATCAGGATCATGGTTGGTACATGACCTTACCGAGCTCAGTCGAGTGCAATAAGGCCTCTTTCACCAAGTTGCACTTACCGAGCATGGTTGGTTCTTCTCTTACTGAGTTAAGAGTGGTTTAACCTATTTTCTTTTGGTCACCAAGTTGCGAAGTTTAAGCCGAGCTAGTGGATGACAGCCTGTCGATCGCAGCTACCTCTGTACTGAACATTAATGGCAAATTTTTCATCAAAAGGGTAGATTTCAACCTCATTTTTCACCGCGAATTCGAGATTTACAAAAAGAGGGCTTTCAAGCGAATTCAAGTGAGTTGAAGAGATTTTCCAGTGAAGTATTCTTACAAAATCTTCTTACTCACCGAGCAGCAATGGCTTCCACAAGCACCAGCAGCAGCAAGGCGAAGAAAGGATCCGAAATGCTTGTGAAGGAAACGGAATGGAAGGCACCAATGTTCAAGCTTGTTCCTGCCATCGCTGAATCACTCGACCCGCATGGAGCTCAATCACAGATTCCTCCAAAGGTACTTCTAATCAATGATATTCGTACTCATTTCAAGTGTACTGTGCAAGAAATAGGGACACTAGATATGGATAGCACCCTAGCCGAGTTATGCCTGGATGGAACCCTAAAACCTGAGTTCAAACATTTAGAAACCAAAGGCTTAACCCATATCCCGCATCTGCCAAGAAGTTTCCAAGTGAAATGGGTGAGGTATATCTTGAGCTGAGTACATAATGGTCAGTTGTGGTTGGAACAACCAGTTTTGATAACCAAGAAGATGATTCACAAAATCACGGGTCTCCCAATGCTCAGCAAAGCCAAAACCACCAAAACCCTAGGACAGGATGAGTTACAAAAGAAAACCCAAGCTGAATGGGATGGCAGAGGTTTAAAACTCAACAATGTTTTAGATATAGAACTAAAATTCGGTATTTATGTTATTACATACAAACTGTATAGTTCCAGCAGGCTGAATAGTGTACCTTGCGAGGCTGTAGATTTGGCATATAAAATTGTGAAGAAAAATATGGAGTTTGATCTAGCTGATGTGCTATTAAAACAATTCAATAAAAACATGGAAAGCATAAGGACTGCAAAGACAAACCCTTGTAAATTTGGTTCTTTGCTAGTTTGTTTATTTTTCTATGTACAGAAATTCTTTCCATCCAAAGGTACAGTTGTATGGAGGAAAGATACTCCAATTTTGTATCAAATAAATGAATTCATAGTAGAAATGGGTATGAATTTTGACAAAGTAATGGATAATTATTTTGAAGATTTCAAGGAAAGGATGAACAACAGATTTAGAATACCTCCAAAACTTGTTGAAGAGTATAAGGATGATGTCTATTTCATGGTTGACTGTGACAAGGTATACATACAGGCAGTTAGACCCCGAGTTGCTTGGGTGAAACCTCTTCCATATGAGGTAAATATTGATGAAACAAGGGATATCATTGAAGCACTGGTAAATGAGCCAGTAGACTCAAGGCAATGAATTTTTGGTACTTATGATGAAGCAAAGGCCAGAATTGAACTGGAAATCAAAATTCCACAGGCCATCAGCAAAGGTAAGAGGAAAGTGGCCAAACTGAAAACTAAAATGAGTCCTCTTATGGTCACTGAGGGAAAAGGTGAAGATAAAGAAAGTGAAGAAGAAGAAGAAGGAGAAAAAGAATCAGAAAAAGAGCAACCAGCAAAGAAGAAAGGCAAGGTAATCATTACCAAGCCCAAGAAGCAGCCTACTGCAGTATTCACTCAGAGAACGAGAAAAGGTATTCAGGAACCTGTATTGGTCAAACCTGCACCTACATTCAAGCAAAGGCTCAAATCATTGGAAGAAGGAGCTGGCATCGCAAATTTCAAGGCATTAAGATTTGAGACAAGGACTGATGCAGAGAAAATGCAAATTGAGGAACTAGTACTTAACAAAATGGGAAAATGGAAATACTCCCGGGACCAGATTGCTCCTCATATCTCTAAAGAACTACTGGAGAGAGTATAGCTAAGATGGGAGTTAGCCACCAAGACGGTAAAAGATATATATGAGCAATCCCTGAAGAATCTTCAGCCTAGTCTCATTGGAGTAGAGGTAAAATCTGAATTGAAAACCTATGAAGGTAAAATGATGATCAGATTCCACACTTGTTTGGTTTTGATCAAAGATATAGAGCATGTTGTAAATGATGCTACAAACATGTGGAAAAACATCTATCATCTACATAAGCCCAGTGTAGACCTAGTAGAAATAAAGGATGATGACAACGGTAGCAGCAGTGATGAATCAGATAGCACTCCATCCATCACAGTTACACCAGGAGAGTTGCATGTAATGATGGAAGAGAAAGAGGAAGAAGACAAAGAGGAAGAAGCTGAAGAGGAAGATAAAGAGGATGATACGGTAAAAATTGTAGCAGCAGTTATTGCATCCCTTCCTCACTCCCCAGCCAAACCTGTGACATCATCAAGGTTGGAGTCAACTTCAGCAGGTTCATCTATACTAGATTTACCATCTACACCTGCCATATCTCAGCTCCAAGTATCATCAGTAGAAGTGACTACCACTTCATCTACCAAGCTGCATCCCTCTTCGACTACCGAGCTGCACCCCTTTTCATCTACCGAGTTAGCCTCCTCGACTCCATCATCATCAGTTGGTATTGCTGTAAGTTCTCAAATTTTGACAACTCAAATTTTTTCTACAATTTTGTCGCCATCTACTTCAGGCACAGTGAGCTCTGATACTATATTACCGAGTGTATCACCATTTTTGGCCAGCACTCAAATTTTTGACCCTGTACATACTTCTATTGGCACTCAAACCTCAAGCATCCCAGTTTTTACTACTAGTCCTTCTATCTCTACTGTTGTGTCTATTCCAAAGGTCAAACCAGTCATCTCAGAAGTCAAACAAAAGCAACCATTAAGACTTATGATCACTGGAAAGGAAATTCCTGAAGACATTGACTTGGACACAGAGATAGTAATTCCAAAGATTGACTTTGATAATGCTACCATTGAAGAAATGAGGTATGCTAGTCAACTTATTGAGAAAAAGGCTATTCAGATGCAGTTAAGATCAGAAAGGGATAAGGAATATAGGATAATTGAGGAAGCCCGAAACATAATTACTGAGGCCATAGGTGTTGATGTTGATACTTCTCAACACATTTTGATTCAACTGGAAGAGGCAGTTAATAAATTCAATGAAGATGCCTCCAGACAAGAAAAGCTAATTGAGCGTGCAGAAAAGAAATTTGATAATAAGGTATTAGGGCACATTGCCCAGAACATTGCAATAAATCAGGTTGCATTAACCTCAGTTTTGGCAGATATGGAAAATTCTTTTAATAATGTAACATCTCTTTTTGCTAAGTTTTGTGATGTTACCAAGTACACTAAAGGAATAAGAGAGAAACTAAATAAAATTGATGAAGATCTGAAGGTAAGTGCACAGAAATTGAAGCTTGACCCCAGTTCAAGCTCATCTCATCACCTCAGAATCAAATTTTTGTCAGAGAAGCAGGCAGAGCTGTTGAAAGAAGAGGCAAGGATCCGATCTACATTGATAGATATCCAAAACATGATCCTTCCCATCATGGATTCAATGCAGAAGCATATTGCACCTTCAAAGACATTAATCCATGATAATAACTTCTCCATTGCAGATCATGTGATTGAAATTTCGGCTGAAGTTCAAATAGCTCTTTCCACCTACAAAATTTTGCAAGAGAATTGTGATAAGACTCTCCAGCTTATTCTCCAGGTACATTCAGAGTTCATCTCTCATTTTGGTGTTTCTATATAAGTATATATATACTTTTATTCTTTGGCATTATTGTCAAAAAGGGGGAGATTATTGTTGGATATGTATACTATGGGTGAATAAGTGTTTTTAGAAAAATTGTACAAAGGAAGAGATATACAGCTCATGTAAATAATGTATGTACATTCTATGGGGGAGTTGTATATAACGAAGCTATGTATATTCAGAATCAGTCATCAGCATGTCAGATAAATTTTGTCTCATAAGTGTTTTTGTCACTAATGCCAAAGGGGGAGATTGTTGGCATTATGATACATTTTTGTCATTAGTTACAACACTTATTGGATTCTGAATGCTTACCGAGCTCTCACCAGAAGCCAAGCTTTACCTAGTTCTCAGTGTTTACCGAGTAATCAAGGTGAACAAAGAAGTCAGTGTTTACCGAGTAATCAAGGTGAACAAAGAAGTCAGTGTTTACCGAGTAATCAAGGTGAACAAAGAAGTCATTGTTTACCGAGTAATCAAGGTGAACAAAGAAGTCAGTATTTATCGAGTGATCAAGGTGAACAAAGCAGCCAGTGTTTACTGAGTGTTCAAGGTAAAGAAAGGAATCAGTTTTGACCGAGTGAAGATGTACTAAGATGTAACCGAGAACTTCATGATAACCGAGCTCCTGAGGTTATCAAGAAAATTAATTTTTACCGAGCTCAAACGGATATCAAGGAAACTAACTATCACCAAGTCACAAGGTTCTATCAAGTGTTTCCTTTGATCACCGAGCTACAATTCAGATAGAAGTATTCATCGAGTGACATCTCTTCTACCGAGTCTCCAATGGTTACCGAGTTCAGAACTACTCGAAGTGTTTAGTATGGACCATGCCTTCACTTCTACCGAGTGCATGATGATGCCGAGTAACGCAGTGGACGCCGAGTATCAGAAGGACACCGAGTCAGTTCAGTGAACTCGAGTTTTTACCTTGGGCCAACTTTGTATAGATATTTGCACTTGTTGTTTTGGCCGACCTTGCATGTATTGTTTATATGGATGGTATATATATGCAATGTATTGTATCATTCAAATATAGTTGTTATGGCAATGGTAATGAATGGAAATGTGAAAGTGTAAAAGTGTGAAAGTGCGAAAGAAATACATGTGTGTGAAAGTATGTGGGCTGAATTGTGAAGATATTCAGCAGGTCAAGTTTTGGAGCAGAAAAGTTTTATCTATCACATCAAGGTGAATCAGAGCATAGTGGATCTTATTAGCAATCAGTTGTAATCAGATCCACTGTTTCATTCTAACAGGTGAATCAGTTTTTGTAAATCCTTTAACAAGGTAGACTTAACAGTCTTTTGTAAATCTCCTAACAGAGTGCATACTTTATTGTATGTTTGAAAATCCTCTAACAAGGTGGATCTAGCAATCCTTTGTGCTCCTAACAGGGCAGATCGCCAGAAGTGGTCATTGTAAGCCTTAACCGGCCAACTTCATACTGCAGTAACAAAGCTTGTGGGTTTCATCCCCACCCCAGTTTTACTTTCTATTTGGAAGGTTTCTGGGTCACCAAATTTGTGTGTTCAAGTGTTGCAAATGATTTTGTTTCATGCTTACAGTAGGTTACTTGGATGAATGGTGAATATATTAGTATACAGTTTTATTATTTGAAATTTTAGAAGTTACTGATTCACCCCTCCCCTCTCAGTAACTTGTCATATCTTGAATATTTCCAACACAAAACATGTGTTGAGATTTGTCTCAACTATCATGCGCACATTCTTGATATTCATTGGATTAGTTCCTTCATTACTTAGACCTATGACCTTGTGAATTAGGTCATTATCAATACATATGATAGAGTCTCCCAACCATAAAATATTGTCATGCATTCTACTTAGAACTATCCATGTCCATTCATGATTATCAAAGTCCATGTAGAACATATGCTTAACTAGGTTAAGTTGTTCTAGATAACCATATTCAGGTTTCAGTGACAAATCATTTTTGCACATCTTCTCCAATTCCTTATGTATTTCTATATCACCTATGCTTTCAATCTTTCAATATATATAACTTCTTATAGCCTTCATGTGAAGAAAATTTTTTGGAACTTTCAAATGTTGGAAATATTCAAGATATGATAGGTTACTAAGAGGGGAGGGGTGAATTAGTAACCTTAAAACTTTAAAACAATTCAACACTTTAACCATATATACTATTCACCATTCATTCATCTAATTTACTGCATATAATGAGAGAAAAAACATTTATAACACATGTACACAGTGATTTGGTGACCCAGAAACCTTCCAAATAGAAAGTAAAACTAGGATGGGGATGATACCAACAAAACTTCATTACTGTAGTACAAATTTGGCTTGTTAAGGCTTACATTGACCACTTCTAGTGATCTACCCTATTAGGAGCACAAAGGACTGCTAGGTCCACCTTGTTAGAGGATTTACAAACATACACTGAAGTATGCACTCTATTAGGAGATTTATACAAAAGATTGTCAAGTCTACCCTATTAAAGGATTTACAAAACTAATTCACCTGTTAGAATGAAATAATGGATCTGCTTACAACTTTATTAGATCCTTTAAAATATAGATCACCTCTTGTGATTGATGAATCTTTACTGCTCCTTGTAGACCTTGCTGAATACTCTGCTTTGCTACTGATTCACTTTCACTCAAAGCTTTTCATATCCATTCTTTAATACTTTGATTGATATTCTATACATCTTGCAAATGATATAATACACTACATATATATCATATCAATAATTACAATTGCAAGGTCGACTAAAACACAAGTGAACAAAACATTACTAAGTTGGCCAAATAGTAGAAAACTCGGGTTCTTCAAGCTAACTTGGTGACCTTCTAATACTCAGCATCCACTACATTACTCAGTATCATCATGCACTCACTAGAAGTAGAGGCTTGTTCCATACTAACGACACAACATAGCTTGGAACTTGGTAACCATCAGAGACTCAGTAGATATAGTGTCACTCGGTAAAAAATGGATCCTTTGTTTACCTTGATTTCACTCAGTAAACACTATACTTCTATTACTCTGTAAACATTGCACTTCCATCACTTAGAAAACACTATGAAGCTTGATGAACATTGTAAAACTTGGTGTAAACTATGAAGCTTGGTAGATACCGTTGGGCTGCACACCCACTCGGTAGCTTCATGAATGCTCATTATGAACTACTTAAGTGATGAACCTACAAGGTAACCACTAAATGCTTGGTATATATTTTACACTGAGTGATGCACTCAGTAATCATTTAGAATAGAGTAAGTGTTGTCACTAATGGTAATAATAACTTAGTGCCAACAATCTCTCCCTTTGGCATTAGTGACAAAACACGTATGAGCCAAAATATATGTACATAACTTGACTCACTAATTTTTGGTTTTTCAAAATTGATCTTTGTAAAACTATTGCATATATGTTTCTATATCTCTTCTTGATGAAACTTATAATGTATATATAAAGATTCTTATGTACACATTCTAACTCCCCCTATCACTCATAGTGATAACTCCCCTCACTTATTATGCTGAATCTCTCCCCCTTTTTGACAATAATGCCAAAGGAATGCATATATACAATTTATATGGCTACACCAAAGTGAGAAATTCTTGATGTTCCTTAAGGATGGTTAAAAAAGTACTATACTAAGTTTGCTACAAAATTTGATAGGTGGAGAGAACAATTTGAACTTTTGCTAATAATTGGATCAAGTGATCAGCCATGGAGAAGTTCTGATTTTGGACCAATGTTTTGCAATGAGAAAGATTTTTCTGCATTGTGTCCATAATAGGAAGGATCATGTGTTGGATGTCTATGATTGTAGACCAAATCCTTGCTTCCTCTCTCAATAGTTCAGCATGAACATCTACCAAATATCTGATTTTGGTGTGATGGGAGGCTGTGGAGGAGGAGTCCACCTGTAGCTTGGATGCACTAGATTGCATATCAATGTCAATCTTATGTAACTTATCCTTTATTTCTTTGGTAAAATTAGAAACATCACAAAGTTTAGCAAAAAGTGATGCTGCATTATTAAAAGAATTTTCAAAATTTCCCAAAAATGTTGACAATTCAACTTGCTTTATTGCTATCTTTTGAGCAATATGCTCTAGCACCTTATTATCAAATTTCTCTTCAGCTTTCTCAATAAGTTTCTCTTGACCAAAAGAATCTTCATTAAATTTTTGTACAACCTCTTCTAATTGAATCAAAATGTGTTGAGTAGAATCTACTTCAACATTTATAGCATCTATAATTATATTCTTGGCATTTTCAATTATTCTATATTCCTTATCCCTTTCTAATCTTAATTATTTTTGCGTAACTTTCATCTCTATGAGTTGACTGGCTAACCTCATCTCTTCAATGGTAGCATTGTCATAGTCAATCTTAGGAATCACTATTTCTGTGTCTAAGTCAATGTCTTCTCCAATTTCCTTTCTAGTGATCAGAAGTTTTAATGGATTCTTTTGTTTAACATCTATGATGACTGGTTTGACCTTAGGAATAGACACAATAGTGGAGATAGAAGGGCTAGCAGTGAAAATTGGAATAGGACTTGAGGATTGAATGCCAATAGAAGTACTAACTAGATCAAAAACTGACAGTTTCCAAAAATGGTATCATTCTTGGTAAAGTACCCATAGTAGAATTAGAACTTATTGGAGTGGAAATGGATATAAATGATGCTAATAGAAACAAAACTGTAGAACTTACTAGAATTGATGAAAACAAAATTGTAGAACTTACTGTTACATTTACTGATGATGAAGGAGTTAAGGAGGCTAACTCAGTGGCTAAAGAAGTGACAGTTAGCTTGGTAGATGAAGTGCTTGGCACATCTATTTTAGATACCTAGAGCTAGCAGGAGGTTGGTAAAGATTGAGCAATTGATGTGATTGTTGTGCTCACAATCTCACTTGTAGAAGTTATCTCCAAAGTAGATGTAACTATCTTTGGTGAAGAGTGAGGAAGGGATGCAATAACTTCTAATGCAATTTTTATTGGATCTTCTTCATATTTATCTTCCTCATGTGCTTCTTCCTCCTTGTCTTCTTCCTCTTTTTCTTCCATTAGTGCATGCATCTCTCTTGAAGTAATTCTAATGGATGGAGTGCTATCAAAATCATTAGTGTCAATGTTATCATCATCCTTGATTTCAACAGGGTCATCACTGGGCTTTTGCAGATGATAGATGTTCTTCCACATGTCTGTTGCATCATTTACAACATGCTCAATGTCCTTAGTTAAAATCAAACATGTGTGAAATCTAATCATCATTTTACCTTCATGGTTCTTCATTGTTTCCTTAATGTCTGGTCTAGTGAGACTCGGTAGAAGATTCTTCAGGGATTGCTCATATATATCTTTCGTTGTTTGGGTGGATGACTCCTGCCTAGGTTACAATCTCTCTAATAGTTCTTTGGAGATTTGAGGGGCAAGCTGGTCTGGGGAGTATTTCCATTTTCCCATCTTATTGAGTACCAGTTCCTCAATCTTCATTTTCTCTACATCTTTCCTTGTTTTAAATTTCAATGCCTTTAAATTTGTGATGCTAGCTCCCTCTTCCAATTTTTTTACCCTTTGCTCAAATGTGAGTGGAGGCTTAACAAGTACAGGTTCCTGCTTGCCTTTTCTGGTTCTTCTTGAGAATACTGTAGTAGGCTTTTTCTTAGGTTTGGTGATAATCACCTTTCCTTTCTTCTTTGGTGGTTCCTCTTCTTTTTCAAATTCAAATTCTTTGCCTTCTTCTTCTTATTCTTCATCATCCTCACCTTTTCCCTCTATAAACATAAGAGGGTCAAGAACAGTTTTCAACTTAGCTATCTTCCTCTTGCCTTTTCTTATAGCCTGGGGTAGCTTGGTAGCTTGATTTCAAGCTCAATTTTGGCCTTTGCCTCATCATATGTTCCAAAAATTGGTTGCTTTGGGTCTACTAGCTCATTCACCAGTGCTTCAATAATGTCCCTGGCCTCATCAATATTAACCTCATAAGAAATAGGTTTCACCCATGCAACTTGCGGTCTGACTACCTGAATGTATACTTTATCACAATCAACCATAAAGGATACATCTTTGTAGTCTTCAACCAATTTTGGTGGAATTTGAAACCTATTATTCATCCTTTCCTTGAAATATTCAAAATAATTATCCATGATGCTATCAAAATTTTCACCCATTTCTGCTACAAACTCATTTATCTGATAAAGAATGGGAATATCTTTTCTCCACACTATAGTTCCTTTTGATGGAAAGAATTTTTGAATGTAGAAAAATAAGAAAGTTAGAAAAGAACCAAATTTAGAAGGATTGTTCTTTGAAGTCCTTATGTTTTCCATGTTCTTGTTCAATTGTTTCAACAATAATTCTGACAGGTCAAATTCAAGGTTTTTCTTTACAATTTTGAAGGCCAAATCCATAGCCTCACAAGGTACACTATTCAGTCGACTAGAGCTATAAATTTTTTGGGCAATGACATGAATGCCAAACCTTAATTCAACATCAAACATAGTGTTGACCTTCAAACCTCTACTGTCCCATTCAACTAGGGTTTGCTTTTGTAACTCATTCCATCCTAGGGTTTTGGTAACCTTCACTTTGTTGAGCATAGGGAGACCAATGATTTTGTGAATCATCTTCTTTGTGATTAACACTAGCTGCTCTAACCATAGTTTCCCATTGTGCACTCGACTCAAAATATACCTAATCCACTTGGTTTGGAAGCTTCTTGGCATATGAGAGATATGAGTCAAGCCTTTGGTTTCAAGATTCTTATGCTCGAGTTTCAAAGAGCCATCAACACTCATTTCTCCTAAGGCATTTTCCATCTCTAGGTTTCCAATCTCTTGAAGAGAACATTTAAAATTTGTATGAATATTTTTTATAAGGAGTACCTTTGATGGAATTTGAGATTGAGCACCATTAGGGTCAAGTGATTCTGCAATGGCCAATTTTTTTTTGAAGTTGGTCACTTTCCATTCTGCACCCTTTACCAGCATCTTTGAACCCTTCTTTGCCTTGATGTCGCTACTATTCCTGGATGCCATTGATGCTTGATAAAAGATAGAAATTTTTTGAACAATTATTTTGATGGGAAATTGCTTGGAATCACTTGGAATTGCTTGAATTGCACATGAAAATTTCTTAGCTCTGAAATCATGATGAAGAATGAAATCAAATTCTGCCCTTTTGATGAAATTTTTTTCATTGAATGCTTGGTAAAAAGGTAGCTAAGATGACATTGTGCTTGACAGGATATCATTCACTTGTTCAAAAGTAGCTTGCAACTCGGTGATCGAACAAAACGTTTGTTACTCCCAACCTAGCTCAGTAAGGTCTTTAGCCGACTTCCTTGGTAGATGCAACTTGGAAAAAGATATGCTTTCTTTGATCCTTGTGTATCTGGAATACTGATTTGATCATTTTTCTTTCTTTTTATTTTGGAACTGTTTGAGATATTACTAAAAGATGTAGTTCCATATCCTTGTCTATGAATCTAATTGGAAATGTTGGAGTCACCCACTTCTTGAGTGACATTTCCATTGTTTGAATTGTCTTGCTCAGTAGATTTTGGAATCCACTGTTGCCTCATCTACTTTCGAATGTTATTAGCTTTACTTTTCTTTTCATCTTTGATTCTTCCTATGTTCATGTAGTTTTTAGCTATATGACTGAGTTTAGTGCATGTATAACATCTTACAATAGTGTCCTTCTTCCTTAGGTTATGTCTTGCATAGTCTTTGCCAATGTGTCCATATTCTCCACAATAATGACATCTACACCAGGTATTGTAGTCCCATCAAAATATTTCTTTAACAAGTTGTTCAGCTAGATTGAATGATTTGGATCTACATTGGAATGCCTTGTGACCATGATTCTTACATTTGTGACAATTGCCTTCAAATTTTGGTTTCTCCTTGCATTCATTAGCTTTATGACCATGCTGACTACAATTATAGCATTTACCATTGAATTTTTCTTTTCCATTATTCCAACATTCGTTTGATGTATGACCTAGCTTACCATAGTGATTGCAAGTAGGTCCTTGATTCCTTTGGGCACCTTTCTTGGAGGTTTCACCTTCTTCCTTATAACCAAGTCTGGCTTTACCTTTCTGTCTATGAAGATTATGCTCACTTTGTTGATTTAATTGAGTCATGTCTACTTGAGATTTCATCATTCTTTCATTGACTTGCTTTTCAATGATTAAGTCATTTTCCAAACTTTCATTGGTTTTTCTTTTAGATCTCAAGTTGCTATCTAAGCTCTCATTGATTTGTCTTTCAGTGATTAAATCATTCCTCAGGCTTTCATTTTTAGATCTCAAATTCATAATTTCTTCATTTGCATTAGATAGTTGATCCACAAGGTCTTCATGCTGATGGGATTGATTATTTCTTACCTTTAAGTCTTCATTTGCCTTGTTTCTCTATTCCAAAACTTCACATAGCTTAATTGATTGGATTTCTTGTTCTCTTTTAAGCTTTCTTACTTGTTCCCATAGAGAGCCATTCTTTGCTAGAAGTTCCTTGATTGCCTCATTAGCTTCATCTAAACTACTTGATGGTGAAAGGTCTTCAATCTTTTCTTCAACATACTGATGGCCATTCATTTGTCTTGCAAGTTTCTTCCTTCTCTTCAAGGATTGAGAAAGATGTTCCTTTGCTTCTTTTCACTAAAAGAGGGGTACAAATTTTATTGAATATCAAAGAGAGCTAAACAACACAAGAAACAAAGAGAACTAAATAGTTTTATCTTGGTCCACAAGTTGAACTAGCATCTAAGATAAATCAAGAGGAAGCATCCTATGATCAAGAATATTCCAAGCTGGCCCCTACTCAAATGCCCATTTAGCCAAACAATCAGCCACATCGTTCCACTCATGAGGGATATGCATAAAAGATATAGAATCCAAAGAACTACATAACTAAATGATCTACTAAATAACTAGAGCCAAATGCCAATCCACATGCACAAGGTTCTTATTATGCAATAAGTTCACAACCACCTATGAGTCAGTCTCATAGATGATTCTTTTCTAGCCATGTTGACAACACTGTTCCACTGCAACCAAGATAGCTAGGGCTTCCATGAGGTTATTAGTGTGGTAACCCTTGTATATAGAAAATAGAAACTAAATATCACCAGAACTATCATGCCCAACTCCCCCAATACTAGTTGGACCAAGATTTCCTCGAGAAGAACCATCAGTGTTGATTTTAAGAGTGCTCACCTTAGGAGAAGACCAATGTCCCTGATGATTAACATGTTGAGAGTGTTTCTTAGCTCTATTCCCAGAGCAGGTGTGGGGGATCGAGGGAGAGAAACCCTAAAGAGGAAATAAGAGGCAAGAGTAAATACCACCATCAATAGGATCCAAACCCCCACCGATGTCACATTTAACTAGGAGTGTTTCCTAAAGAGAATTAACAATTTTCCACCATAGGTGCTTGATCTCGAATTGAAAATCATGAAATATCCTCCTATTCCTCTCAAGCCAAACATGACATAAAATAAGGGAAGGGTCGATAGTCCAAGAAACTTGAAGAAAAGAAGTCTTGGAAGGGGACTGGCCCAAATGGTCCTAGAATTCAGACAAAGAGAAACATGCTAGCACATGCATCCCCACACACTCCACCAAAAATTCCAAATCTAATTGGCAAAGGGGCATTGGAAAAAAAGGTGAGATACAGTCTCTTCACTATTGAAGCAGAGAACACAGATGGAAGACCCCTGGAAACCTCGCTTGTAAAGATTATCCCAAGTGAGACAATGATTGTAAACCAAAATCCAAAGGAAAAAGTTACACTTAGGCCATGAAAAACTATTCCAAACTTTCTTCCACCAAGAGACCTCCACCTCACCAAAAAGTTGCTTCGTCAACACAAGGTACCCAGAAGAAACATAATACTTGCTAGAAGAAACACCTCCCCAAACTAAAACATTAGGTTCCTACAATGAGCTGCACTCCATAGAAGCCAATATCTGAGATAGTTCGAACTGATCTCCCAGTGAGCCACCCATAGGCCAATCAGAAGAATTCTTCCATCTATAACCCATTGCAAGGCCCAAGTTACAAGACTCCTTATAATGAGCCACCTTATTCCATCCAGTAGAAAGGAAAGAATCACAAAGAGCCTACAAGTGAGGATGAGAGGATAGGAGAGGAGGATGCCCATGCTAAGAATCACTCCAAAATAGAGCATCAGTACCTCTGTTGCAGATCCAAAATAAACTTCTCTTCACTAGGTGAGCACCAATATTGAGGGTATTCCACACCATAGAGCCTCTTCCCTCAAGAGAAAACCTAGAAATGTTTGAAGGTTCAATAGTAGGTAAATACTTGTGTGATAGGATATAGGCCCAAAGATGAGATTGGCTAGTACACCAATGCCAATAGAGCTTGGCAGCAAGAGCTTGACTGCACAAGATAGAAGACCAAAGGCCAAGGCCTCCTTCCTTTTTTGGATTGAAAATATTATCCCAATTGATGAGGCTCCATTTGGTATGTTGCAAATTACCACTCCAAAGAAATTGATGAGAGAGGGCATCAAATTCCTTAAGAAAATACACCCGAGCAGCCTGAACCATGCTTATATAAATGGGAAGAGCCTGAATAATAGATTGAAGGAGTGTCACCCTACCAATAGTAGAAAGCCACCTGTGAATCCAGTGATTGACCCTTTCTCGAAGTTTGTCAAGCAAGCTTTTCCAAAAAAGCTTAGGTTGTCTACCCACCACTATAGGGACCCCCAAGTAAGTCAGAGGGAGAGATGCAATTTGAAATCTTAGGATATTAGCAATCCTCCACTGGATCGGCTCAGGAGTGTTGAAGAAAAATATAGAGGACTTGTGGTCATTAATTTTCTACCCAGAGACATCAAAATAAGTATCCAAGGTGAGCCTAAAGGTTTTAGCTTCCCAAATCTGAGCTCTCCCAGCAAGAGTAGTATCATCAACAAATTGGAGGTGAGAAAGACTAGGAAAACCATTTCCCCATTGCCATCCTTAAATCAAATTTTGGGATAAACAAATAAACGAATTTTGGGATAAACCAAGTCCCTCAGCCATAATGATAAACAAATAAGGAGAGATGGAATCCCCCTAATGAAGACCTCTAGAAGCTCCAAAAATCTCTGTCAGTTCACCATTAAGAAGGACCGAGAAGGAAGGAGTAGTAACATAACTAAGAACCCATCTAAGCCTGTCTTGACGAAAGTCAAAAGCTAGAAGAACTTTTCGCAATACCAATTGACTTTGTCATAAGCCTTAGCCATATCAAGCTTAATAAACATAGCACATTCCTTGGAAGTACACATAGAGTGAATAGCTTCAAAAGCAATAACCACCCCATCCAAAAAAAAATTTCTTGCCACAAAACCCCCTTGTTCCTCAAAGATAACCATGGGAAGGCAAACTTTAAGCCTCTCTACTAGGAGCTTAGTGATGATTTTATAAACCACATTACAAAGAGCAATGGGCCTAAAAAAGTCCAGCTGATTAGCCTCTTCCTTCTTTGGAATAAGGACTAAGAAAGTAGCATTCAAGGCCCAAAGAATTTCTTTGTTGGAAAAGGACTCCTAAACCACATCCAAAAGGTCATGATTGATAATATCCCAAAATTCCTGAAAGAATTCAACAACGAAGCCATCCGGCCCTGGAGCTTTGCCCTTCTACAAGCTGAAGACCACCCCTTCCAACTCAGACATATTGATTGGCCTCATAAGAGAATCATTCATCTTACTAGTCACAATAGAGGGAATACAAGACAAGATAGTATTCTCCTCAATCTTTGTTGGAGGTAAATCATCAGAAAAAAGAGTAGAGTAAAACTGAATAGCTTCCTTGGAAACAACTTGAGAAGAAGTTATATGCATCCCATTAGAAGTAACGATAGAAGAAATGTAACTCCTATTACATCGAGCTTGGAAAAATTTATTGAAAAATGTAGTGTTCTTGTCCCCTTCCTGAAGCCAGTCAACTCGAGCCTTCTGTTTCTAGTAAATTTCTTCTCTAAGATGCCACTCAGCTAAATTAGCAGAAGCTCGAGATTCTGCAATGCTAAGAGCTTTTGAAAAACCCAGATCTTGAATCTACCTAGTAATAACATCAAGACAATCCCAAGCCCTCTTCTTCATAATATGGAGATTACCAAAGCAATTCCTGTTCCAATGCTTCAGCTTCCTTTTAACATATTAAAGTTTTATAGAGAAGGAGAACATAGCATTGCCATAGGTAGGGCCTCCCTATCTCCACCAATGAGCCATTAAGTCATGAAGAGAAGAGTATTGAAGCCACATCAGCTAGAACTTAAAGGGAGGTTTCTTGGGGATAGCAACATAACTAGCTATGAGCTTAATAGGCTAGTGGTCAGAACCTCTCCAATCAAGAATTTAAGAAGAGAACAAAAGAGATCTAGAGTTCAACAAAAAAAAACAAGGAACCTGTCCAAGCATTCTAAGATAGCATCATTACCAGCCCTTCGATTGTTCCAAGTGAAGAGTCCATTGAGAGGTTTGACATCAAACAGATGTAAAAGATCAATATTTTGTCAAAGAAGCTCAGAAGAAGGACCCAAGCAGGCCAACCCACCCCTCTTCTCGTCCAAACTAAGAACATAGTTAAAGTCTCCAGCCACAATCCAAGGCAAGAAAGGATGATAGCTTCTAAGATGCCTAATATGATCCCAGAGCTTAATCTTGCCAGGGAGATCAATAGGATCATACACATTAGTAACAAGAATTAGCTCTCTAGCTTCTAGAGAGGAACCAACCATTGAGAGAGCCGAGAGGCAAGAGACCTAGTAAAGTGGCATTACTTTCCTTAAATCCCAACAAATAGAAAGACCACCAAAACTTCCCAAAGCACCAACGCATTGACATTGGGCTAGAAACCAAATGTTAGGAGCACATCTAAACATGAAGTCCACTAAAAGCTTGGTCTCCTGGATAAAAAAGATATTCGAAGAATGCTCAACCACTAGCTCGTGAATAATTTTTTTCTTGGGGATGCTATTCAACCCCCTTACATTCCATGAGAGAATAATGATTAAGTAGAGTGGGGAAAATGTTTATCCAAGGTCTTGACAGCCCCAGACTCTATCAATAAATCTCTTGTAAGTTTAATTTTTTCCTGATCCTGCTTTTGACCAACTCTTAAAGGAGTAGCAAAAGAGACTTTCTTAAATGGTCTTTGCATTAGGCCCAAAGCAAGAGGAGATCCCTTACCTTTACTAGAAACAAACACATCTTTAACCAAATTTGCTAAAAGAACATCCTTTTCCTATGGAGTAGGAAAACCACAAAGGCACCAAACTCAGGGCCAATAGAAGTCTCTGGAAACTGCTAAACTATAACATCTTGGTTGCCACTAAGAGTAGAACTCCTCCCCTCTGAGCCAATAGCTACACATCAATCCTCTATAGGAATACCTTCTTCTATGACCATGCTATCAAGAACCTCAAAATGATTGAACCCTGAATCCACTTGTCAATCTAGATGTAACTTTTCATTTTCAATAGCTTTGTCAAGTCTGAATATCTCCATTGTCCTTGATCTTTGCTCAAGCTATCAAGCTTTTTCTTGAGAACCAAATAGCTCTGATACCAATTGTTGGAAATATTCAAGTTATGATGGTTTACTAAGAGGGGAGGGGTGAATCAGTAACCTTAAAACTTTAAAACAATTCAACACTTTAACCATATATACTATTCACCATTCATTCATCTAATTTAGTGCATATATGAGAGAACAAAAATTTATAACACATTTACACAGTGATTTGGTGACCTAGAAACCTTCCAAATAGAAAATGAAATTAGGGTGGGGATGATACCCAAAAAACTTCATTATTGCAGTATGAAGTTGGCCTGTTAAGGCTTACATTGACCACTTCTGGTGAACTGCCCTATTAGGAGCACAAAGGACTACTAGGTCCACCTTGTTAGAGAATTTACAAACATACACTGAAGTATGCACTCTGTTAGGAGATTTATACAAAATATTGTTAAGTCTACCTTGTTAAAGGATTTACAAAATTGATTCACTTGTTAGAATGAAACAGTGGATCTACATACAACTTGATTAGATTCTTAAAATATAGATCACCTCTTGTGATTGATGAATCTTTACTACTCCTTGTAGACCTTGCTAAATACTCTGCTCTGCTACCGATTCACTTTCATTCAAAGCTTTTCATATCCATCCCTTGGTACTCTAATTGATATTCCATACATCTTGCAAATAATATAATACACTACATATATATCATTTGAATAATTACAATTGCAAGGTCAGCTAAAACACAAGTGAAAAAAAACATTACTAAGTCAGCCAAACAGTAGAAAACTCGGGTTCTTTAAGCTGACTTGGTGACCTTTTGATACTTGACATCCACTGCATTACTCAACATCATCATGCACTTAGTAGAAGTAGAGGCTCAGTCCATACTAACCACACAATGTAGCTTGGAACTTGGTAATCATTGGAGACTTGGTAGATATAGTGTCACTCGGTAAAAAATGGCCTTTTTAATTCTTCAAATCTTGCTTCTATCACACACTTTGATTTCACATAGACAAGTGATATTTGCAAATCAATTCATGTCCTTTAAATCTTTTGCAATCTATACTTCACATTAAATGCATATATGCCACTAGTTTAGTGTACTATCTCTATATAATAGAGAAGTTATTCTTCTTTCATATCCTTATCTTGATCTTATCAGGCAATGTACAATTCACTATAGACTTCTCTCAATGTCTACTACATTCTATCAACTACATAATCTTTAATACTTTCTCTAACATTAGTTATCAATAATTGATACTCTATTTCACTAGGAATGCTTAATTTTGGTAAGAGGAGTCACAAATAATAAGTGACTTCATTGTCTTGTTAGGTACATCTTCTATAACTATATGAGAGTTTTTTGGTTCCTTTTCCTTTACAAATGATTCCTTTAATTCATTTGTCTACTTCTTCATATCATTTCTTCTATTGTTCCTTCTATAATTCTAATTCCTATTTAGGTCTCTTCTATCCATTTTGCAAAACTTTTATGTGTGTCCAAAGTTATTGCATAACTAAAATATAGGTACATTTATTTTCTATTTATTCTTTTGATCATTAGGTTCTCTACAATTCCTTGCAATGTGTCCAAGATTGTTGCATCTGTAGCAAACAATTTGTCTTCTTTCTCTACTTTCTTTACTATGAGATCTTCTATTTCCTGCATGGTTAGTGTTCCTATATATCCTACTATTTGCATTATTACCATCAAATTTAGGTTTCTTACAATCCACTACATAATGACCATATCTATACCAATTATGGAAATAAGAAATATGTTTGAAGGACTTATCTTTGCAATCAACTTCAGTGTCTTTAGGTTCACCACACCAGGCATAAGATTCCTTTCTTTTGTTTTCCATATCTTGATCAGATTCTTTAACTTTCTCGAAGTGAGTAAAATTATTTTTTTCCTTAGATGTATCATCTATCTTTCTTAGATCCTTATTGACTTTAGGAGTATCAGGTTCTTTTCTATCAATAAATTTCTTGGCAGATTGTCCAAGAAAGAATTCAAGTCTAGTCTTGTCATAACTAGGTCTTTGTGCACATTTTTGTTCTTCAATCTTATCACTACTAGTATATAATTTCTCGAGTTGATGTTTGGTTTGTACCAACTCACCTTTCACACTAGTATTGTATTTCTCTAATTCTACATGCTCTAACTTAATAGATTCCAATTTAGATGTTACCTTGCTTAACTAGGATCTCATATTTGCATTTTTAGCTTTAATTTTAGAGTTATTCTTTCCTCCATTTTTCTTAAGACTTATGTTAAGTTCAACTATCTTTAACTCATGTTTTAGGATCTCATTTTATTTCTTTAGATCTTCAATATCATCATCACTAGTTCTCTTACTAGATCCTTTTTGCTTTAGGTCATCTATTTTGTCCTTTAATTCACCAATGTAGGCTTTTGCATCCTTGTATTTGCCTTTAAGGCCATCTCTTTCATCATTAAGTAGATCAATCTGTTTAAGTGCTTTTTCAAGATTCTCCTTCAATTGTTTCATATCCATAGGGATCTTATTCAAGCTATTAAGCCTCTTCTAGTTAACCAAGCTCTAATACCAATTGTTAGAAATAGATAATACTGAGAGGGGGGGTGAATCAATATTATCAATCTTTTTACCCACAACTAAATTTTATTAATTACATTACCACATGCATGAAAAAAGATACCAATAGTGCTAAAAAAAAAATCAACAATACAAGAAGAGAACCCATAACACCATGATTTGTTAACTAGGGAAACCCTAGCCAAAGAAGAACCCTAGTGGGGATGAAACCCACAAGATGACTCACTATATAAAGGATCTAGTTAAGGATATTGACCTTGTTAGGAGTCTTTGAAGCATGTATAGTCTCTTGAGTCCCTATTTAGGAGACTAGGCCTTGTTAGAATCCTCAACCTTGTTAGGAGTTGCTTCAACCCTATTAGAAGTTGGTAAATCATATACAAATGTGTGCAAGAAGAGCCCATTTCCCTAACATGCAAGTATACAATAAGTTCTTCAAGAAATAAATATACATACAATAGTGAGATACTTGTTGTACTTTGCAAATATTCTGATTGATAATTCCTCATAAAAGAGTGACTGCACACATATCAATTTGCATCATATCTCACATAAAAATGCTTCATATCATATGTCATAATATCGCATTCACTTGTTACTCTAATTTCACAAGATCATATCAAGTTTCCAATCACTAATTACACCTTTTTGCACTACTCTCTAACTCTTCAAATGAAGTCCTTTACTTATTTATACCAAACATATTAGTAAATTATTCCTTAGTCAACTCACATAACATCCTTAGAGTTGGTTCAATAAGAAATAGTAATTAAAACAATAAATCAATTCATTTAACACATTCTGTTGATATGCTATGTTCTATGTTGGATCATCTTAGCTTTACTAATTCCTTCATAACTCAAACTTGGTTATCATCTTAGTGACAACATGATCAATAACTCATAACCAATTGAGCAGAATCAACAAACAAAAATAGAGAGGAACACTAGTTTTCAACCTCCTCAAAAATAGCTACTAGAAACTTAACTAGAAACTGATCTAAAACATGAAAATTGGAGAGCCCTACCTGAAAGAAAAAGGGATAGAAATAGGAAATAATACAATAGAAAAAATAACCCAAAGAAGCTACCAGAAATCACAGCACAACAAGGTCTCCCTAAGTTGGATCCAGCAAGACAGACCTCGTGAAGATCCCATGTCTACAACTCTCATAATGAATAGAAATGTAATCCTCTAGAAGAGGATTTTGGAAATAGCTCTCAAATTCTCAATTTCCAAAAGTGAGAAGAGAGGAATTAATTTCCTCTTTCAATACTTATTCACTTTTCAAGTGAATAATTGATTAGGGTAAATAACTAGAAGGACTAGTTAGACTCCAAATCAACCCAAATGTAAATAGGCTATTCCTAAAAATAGGAATTTATCTATGTAAAAGATGCTAGAAATTAAAGATGAAAACAATTAAAACTCGAATAGCCAAAAATCACAAATTTTTTTGTAACAACCTTCATGACAATGTGAATATCTATATGCATAGACATGCTCATGAGTCTAGCCACATAATGCAAATGATTCCATATTTAATCAAATCACTAGAAGGTTTAATTAAACAATTAAATGAGATACACCAACCATACAAGAATGACATTGGTAATAATGAATACTTGAATCACTAACTCCAAGTGTCACTGCTAGGGATATAAATTTTGCACACTATTGGTCTGATTTTTGCATGATAAAATTTCCCTAACCTAGGTACAAAAAATTAGAATTGAATCCATTAATGGTGAATAGGGTTTCTAGTCTTTGGTCCTCTGAATTTGTTAGCCTTTGAAAACCTTGTCTCCTTCCTTTTAAAATTCTCAAGCATGATTTTAAAGAAAAAAAAATTTGCAAATATTTTGTATTCATTTCAAAAATTTCCATACCCCCAAGTGGTCTTGTTCTCTTATGTTTATCACCATCCAATTCTTGTAAGATCTACAGTAGTCTCTATATCACTATAAAAAGATGCAAGTATTTTACCCTATGCGACATAGCGACTATCACAAAATTAAAAGACGGGACCATAAAATAGAGGTGAGATGATCAGAGATTGTATTGCAGCTAAATTTTTAGTCATGTGCACTTTTTCAATACTATCAGAACAAGAAAGGGAACTAAGTAAAAAAAGGGGGCAAAAGAAGTCACCAGAATATGGTTTCTCTGATGATTCACTATGTCACTATTAGAAAATCTAAGCATCCTACTGGTAGCGACATAGCGAATAGCCAAGAAATACATGACATGATGGCCTCCAAATTTCTTGGTGACCATAAAGATTTCCAAGTGGCATGGTGATTAATGATTTTATTGATATGTTAGAAGCATTAATGAGGGCAATTATGACTTGACCTACCTTTATTTTTTTGATGCCTAGTTTTGATAAGATACTAGAGCTCACTATGTCATTGTCATGAAAATTATGCATCTCACCATTAGCAAGATAGTGGCCTACTAGGAAATGAACACATGGTGGGAACCAAGCAATGTGGCAATGTGACTAGGATTAGAATATGGTTTTATATGCCAGCTATGCAGGATTTTCTTACATCATCAATAACCTGAACCCACACCCCATTCATAAAACATATGAAAGATTCTAATCATTTGATCAAAGTAGAATCAACGATTATTACTACCTCACTATGGAAAGATGTGCACATTTTAATCTATGTGAGGTAGCAAATAAGGGACCAACCACATCTTAAGAAATTCATGAAGTTTGCATGCCCTAAGATTGATCTCAAATCTATGGTTGTCACTATCTCACTATGATGAGTTGCTCAAAGGTTATGTATAGGAAGGTAGCAAATAAGGGACCCACCATATTTCTCTTAAGTGATGTATCAAATGTCCTCCATATGATCAAAGTGAAATCAATGGTTGTCGCTACTTTGCTATAGCAAGATGCTGGAAAGTTATGTATAGCGAGGTAGAGATTTCATGACACGTCTCCCCAGTCTTTAGTGGGTCCATAATGAAATACCAGTAGCAAAGGAAAGGTACAAATGGAATCATTTCATTGGTTTGACTGCCAATGTGTTAAGAAGAAAGATGAGTCAGCCCTATTTTTATCCCTAGATCATAAGATTTTTCAAAGATCAATGGTGCAAATTTAAAAGGAAGGATGATGCCACTCTATTTTTTCTACTCTGTGCATTTATGAGGAATGAAATCTTCACATGTGAAAGGAAAATAGAGTATAATACAAAAGATTTTCTTAGTTCCATCTCACAGGAATGAAGATTTCAAGCTTTTCTTAAGCAAAAGCCATTTTTGAGAAGATTGTGTTGAGCTTGATAAGAGTTTGAAGTAAAATTCCATTGTTCACGAATATACTACAAAATTACAGAAAGGAACAAGCAAAGATTCAAGTAAGTAGTTATATCATAATCTTTGTAGTGTCTCAGTTATACAAGTTACAATCCAAAATTCCTCCAAAGAAGGGGAAAATTATTTGGATAGGAATGTCCATGATGATTTACTTGAGCTGCTCCCCAATTCCACCAATGAAACTGTAAAAGTTAAAAAGCTTACTACATTAAACCTGAGGTTGAAAATAGTAGATGGATTGTATGACAAAGGGAATTAGGTCAGGGATGCTAATACCTCTCAAATTGGTGTGGACCTATTTAAAAAAAGGTTTTCAGAGAGGAACTCGTTTGACCCACATGCCAATATCTAGAATTTTGATTTAGGGAAGCTGGTGGTTCCTAGTGTTTTTATGGATTATAATCTTCTCAAAGCTATGGAAAAGAACTACAACCAATTCATTAGAGTAGTAAGAAGAACTAATGGTCAGGTCCTAATTATAGTCAACCTAGATGAAATTAGGGAAGCTTTTGGTTTAGGGCCTCTCACTGATTACCATGTGCCCATTGATTTAGAAGGGTTAGAAAAGGAATACATATCCAAGAAGGATGCCATTAGGCAAGGTGCACTGAAGGCACATATAGGTAAAATTGGAACTCTGCCAGCAATAATAAGAACCTCTAGGGAACCTTTCAAAAGGGCATACTTCAATTCTAGGGTTGTAGAGATATATAGGACCCTGTGTAGAGTTTTTGGGAGAGATGAAGAGGAGTTTATGCCTATGGATTTCATGTGTATCGTTATTCAAATTTCATCTTTTGGTGTGGACATAATTTTTGATTTTGCTTCTTACTTAGCTGAGGAAATTCACAATGGATTGATTGGGATTGCTAAGGGTAAGGTGGAAAAAACTTTTGGCCATTATTCTTTGTTGATGCACATGTTTTTGTTTAAGGGAGCTACATATTTTGGTAAAGAAATGGAGGTAAACATAGAAGAAAATGGAGAAGCACTACCAGTCCAATTATGGAGTGTAGATATGACTTGGGATGTAGAGAATGCTAGTTTTGTTAGATTTGATAGGTATTTTGCTTCCAAGCCGAGATGCCTCTTATTGAGTGACAATCCTAGAATCCCCAAGGCACTAATGGGTCTCATTAGGCCTATGGATAACCATAGTGGTTTGAAATTTTCACATAATTGGGGGGATATCATCCCATACTCTGTTTCTACTATATTTAGAATTTATGGTCTTAAAGGAAGTCCTCATGTACTACCTTACCAAGTGCCCTTGAAGGTAGGAGTAGCTAAATTTTTGTGGCAGTTTGGAGGAGTAGAGGAAAAAAATTTGTTGAAAAGATCAATAAGGTCAATTTTCCCCACTTGCACAGTGGCCCATCATTTTGAAATAAAAAAAGGGGGTTAATGCTCTCTGAAAAAAAAAATGGATCCTTACAAGATGGCTATTTCTCACCCTCATTTTTGTGAGTTTGAGTGATTTTATAATTTGTCTTTGAGGTGTAGAATTAAGCTTGGAAAAATTGAGCACGAATTCTATTTTCGTGAAGATATAATAAGGAATGAATACTCCTTGCAAGAGTAGGAGACTAGAAAGGAAAAATGGAGGGTCTTCTCTATAGTTTTGGATTTCATTCATTGTTTTGATGCAAGTTATAGTCCTTTGGACAATGCTATTACAAATGTACACAAGATAAATAAACTTATGAATACTTTTTCTAAAATAAAGGAGGCAATGAATGGGAAGAAGCAATTCCTTATTAGATTTTACCTAGATAAGGCTAGGGAAGTGATGAGGAGATTGGGTTTTACTCCCAATATAGGGGCAGGTCAATTAACTGTCTAGAAAATGCCAGGGTATATTGTTATTCAAAATAAAGGGACCACTGTGGACAAAGAAAACAAATAGTTGAGTCCACCAATGATGTCATGGAAGAGATGTCTTATGAGCCCTCCCTAAAAAGTAGAAAAATAATAAGGGAAGAGGATTCTCATGTTGAGGAATACTCATCCGCACAAACCACTTTAAGAATTGAAGAGGAATAGCTCACTAAAGAAAAAATTGAATAGTTGGGATCACAAGGGGGGATTTTTGTTACACAATTAGAAATAAATGTAGGAGACCCCTAGGAGCCTCCAGTACCAAGTTTTGAGTTGACAGTTGTAGATTACAAAGGAAGGGAATTAGATACTGTACTAGAACAAGCAAGTCAACAATTCTTATCAGATGATCATTTTGTTAAATCTAGGGCTTTTTGCCAATTTGCATGGAGAGCCAACATGAATAAATTTGAAGAAAGATGCAACTAGTTGAGGATAGAGCATCCTAAACTATAGGAGGTAGCCCTACAAAATCAAATAAAGGAACAAATGATTCAAGAGTTCCAAAACATAACCCCTGAAGAGGGGAGGAAAATGGTAAATTGGGATATTGTAGATGCATTAATTTTTAATTCTATTTCAAATAAGTTGGATTTCCAAGATCCAAATAAGAAGGAATTCATAGTTACTACATTCAGTGAGTGTTAGAGTAAATAATTAATATTTAATTATTTATTCTATTACTTAAGCTTACTTAGGTCATGCATTTATTTAATATTTCATATTTAATGCATGTAGTGGTTAGTTGTTGACAACTCGGGAGTTTTCTCCTTTTTTAGCATATTCCACTTTTTGTGGATGTGTGCTGAGTTGTCAATCTTATCTTCTACCTCCTTCCAGCTTGTTCTACAAGCTTCCTGGAGCTCTTTATATTCGGGCTCTCTCTCATTGTAATATTATCAAATCATCATCATATCACATTATTGTAAATACATTTCTTCTTGTGTTTGCATTATAATGGCTCTCATGTCCGTTTAGGGTTTTGCCCGTGCTCCATGCTTCTCCCCTTCTATGGCTTCTCTTTGACAGGTTCGCATGCAGGTGATCTTGGTATCTTCAGAGTTGGCTTTCCTCAACTCCAACATGGTATCAGAGCCTTCCTGCTGCAGCTTCGTTGAAAAAATTTTGAAGCCGTGATTTGAAGTCACAAACCCTAGTTTGTTTGTGCATTTTTTCTTCAAATCAGGGGATCAGCAATTTTCGGAGCACTTTCAGCCCAAACAGACATCACCATTGGATCCGGAAGGCCGTTTGCAGTCAGGATTCATATAAAGCTTTTCGTTTTTGGAGACAGGGCAATTTTGGTGATTTTTTGAGGCTTCCAGGGTCGCTGTCATACGGATCGTACGGACGTAGGGCGTAAAATTTTTTTTAAAAATATATATTTCGGGCGCCGTCGCCGCGCCACCCGCGCGCCGCTCGCTCCCCGGCAGCCGCCAGTCCGCCGCCCTCCGTCGGCGGCTCCTCCCTGCTCTGCCGTCTGTGGCCACCGCCTCTCGGCTCCGCCGCCCCTGCGGTCGCCTCCGCCCGCCTCTGCTCCGCTCAGACAACTCTGCAGCACCGTCCGCCGAGTAGGCCACTGCGGGGGTGACACGTGGCATGGGTGCCACGTGGCACCTTGCCACGTGGACCCGCCGCCACGTCACCCCTGCCACGTCATCTGCCATGTGGCTATGCCACGTGGCACTTTTTTTTGCTGCGACGGCCATCAAACCGTCAAATTTAATCGCATGACTTGCTGACATCAGCCCTTGCATGCACCTCTCCCGATTGCTTTTGGACCTACTTGTGGTTTTTTGGCCATAACTCTTGCATACGGAGGTATTTTTCCGATCTGAAAGAAGCACCGGAAAGCTGGTTCTGAGACGGAGATTTTGGTGCAGGTAATTTTTGGTTTTGATGCTTTTTTATTGCTCATTTTTTCTGTTGAAGTCCGAAGTCCTATTTTTGACTCCGGCATGCATATCTTTTGCGTCCCATGCCTGTTTTTTGAAAACTTTATATTTTTGGAAAGCTGGTTCTGTGTACTCTTCAGAAATGTAGTCTTTTTTCTTCTTTTTTGGCCTCTTCTCTTTCTATCATAGTTTTGGCATTTTTGCTCTATGGTGGATATTTTGAGTATTTTAGGCCCGAGGATCATTTTCCTAGCATGGTTTGCTTTCTTTTCGACTATACTTTCTTTTGGTTCAGCTCTTTTTCAGTTATGATCATTGTAGCTATCTTTTTGAAGCACTTTTTATTCTTGCACTGAGATAAATTGTCACTTTTGCATTCTGGGAGTCATGAACGTTGTTTTGAGTCAGCTGTGCATGCACTATTTCATAAAGCACCATGGGGGGGATTATTTGTTTGCTGTTTTAGGCATTCTCCCTTTGTCAAGTGAGTGTCCCTTCCACGACATTAGCCCATGCAGAGTCAGTTAGACCGTGTCTTTATCGGTGTCTGTACTTCTTTTCCTCTCTCCTCGTTCTTGGTTTGTTTGCAGAAGATTTTGGCTCACCTTCTTAGTTGCCTGTCATCACACCCCGTCTGTATTAAGGGGGGGTTATGTTGTGTTCTAATGCATCCATGGTTCGATGGTTCGATAGTGTGAACTATGTATTCAGTGGTTGATCCTACATACAAGGCGATTGCAGTGGCTGGCTACCTATGCATTTCGGTGAGATGGATCATCTACCATATAGACATGCTCAGTTCGTGCCTTCTTCTTCCATGGAGGTTTCTTCAGATCAGCAGTTTGGCAGATTTGCGACTTCTTCATGCTTCAGTGATGCTGCTTCTTCATGATCACTCTTTGTTCCTATTTTAGGGGACATTTTTCCTAGTTGGAGACTTCTTCAGTTCTTCACTGGGTTCTTACCTCTTTTTGGGGGAGGGTTTTTCCCATGTGGTTTTCTCTCTTTCCTCGCTTACAGAGGTTGCATTCTTCTTGCATTGTACTTGGGTACCTAACATGGCCTCGTTGCCGGGACCCATTATGCATTCATCTTAGTTTTGTGAGCTTAAGGCATTTCCCTAAGTTGCACTTAAGGGGGGGTGTTAGAGTAAATAATCAATATTTAATTATGTATTCTATTACTTAAGCTTACTTAGGTCATGCATTTATTTAATATTTCATATTTAATGCATGTAGTGGTTAGTTGTTGACAACTCGGGAGTTTTCTCCTTTTTTAGCATATTCCACTTTTTGTGGATGTGTGCTGAGTTGTCAATCTTATCTTCTACCTCCTTCCAGCTTGTTCTACAAGCTTCCTGGAGCTCTTTATATTCGGGCTCTCTCTCATTGTAATATTATCAGATCATCATCATATCACATTATTGTAAATACATTTCTTCTTGTGTTTGCATTATAATGGCTCTCATGTTCGTTTAGGGTTTTGCCCGTGCTCCATGCTCCTCCCCTTCTATGGCTTCTCTTTGACAGGTTCGCATGCAGGTGATCTTGGTGTCTTCGGAGTTGGCTTTCCTCAACTCCAACAGTGAGGACTAGGCTACTCTGGTTATATGGTCTTTAAGGAAGGGTTCAAGAGCCATCTTAGCACACCATATGATTATGGTTTGATGGGAAATATAGTTGTAAGAAGAGTGGTTGACACCTCTCATGTGTAGGCTGCACATTGGAATGTAGATTCATCTCAATTTCTTTTGATGACTGCTAAGAAGGAAGAAAGGGCCATGTTTGAATTACAAAGTAAATATGAAACAATTCTAGAGGCCTACAATAAGGAAGTTTAGAAAAGGATTGAACTTGAAAACAAATTAATGGGGAGGTCTACAAGACCAAGAATAACAGATCCTCATCCCCCAGTTGAGCCTTTTAAGTCCACCCCTCTTATAGAGATGCTAGATACCCCACAAAGGTCACAATATTACACTATTGAAGACTTTGAAGAAGAAAAGAGCAAGTTGTGGGCCTTACACGTGGAGTTGAATATAAAATATGAAGATAAATTGAGAAAGGCTCTCACATATTTGGGGGATAAAATTGAATGGCCATTAGTGTATGATTAGTTGACTAGAGTGATAAGCATCTGGGAAGAACTAAAAGCAAGTGATGAGGCTCTAAAGCCTATTATGAATAAGTGGGTAAGAAGGAGGAAAGAAATAATATTTTTATGTTATTCTATCATAAAGGTTTCATATGATCAAATTGAAAAAAAAAATTTATATTGTTGATAATAAGAGAATTCATCTACAGAGAATAATAGTTGGCTATTTGAACAAGTATAAGAGAAAAAAGTTTAGTTTGTTTCCTCATGCCCTAGATATAAGAAATAATTTGAAAAACAAAGATGAATGGACTAAGGAACTTGATGATTTATATTGTCTAAGAATGAATAAAATTATCAATGAAATAGGGCATGTATGGTGGGCTACCACAACTAAAGAAATAGTGAAAGCCCAAACATTCTTTGATTCTTTGAAACAAGAATTTTTTGATATTGATAGGGAAGTAGAATATGTTATTAAGAAACAATAGGATATTCTACATTTTGCCTAGCCAAACAATGCACTTTTTGACAAGTGGATGGAGGATATTACTTCTAGTGAGCAACTAGAAGAAGTTGAAAGTGATGATGATGAGATGCATGAAGATGAATTATAAATCATCGACCCATCTCCATTAGTACCTATAAAAGAAGAAGGATAGTCATCTCATATAAAAGATGCAATGGATTAGTTAGATGACTCAACAAACATAGAATCAAGAGTAACTATCACTTTGGTCATGCATGATGATATGAGTGAAAATGCCAAAGTGGAGGTGAAGCTACATGAATCAGAACCTTACACATCACTAGAAAGTCTGTCAACCACATATGCTAAGGATTCAAAATAGCAACCAATTAGAAAATCAGCAATATCAAAGGATGCAATAGAAAGGGACCCACAAAAGGAATATCTGATGTACAAATGTTTTTGTTAATCAAAATTTTTCCTTTTGTGATAGGTGTATATAAATATCTCTTATAAATGACACCTGTCAGTTTTCTATGCCTGAAGCTTGTTGCATCTCACATTATATAAGTGGGATTCTTGGGCTAGAGAATGGTCTAACTTCTAATGCATTTTTAGTATTACACTTAGGATGTTTTCGGTCTAGTCTTTGAGCAACTTTATGATATGTCTTCTTAGCATAGTTTCTAAGAATACTTCAATATGGAATGATCTTGGTGTCTCTTTCTAAAGTCATTTTAAGTCTCTATAATTGTATACTATATTCAAAGAAATTAATATAAAGTTTGAGCTATCCCCATATCAGTTCTTTTTGAATTTTTTCTCCTTTATTATTACCTAGTTATTTTGAGATTGTGTGAGTAAAGCTAGTGCAATTGAATTTAATTCATTTAGGTTGTATGTCAGTTCATTACTGCTATTAATTCAGTGAATTAAGTAAAAGCTTTGATGAATTTGGTGAGATGGTTATGGTAATAGAAAGGATGTTTGTAAGGATGAATTCAAGTGAGAATTGTTGATAAAATTTGTTGTAAGGCAACAAATTAGATCCATGAATTTGTAGTAAACTCTGAATCCTAATGGAATAGGCACTGATCTAATTTATCCAGTCCGTAGAGAGATATATCATAAATGAGTATCCAATCTAAAATCACAATAAATTTTACTTTCTTTTTGTGAATATTTTCAAAGATGGTCAATACTTGTTTGCATGGACTGTTCTAGCTTTAGTTAGCTACTATTTCTGAGAATATTTGCTAATCTACAAAAGAATTTATCACCAAATCTACTATATGGGATGTATTTTGTTGAAAATGTCAAACTTAAGTATGTGTCTGAGGATTGAGTATGAGAATTAGAATGAAACTAGTATAGTTCTCATACAAGAGCAAGTAAATTGAATCATCCCTTAGGTATACCCACCTTGGTTCTATAAAGCCTAAAGAGTAGAAAGCCAATTGTGGTTTTGTTGAAGTTGGTTCCAACTGGTTTACATACATAATTGTTCATAGGAAATAGCTAACCCTTAGAGTTTTTAAGTATTATTAGTTTGGTATTGAGCATTGTGTGCTCCAATAGTTTTAAAGCACCAACACACACTAAAACATACAAACAAGTGCAATTGTATATAATAACATAGCCAAAGAAATAAATGCATTAAATACCCAGTTTAACCATTTATTTAATTATACTAAAATATTCCATTTACATCATTGATGCTCACATAAAACATAATTAAGAAAGAATGAGTAAATAACCATAGCATTAAATCTGACACAACTAAAGTAATCAGAGATATGTCCAAATATTGGATAACCATGTATCATCCTGAAACATACTATCATCTCAAAATGGCATCAACATGCAAATATGATCAACTACATAGCATAGTAGTATAGCATCTATGATACTAAAATCAAAGAATAACATTCGACCCTCAAGTCATCTCAAATGACAAATTAATAATATGAGTAACAAGTATCTCTCAAATCAAAATAAACAAGGTATAGACTACAAAAATGAGAGATGCTATAGATACTGACTTTTGTTTTGATTGTGAGTGTTTGAGTGATTTGTAGGTTTTTGAGACAAGGTTGTGGTTGAGGTAGGGAAGGTTAGTTTTTTGGAAGGAGATAGATGGAACATCCTTAGCAACCCAAATACCACATAGAAGTTTAAATGACTTTAGGAAATGTTAATGTGCTTATTTAATTTGATAATTCTATGTTCAAATGGAAGATATGTGAATTAATATAGTTCTATCTTGATTCTATTGTACTCTTAGAAAAGAGAAATCAAATGGAAAGGGTAACAAAAAATCTATGCATGATTGTTTTATTTCTTTTGTAAATAAATATATGTCTATATTTGAATCACAATGGAATTGGGTTTTTTAAAAGATGCAATTTTTATGGAAAAATTTGAGGGCCATCACTATGTTTAACTAGAAATTGGGTCAGTTACAAAATTTAAGACATCTTTTTAACAAATTCAATATGGAGAAAACTATCATTCTTTTTTTGGAGAAGCTCAAAACCTCCCATGACTCTTTGGGGGGAAATCTAGCTTGTTTAATGCAAATCACATGTGTTGACCCTACTCTATTTGAATTAGATATGACCTATATTTTTGCATGAACACAAGTGTAGGAGATAAGAGAAGAATCAGTTAGAAGGGCATTTGTGGCTAGAGAAGGGAGGATGGGAGGAGGGGTTTTCAAGGAAAATGCCAGAGCAAGAATGATATAGATTGACATTACACCAAGTTATCTTTGCTACTTACAATGAGTTTTTCATTTTATCTTTAAAAAATCTACTTCCTAAGTGATACCATTAGTAGAAAATGTGAGTATCTTGTTGAACCATGGTGTGCCTAAATGTACATCTATTATTTTATTGTTCCTTCTAAAGGAGTAAAATTCATATGTCATTTATAAATAGTTCTACTTCCTCTGTCTCTTACGTGGAAAATGGATGTAAGTCTCTTGTTGCATGTAAAAGCCTTGTGACTATTTATTCAAATCTTTGGAAAATATAACATAGTTTAATCATTTACTTTTCCTAATGCACATGCATGTTGTAGGTTTAACATTATTTTTAGCTCTCAAACAAAAGGAAACTTTCTTATGTCTTTTTCATGCAAATCTTTCCTTTTCTTGTTGTTGTTATTGCACCACTAGGGCTCCCATCTGATGCAAAATGGTGAATGATTAGTGAGTGTAAACAAGTGTAGTTTTAAAAAAATAAATCCAAACATAACTGCATCTTCTTCATTATTTAATTGTTAGACATGATTTCTCAAGCTTTCTCAGCCTATTCAAATATTACTCTAACATCCCTATGAAAAATAGAGATTTTGGAAAAGAGTTCAAATTTAATTACTTAACCTTATATTTTTGAAATTACTACACATTATCAAAAAAAATGTTTTAGCTATAAGTAGTAAGTAGTAGTTTAAATCACCTTGAGCTTTAGGAAGATGGGATGATTATATTAGGTTCTAAAAATGTAAATATTGTAACTATTTAGTTGTACATACAACCTCTATTTTAAACATTACTGAAGATGTAGCCCCTGAATTCTTCATACTACTAGATTAGTGATGTTGTTGGTACCAACTTGTTATTCAATGAGGCAAAAAGTGAATATCAACTATCACTAAAATTCTAGGTGGTGTATAAAGACAATGTGGTTTGGTAGAATTTTGTAAAATATCACTCTAATAGTGTTGTTGTAATTGTAATTTATGAACCTAGTACATGTTGAAACCATTGTTCCATCACATAGGATGAAACCTACAAGCTCCTATGCAACTGCTAATGATAAATGGACCAGTATTTGGATGATTTCTAAATTCAAACATTTTTCATTTGAGTCAAATTGTGTTTAAGTTACTTTTCTTGTAGATTATTCTATTATGGATACATAGATTTAGAATTAGAAGGGTAATACTTAAAGAAATAAAGGCTTACCTTATAGCTAGTATATTGTTAACTAGATTATTATAAGTAAACTAATGTAACATTGTTCCTTATATACAATTGGTTGTTCATGTTGAAACCTCTATATCAGCCACAAGGAATGTAACATATAGATTCAATGCAATGGTTATAGGATGAACCATTGAACTTAGGTGATTTAGATTCTTATTCTTGTTGTCATGTGTATGATATTCACTACCTCATGGAAGGGTGTAATGTGATATAAGGGAGGCTAAGATGGATGCATTGTGATTTTGTTCCTCTCAACCTGTGAAGTTTTGAAAATTAGGATTCATTTCATTTTGTCTCTCTTTTCAATACCATTGATGAATCTAGTGCTTGGCCAAGCCATTTATTCAATGCATTTAAGTATGTTGTTTACTAAGATGTAGCATATGTGTTTGACTATGCTTATTTTCATTTTTGAGTATGTGTAGATATGCATTAGTTAAAAGAAATGCAATGTGGGTAGATGTGGAGTGTTATTTTCTTTTTCCCTACCACATTCTGTGATTAGGCTACTAGGCACATGGATGCATGTAGTATTTTTCATGGCTGCATAGGATCAATCTGATTCATCTTGTTTTAGGAAGCTAGGCTTCTCATGCTAGGGTCAAGGCATTCTTCATGTCAAGAAGAATTCTAGAGGAGTTAACATTAGCATGAATGTTGATGATACCATATTAGTGGAGTAACTTGAGAATTGGAGAGTATTAATATGTAGCATTCATGACTATGGTTTTCATTAATGTCAACATAGCATTATTTCTATAAAGACTGGCAAAGTAGAAAATAGAGATCTTGATGGTATAAACAATGGTTTGATTTCCTAGTCATGTGCATTTATGGACATGTACTACACAATGTCCTAAAGATTTGGTTAAGTGTGCAAAGTCTAAGTCAATGGTGTACAAAATTTGTACCTAATTTATAGAGAAAATTTTAGAGATAGAGTATGAGGAAAGTAGTTCCTAATGATTTTTGGCCATCTTGCATCCTGGATATAATGAAGAGATGCACAGTTAGGTAGTGATAGAGGATAGTCAGCTGATGATGTTAATGAGTGCACAAGACTTAGTATTGCATGTGTGAATTTTTGTATAGATTGTGAGCCAACATTTCTATTGTAATTGTACTTAAATTAATTTTCTTATTTTAATTCATTGGGAAAGCCTCAAGGCTAACTCAAGGAATTATTATAAAGATATGGTATAAAGGAAAGATGTCTTCCTTGTTTCAAAAGTGAATAAATGTATTGTGATTGTTGTTCAAGTGTGAAGTGTGAAAAGAAGTAGAGTGCTTACTAAATTCATGTAAGTAATCCAAGGGATTATTGGATGCAAGATTTGAGATTCGGTTACAAGATTAGAAGTAGAAGAAGTTTATCATGCCCTAATCTTAACTAGGAAAAACACAACCCATGATTATTTTTTAAAAAAAGGTGAACTCAAGATAATATGTATGGACTTACACTATTCTATGGAAATTCTTTTGAACAAAGGGAATAGTATTAGAATATCAAAACTCATGTTTCTAGGGGATGTTAGAATGTTATAGATTTGATCATTGAATTGGAGATAATCAATTCTAGTTGATGTGTGAGGTTTTTTTTTTCCTAACATTCATTGAAAATCTAAATTTTATTTTGTATAAGGGCTAGAACATGCTATCACTTCGAACTCCACATCTTATCAATATATAACGTGACATTAAAATTCTGCATTAGTGAGGTTATAATGATCGAGTTGTTGTAGATTTGAATGTATTTATAATTTTTCTAGATGTTTTGATTATAGATCACCTTACCATATATATACATAACCTTAACTTGTCACATTCTAGGTCCAATTCTATTCTAGGTTATCATTATGTAAGCACATTTGTTTTTAAGGAACTTCTTACATTTATCCTGTATGGACTCCTACTAAATTTAGGTCTTTCTATTAGGTAATTTAAGATAATTTCTTTGTTTCCTTCTAATTATTTATTTTATTTCATATTTCTTTAATGTATTGTTTTTCTAATAACCCCTTTTTTAATAATTAAAATGTTAATTATAATCATTTCTAGTATTGGAACTAACTAGGCATTTATGTGTCTAAAAATCCTATGATTACTTCACAACTAGCTTAACTCCTAATCAATCCATAATTATCAACTTATTTAATTATTTATCCATTACCAATTTATCATTATTTATATTCAAAGGTTGAGATAACACATTGCATTAACTATATTACCTACTTATTTTAAAAAGATAACTAGGACTTAACTCATAACTTAATTTAAAATCTAATTATCATTATTATCATTTAAAAACCTTACTAAGCATAAAAAATAACTCTAATTTCATAAATAAAAGATTTAAAAATACTAATCTAACCCAAGGTATTCCTAACTAACTTCTAGACTAACCTACCCATTTTCCTTGTTCTAACCACTAATACATATCACAAAATGAACTAACATAACATTTCAATACAAGAAAACCCATCTAATAAGAAACTCCTCCTCTTCCGTACACATGACATGAACAAATAAAATAAGTAAGCTCATTTTATTATCCTAATACCCATTTACCCCTGTACACCTAAAATCCACTTCTAACATCTTAAAATCTGCAATTTTAACATTTTTAATATTGTCTTAAGCCCCCTATCTCTTCCCCAAATGTGACTCCACCTTGGCTCACATGATGCAAGTGGAGGGGGCCAAATTCCTAAAGCATGCCCACCTTGGCACTTAATCCAAGGCATAGGAAGATTATTGCAATGTGTAAAAAGACCCTTCCTACTTCCCACTTACTTATAAACCAAAAAAGGGTTTTTTACCAACACCTACAGGAAAGAAATGAGGGAATCAAGGCATGATTGCTGACATATGTCAGACTTCGATCATCTCCCCAAACATCACACCATGCCTAGAAGGGAGCTTGAAAAAGGGTGGTTGCCATGTGTCAAGAAGGGTGCCTTAATCAAGGTAAAGTCAACATCACCTTTTGATATGCACCTAGATGTTTAAAAGGGAGTATGATGTTGTTGTTATATATATATATATATATATATATATGAGTTTTCTTTTCTTATTCATATGATGGGGATAAATAAGGCATCCCCCCTCCTCCATTCCCCCTCTCCCCTCCTCCACCACTTTCACATCACCTAGGCTAAGGGAAGATAAGTGTCTAGGTCCTAACTAGCTTAGCTATTAACAACAAAATTTTCCCTTTTTTTTGAGACCTTGACTTGTGTCTTATCACCATTTTTGCTTATTTAGACTAAATATACATTATTAATATTTTTTTTATTCTAAGAATATCCCTTTGAATATTTTATGGGGCTGTAATAGGGAAAAGTTAATTTGTCTCTCTCCATAGATTTTCTAGAGAGGAACTATGTACCTACAAAAAGTATACTCATATATTTGGCTATGTGTTTCTTTGTTTTTTTCATTTGGACTATGTATTCATGTTCTCAAGTTGATTTTCTTTTATTCCTACCATGGAATTTTGGTGAATGAGTTTGACGATGTGATGATATCACCTAATATTTTTATTAGAACTTGAAGTCCAAGTGACCTAATTCTTCATATTCATGAATGAAATATCAAAATATGTTAACTTTCTTCCATCATATTGCATGCAAAACATATAAATTTACAATACCACCATTTATGAATTGAATTAAATCACCTATATCGGAAGGATATAACCACTATGAAATAGTTGCACTAATTGAATTTTTGGAAGAAGTGTTTCATTTAGATGATTCTCCATTTTGCATCAATTTACATAATGTGAAAACTCACAATGAATATTTCCTTACAAGTAAACTATATAAATATTTTTCAATCTTTCCTTACACATCTTCAATAAGATACAATAATAAGAGTATCCCTCTTTACATTACAATGAAATGAACATGGAGTCTTAACATCCTGACACATTTACAATGACATGGAGGATTTGTATCTCCACACGCACTTGGTTTCCAACATTTCCAAAAATAAACCATAATAACTCCAAGGAATCCATCTTCACAAAACTTGCAACACAACACAAAATTTGGAACCATGGAGGCTCACCTCCCATCTTGAGCTTCTATGAAGCCACCCATTGAGTAGGGGAAACAAGGTCCAAATGGGATACACACACATACAACATATGATAATGAATGAGAAAACTTACAAGACACCACATAATACTCCCTTCCAAGGTTTACACATTGATTCAATAATGGAATCATAAGAACATTGGGTGAAGGTGGGCTCTTCAAGAGGAGATTTTCCATGTCAATACAACTCTCACACATTGGATTCACCATGCCTCTACAAGGCTTGCATCATACATGCTTTACATCACAATCTTCCACTTACCATCCCCAAATTCATATTTCCACTTATCACCCCCCAAAATAATATCAAGACATTGGCTTCAATGGAGCCTATACTCCATGAAATATTCCCCCTTCTCAATAAGAGAATAGGCTCTCTACTACATTATTGAGTCCAACTAACCCCTTCACCCAATGCTTCTCTTCCCTCCCAAGGGTGAGTGAAGCCTTCACACCCATAATCACATTCAAAGTTCAAATCAAAACAAGAAAATCAAGAGGAAAAGACAAGGAATTGAACACAATACACATTCACATTTTCACAACACAAAACCCAAATCTACAAACCAAAGATTCACCACACAATGCATGATTTCACGACACATACTTCATACTTGTAGCTTTTTTTTGTAATACAAAAAGGAATGAAAATGAACATGGTTTGAATCACCAACCTTGGTCTAAGATAAAGGAAATGATAGTTTTAGTAGAGCTCCCTTAACCTTCCTCCAAAACCCTAACTATCTCTAAACTTAGAGAGTGGGTGAAAAACCCACTAATTTGACCAAGACTCTCTAATAAGGCCTTCTCACTAACTATTTTAGCAAAAACACCTAGCCACTTCCTCTTACAAACTAGTATCCTCTAAATTTTCTATATTGACTTGGTGGGAAACATGGGAGAAACACATTTGACAACTCCAATTTCGGATTGATAGAAAAATGCATGGTTAAAGGGGCCCCTGAGACTGTCTAGTCACTATCATAGTCAAAATTAGGTCCCTAATATGTTATACTATCACATGGGTAGCTCATTTTAACATAAAAGACACATTGGGACCACCTAATGACCCCTCAAAGCCCTAGGCAAGTCCAAATTCGAATTTCCTTTGATTGTGACCCATCCTACCCCTTGTCAAGTGGGTTTACTTACTCATTAATATGGTAATTAATTTTAGGGTAAATTTCCACCATAATCAAAGCCCTAAATGACATGTTAGTTACACACAAAGTCTACAAGTGTCAAGTGACACAAAAATACATTCCACATTACCATGACATGTACCTAATGCATCTTAATGATTAAACATTTCCACATGAAAATACACTCACATTTACAAAGAAAAAGGCTTTCGTAGTGAGGCTTAAATTGAATCTTCCAAAGATTTTCCTTGGTTAAACAGTGTTCACAAAGTTTGGAACTTGTTCCCCCCAAGAATTTACATGGTTCTACTTCTTGCAAATTAAACTCGAGCATTAATCATCCAAGAAGATCATATAAATAACATATAACATAAATGAATATAACAAAATCCATATTAACATAATTCAAATTAAATTTCCTTTCCTAATCGGTTCAAATAAATCATTTATGATGCTAGAATATCAAATTTTCATATCATAAACCATCATAATCAATTTAACATCCATTTGCATATCATAAATTATCAAAATCAATTAAACATTTGTCTACATATCATAAATCATCACAATCAAATTAACATTTTGCATTGCATTAAAATCTAATACTATCTTGTCATAAAGTTGCATCCATATGTGTTTGATCATTCCATTAACAATATTAGCTTCATAGTACATATCATAAATGTAAAATGCTACTAAAATATTAGAATCAATAAATAAGAAATCCACTACCCATCTAAGTCTTGAATAACTATCAAAATATCAAAGTATCAAATATGAAAATACTACTAACATGTATATCCTATGATGGGTTGGGGTATGGCCTCACAAAGTCTAGTTGATAGAAAAAAGACAAAGGAAGGAACTATAATTAAACTCTATTATTCTGCAAGGAATAATATAGAGATCATTTGGATAGTGGGTTCATTGGTCTTGCTCTTGAATTTATTTAGGCAGTGGGCCTAGTTGCCTTCTATAACTCCTAACATGGTTGGAATCTCCTAATAGGGATTCAAAGTCTCCTAATAGGGACTCATACATGTTGAATGTTGTAACAAAATCCTAATAGGGTGTATCCTCTTACAAGGAATATTTATATTAGTTCATCATCTTGTGGGTACCATCCCCACCAGAGTTTTCCCTCTAATCAAGGGTTTTCCTAGTTAACATATCTAGTGTTATTATGTATGTGTACCTTGTTATGGTTTTAGTTTACATATCTTATATGGTTAAGATTGTTTAAGATTGTTAATTATGATATTAGTTGTATAAATAATTCACCCTATTGAAATTTGATTAAAAAGATCATTGTTAAGAGAGATTGTTGAAAGAAGGAGATTGTTGAAGAAGGCTATGTGTTTCAATCATTGTTTTGTCATTGATATCAAGCCTACTATTTGTTGGTAAGAAATTTACTTATAAGATTCAAGTACTATCACTTAGTTGATTGATGAACAAGATTTGATCAATAAGAGATAACAAAAGCACCTAGAGGAAAGGTTGAGTTGTGATTATGTAATGAAGTACAAGGATTAGTTAAGATAGTGATGACATGATGTATTGATAATTGGCTTAAGGTTATAAATGTTGGCTACACTAAGAAAGTTTAGAAGAATATGTTACACAAAGTTTGTCTACCAAGCTTGACCGAGTGGATAGTAGGTGTTGAGAAAATTCAGTGCAAGCTAAGCAAAAGTTCAATTGGAGCCAAGTAAGAGAAAATTCTAGCAGATTTCAAGTAAGTCAATTGATGCCAAGTAAAGTTTAGTTGATGTCAAGAATCAGTAAAATTTAGTTGATGCCGAGTGTTTTTATAGTTGATGCTGAGAAACATAGTATGTGTCGAGCATAAGAAGGTTGATAATGCCAAGCTATTGCATTATGTTCAAGATCAAAGATTCACTAAATCTAAGCCAACAAGTTTGTTTTTTTGAAATTTGTGAACCAAGAAGAAGATAATGTTGATGAGTTGGTGGCATCAAACTTGATTTAAATCATTTTTGAGGCAAATTCAAATGGATTCTAGGAGAAGTTTCTAGAAGAGATATAAGATATGGGGTAGATACATTATATCCTACCTAATCCTTTTGGACCCTAATTTTGACGATGGAAAATGAGTGAGAAAATATCTTGATTTCCTATTTATAGGAATGTCTAGTCATGAAACAAAAGTTTTCATGTGCAACAACCTAAGGAAGAGAAGGAGTTAAGGGTTTTACTTCATCACGTGACCCAAGTGAAGAGTTTGCAATGACATGCTAAGCAAGAAGGCTTAAGGAGATGAAGTCTTGAAGGGTGAACAAGCTGGGAAAGCTATAAAATATGAAGTCCAAGTAGAATTGAGGACTTAATAGAGATCTGTAATCTACAAGAGAAGTTGTAAATTATATTAGATCAAAGCTCTATCATTACTCTTTAACAGTTGTATCAATCTAGGGTAAATTCTTTGGATAAGGTTGACCTAACAACCATTTTTAAATCCTTTAACCTAGTAGCATTCCAAGTGAATGGCCTAAATTCCTCTAACAAGGCTCACTTCTAATAGGGTGATTAAAATCCCTTAACCAGGTCACATTTAATAGTCTGTATTGTAACCTTTAACAAGGTTGCATAGGACATCACTTCAAAAGAGTGAAAGGAAGTAGCATGTTGCTGGTGGTTTTTCCCAAATTGGGTTTCCATGTAAATCATTATGTCAAGTGTGTTGATGAATCTGTTATGTTTCATGCTTTATATTTCTAAAAGCTGATTTGGTAGTAGCATACAAGTTTTAGTTATTGCATAATCTAGTAAGTTGCATATATGGGTATAAATGTTTTATGGGTTCACTAAGCAATGGAAAATTTTATTAATACATCCGAACATTGGATAACTGATTCACCCCACTCCCGCCCCATAGTTATTCTAAAGTATTCCAACAATAGGTATTAGAGCCATCTACTTAAAAGGACTAGTTTCAAGGTACTAGAAGCACAAAGATCAAAATGTCTAAAAGAGAAGTACCCAAGCTTAATAGAGATAACTTTCCTACATGACAAAGTTTGATGAAGCTACACCTTTTAGGTGATGTTGGAGATTGCCTCTTCTCTAAGCTATGCTGAGTTTGATAATATCAAAGGTCTTGATAGTCTAAATAAAATGTGGGATACCCTAGCCACTATCTATGGAAGAGACAAATCTAAAAGCCTTAGAGGTAAGTTTGATGATATGAGAATGGAAGAAAGTGAAAATATTGCTCAATATGTTGCTAGAATAAAAGAAGTTGTTAATGTAATAAGAGAAGCTACTAGTCACATAGATGATGATACTGTGTTAAGAAAATTCTTGAGAACATTATTGTCTATTTATGCTATTAGAGTTTCTACAATTTAAGAACTGAGATGTATTCTAGGAAATCATCTAACCCTTGAAGGTCTAGTAGGTAGACTCATTTCTTTTGAGCTATCTAACTTTGATAATTACAAACCTAAGAGTCTTGAATCTGATTTCAAAGCTAAGCTATTATTAAAGGACTCTAATGAACTGATGTAGAAGAAGAAGAAGAGAAAGATAAAATATGTATCCAGTGATAGTAATATAGATGAGGAAGATGTTGAACAATGACAAGCACTACTGGAAAAAAAAATTCACTAAGGTAAAGGAAAGTTCATAGGTAAGTTACCCATTATTTGTTTCAATTGCAATGAGATTGGTCATGTTGTTGCAAGATGTACATAGAAGAAGAACTATAGAGGAGGTGACAAGTACAAGATCAAAAGAGAAGATGACATCAAAGATTACAAAAACAAAGCAAAGAAGCCATACTACATTGCTGAAGAGGAAACTAGGGATGATTTTGATGAAGATGAGGCAATTGTACTTGTGACTTGTGTGAAGAAAAATGATAGATGGATCATTGATAGTGGGTGCTCACATGACATGACTAGAGACAAAATTAATTTCATTACCTTAAATTTTATGAAGGAAATAGTGTAAGATTTGGTAATGATGCACCATGTTTGATAAAAAGAAAAGGTTATATACAACTCATAGATAAAATTTCATGTGACAATGCTTACTATGTTGAAGGACTAAACTATAACTTGTTGAGTATGTCACAATTAAATCATTTGGGATGAAAGGTTGAATTTGGAAACAAGACTACTAAGATATATGACACAAATTAGAAACTAATTGGAAAAGGTGATCAAACTAGGAGTAATCTATTCTATCTTGATATAGAGGATGCTACTTGTCTTATTGAGGAATTTGATAATGTATGGCTTTGGAACAAAAGATTATGTCATGTTAACTTTGACAACTTGGTTAGTATCAATAACATGAAGAATGTTAGAGGTTTACCTAAGTTAAAGAAACCTGATAATGTAGTGTGAAAATAATGTTAGCTAGGAAAAATGACAAAGTCAAGCTTTAGGAGTAAAGCTTATACCTCTAAAGAAACACTAGAGATTGTTCATACTAACTTATGTGGACCAATTAAGGTGCAAAGCTACAAGAGGGATTAAGTACATAGTGCTATTTATTGATGTTTACTCTAGGATAATAACAATTATGTTTTTGAAATATAAATATAATGTTTTTCAAGTGTTTAAGTGGTACTTGACAAGACTTGAGAAAGAAACAGGTAAAAGTCTAAAATACTTGAGATCTAATAGAGGAGGAGAATTCACATCAAATGAATTTGAGATGTTCTACAATAATAGAGGAATCAAAAGACAAATATTTTCCCCTAGGACCCCTCCACAAAATGGGATTGCTGAAAAGAGAAATAGATCTATAATGGAGTGTGCTAGAACACTTATGATGGAGAAGAATGTTGCTTTGAAATACTAGAGAGAAGTTGTAAATACTATTCTATATACTTTGAACCATGTGCAAATCAAGAAAGGTACTTGTTTAACACCTTTTGAACTATGGTATGGATATCCACCCAATGTAAAATACTTTAAGGTATTTGGAAGTAAGTGTTAAATTCTTAAAGATGTTAGGAATGACAAGCTTGATGCAAAAAGTGAAGAAGGTATATTCCTAGGATACTCCACAAGAAGAAAAGCTTGTAATTGTTTAAATACTAATACTAACAAAATTGTGGAAAGTGCAAATGTGAATTTTAATGAATTTATAGAAGAATATGAGGCTAAGCCCATGAAAGAACTAGAAGAACACAAAAAATTTGTATAGTTTTATGAAGGAATGCCTACTAAGGAAGATGGTGCAAATCAAGCTACAAACCAACAAAAAGATTCAATGACTAGCGAGTCACATCCTATGAATGTTGAGTTGCATTTAGAAACTGAGTTGCATTCAAATGCTAAGTTAGAGAATGAAGAAGATGCACATTTGGATTCTAAGATTAGTACACATAAAAGAGATGTTGAGATACCTGATAGAGATCTACACAATGATTTTGAAGCTGAAAGACAAAATGAAGAAACAAGAACTAATCCAAGATTATCCAAATAAGTCAAAAGACATCATCCTACTGATAAAATCATTGGAGATAAAGATGCTAGGACAATGACAAGAAACAAATTGAGAAGTGAATTATGTTTTCTAAGCATTGAGGAACCCAAAATAGTAAAAGATGTACTAGAAGATGTGGACTTGTACAAATCCATGGAAGAAGAGATTGAACAAATAGAGAAGAACAAAACATGGAGTCTAGTTCTTAGACCATAAGACAAGAATATGATTGGCACCAAGTGGGTATTCAGAAATAAGCTAGATAAAAATGGTAAACTCACAAGAAACAAAGAAAGATTAGTTTGCAAGGGATATGAACAAGAAGAAGGAATTGACTATGAGAAGAAATGTATGTTAAATATGCATTTCTAAATGGCATACTAGAGGAAGAAGTTTACATAGAACAACCAGAAGTTTTTTTTGATAATAACAATAAGAACATGGTATGTAGACTACACAAAGCTCTATATGGTTTGAAACAAGTACCAAGAGCATGGTATGGGAGACTTCATACTTATCTTGTGAAGATTGGATTTGAAAGAACTAATGATAACAACAATTTGTACATAAAGATAGAGAAAGGAAAAGGTATTTTGCTATCTAAAATATTTGTTGATGATATCATATTTGGAGGAAAAGATGCTTTATGTAAGGATTTTTTAAATCAAATGAAGCAAGAATTTGAAACATCTATGTTTGGAGAAATTAATTTTTTTGTGGGATTCCAAGTATATCAAATGAAGTATAGTATATGCATCACTTGGTCAAAGTATGTCAAAAAAATATTGAAAACTTTTGGATTAGAGGATTCCAAACTAGTAAGTACACCTATGGTGATAGGATACAAATTGTCAAAGAATGATGATTCTACTGAGGTGAACCAAACATTATACAGATCTATGATTGACAAATTGTAATAGCAAACCTAATATTGCATTATTTGTAGGGGTAGTTGCAAGATTCCGTACTAATCCTAGTAGGAATCATTTAATGACTATGAAGAGAATAATGACATATCTACAAGGAATAGAAGAGTTTGGTCTATATTACAAGAAGAATGAAAAGTTTGAATTGAGATCCTACACTAATGCTAATTAGGCTAGAAACATTGATAACGAAAAGAGCACTAGTGGAGAAGCATTTTTCTTAGGAAAGAGAGTAGTTACATGGACTAGCAAGAAATAAAGTTGTACTTCACAATATACTACTAAAGCTAAATATGTTTCTATTGTTGTAAATTGCACAAACATTGTATGAATCAAATAGCTACTAAAAGGAATCAAGGAAGAAATCATAGTACCAGTGATACTTTATTGTGATAATACAAGTGCTATCAATATATCAAAGAATCTAGTGACGCACATAAAGACAAAGCACATTGAAATCAAGTATCATTACTTGAGAGAGTTAGTTCAAGACAAAGAGGTGAAAATGGAATATGTTAACTCAAAGGAACAAATTGTTGATATCTTCACAAAACCATTACCTAAGGATGCTCATAAGTATCTAAGAGGTAAAATAGGAATAATACCTATATCAAAGGCCATCTAAGAAACAAGAGGAGTGCCCTGCATCAAACAAATTGATATTCATATATTATACATTAATGTAGAGGATTTGCCTAAAGTAATCATAGAGCTGAAACTTCAAATCAATCATAAGAAAGGTGACAAAGGGAGAAGCTAAAGAAACTATAAAAGCTTATATCTACATATTCTAAGATGACAATTTTTTGGTATATGTCTTTGGCATTATTTTCAAAGAAGGAGAAAGTACATTAAACTGATCATTATCAAAAGGAGAGATCTACTAATTAGAAAGAGAGAAAGTAAATTATATTGATCATCATCAAAGGGAGAGAGTATTTTAGAGAAAGATATCAAGAGTTGAGTCAAAATAGAGAAAGGAGATATTGATCAAAATGCTAGAATGTATAATCACAGAGGGAGATATTTATTATAAATGTTGAGGGAGAAAGCACAAGAGATTGTTGTCATTGAAGAAGTTGGAGAAGCTACTAATCTTAGAGGGAGATCAAATAATTGCTAATGTTGATGATTAGAAGAAGACATATGTATGTAAGAAAGAGGGAGAAATCCTTTTCTACCTAGTAAGAGGGAGGTACAAGAAGAAACTTAGAGGGAGTTATAAGAAAAGAGTTTTGTAACCTAATCTTTAGATGGAAGTTGCTAATAGAAGGACAAATTTTAAATACAAGTTTAAGAGAGGTTTTTGAAAGAGGGAGATTGTTGAAGAAGACTATGTGTTTCAATCATTATTTTTTCACTGATATCAAACCTACTATTTGATGGTAAGACAATAGCTTATAATATTTAAGTACTATCACTTAGTTGATTCACCCCCACCGCCCCCTGCACCCCCCCCCCCCCCTCAGTTATATTAGTGGACTATGTATTCTGACAATTGGTATTAGATCTTTAGATCCTTGGATAATAAGCTTAGTAGCTTTGGGAGATCAATGGAGAATATTTTTAGGAAGAATAGTCCAAGACTTGATGGGGCCAACTATGATAGTTGGAATGATACGATGAAGACTCATCTATTGTTCATGGGTCCAAGATATTGGATCTTGACATAAAGTCACAAATCAATCATTGAAAAATAAAAGCAAGAGAAGACCTATTGAAAACACTTCTAGGGAATGAGTATAGTCGAGGAAAGTCACATGTAATATCTCATGAAATTTGGAAAGCTTTAGAGTTTTCTTTTGAAGGTGATGATTATGCAAAAATATTAAGATTACCAAATTGGATATGTGCATTTCAAGATGCTGGAATGATGGAAGATGAATCTGTAAGAAGTTATATTGGCACAATATCAAAAATGGTTACAAGTATTCAATCTCATGGTGGAACCAAAGAAGATGGTGAAGTTATATGGAAGATTTTTGAAGAGTTTGACACCACTATTCAAGCTAATAGCATAGATAATTCAGCTAGTGATGCCTTGCACTATGGATTTCACTAAGGAAACTTTACTTTGAAGATTAGAATCAACTAAAGTAGATCTGAGATAGTTTGGTGAACTTTCAAGAGTTGAAATAACCTTTAGTACCCTAAAATTTTGATCTAATTTGACAAGGAATGTAAGCACTCATGGATATTTTATTGGTAGTAGTAGAGTTGATGAAGAAAAAAGATTAAGGAATATCCCTTCTGGTGAGAAGAGAAAAAGATGGTAAGAAAATCTTTAAATGGTGGACTCATAATGAATTTGGTTATTATGCATCTAAATGTCCTATAAGAGAGAAAAATTATAAATGGAAGTTTAACCCTAGAAGAGATAGAGATAGAAATTGTTTTTATGAAAATGAAGATGAATATTCTAATGAAAAAGGTCAAAGGGAAAGTGATGATGAATGAGGATTTGTGGCTATCAAGGAAGATCATCTTGATAGAGAAATTAGAGAAGAAAGAGCTCTAGTTACCAAAGTAGAAAAGAAGTTGTTCACATCATATGACTCATGATATGAATAAGTTTGTTAAGTTCAAGAATCATGATGAAGGTATTGTTAGAGTTGGTAACAATGCAACTTGTCATATAACAAGAATTGGATCCATTACTCTTGATGGTAAAACTAACACTGATGATGTCTATTTAATTGATTGATTGAAGCATAACTTGTTGAGTGTTGGATAATTGGTGAACACCAAGGGTCATCTATCATAGTTCACTAAGAAGACCTCCACTATTCAAGACATAGATAGTAAGATGATTGAAACTAGCACTAGATCTAGAGGTAATGTATTTCAATTGAATCCTACTGAGATGACATGTTTCGAAGCTAAAGTGGATAAGATTTGGTTGTGCCATAGAAAATTTTGTCACATAAAATTTTATAATATTATGAAAGTTAGTAGCACTTTTACAGTCAGAGACTTGCCTAAGATTGTTAAGCCTACTAATGTTGTGTGTAAGGAATGTCTTTTTGGCTCAATAGAAAAAAGTATGATTCCCTAGCAAGTTCACTAATATAGAGAAGCTAGAGATAGTTCATACAAATTTGAGTGGTCCTTCTAGAACAAGAGGATTCTATGGAAAAATGTATTTTATAATTTTTGTTGATGATTTCACTAGAATGATGTGGGTAGTCTTTATTAAAGAGAAATTTGAAGCTTTTGAGAAGTGTAAGATATTTAAGAATAGATTTGAGAATGAATCTAGCATTAAGATTAAGTGTTTGAGATTTGATAGAGGAGTTATAAACCTATTGGCTTACCTATGATAATTGGTCACAAGTTATCCAACAAAGATGAGACACCTGCAATGGAGCAAAAGAAGTATAGATCCATGATTGGAGGTTTTTACTATGTGACTCACACCAAACCAGCTATAGCAATTGTAGTTGGGATTGTAGCTAGATTTCAAGATGATCCTAAGGAATATCATTTTGCAATAGTAAAGAGAATATTCAGATATCTCAAAGAGACATCTAATTGTGGAATTTGGTATGACAGATCAAATTATTTCACTTTGTGCTCATATAAAAATGTTAATTGGGAAATAAGTGTGGATGATAGAAAGAGAACTAGTGGTGGAGAATTCTTTCTTGTAGGAAGATTGGTTTCTAGGTTAAGCAAGAAGCAAGATTTCATTTCACAAAGCATTACTAAGGCAGAGTATGTTGCAACAACAAATAACTATAATCAAGTTATGCAAATGAAGTAGATGTTGAAGGATGTCAAAATTGAGATTAAAGAACCTATTATCATTTACTGTGATAACACAAGTATAGTGAATATGTCTAAGAATCTTGTATTACATTCTAAGATAAAGCATATATCTATTAAGTATCATGTGTTGAGAGAGAAAGAAATAGAAAAGGAGATTAGATTAGAGTATGTAAGTACTAAGGATCAAATTGTAGATATCTTTACGAAGCCTTTTCCTATAGATACATTTGAGTACTTGAGAGGTATGCTTTGGGCTATGCCCCTGCCTACTGTAATACCCTAAAATTGGCTCATTTCCATCTCAGCCAATTCTAGTCTATTTTGATCAACCCTAAGGTCCTATTTCATTAGGCAATTCTCATTCTGATTTTCACTACTTGACTTAATTGTCAAATATCAAAGACCCTAGTCTGCATTAATCATGCTATTTTTTTAATTCCTAAAGTATTGACTTAGATTAGCTACATTAATCATATTGATTAAGATTTGATTTAATTTAAAGTGTTTATACTTTAATTAAATTAAATTATCTCCTAAGGCTAATGTACTAAGGAATTAAATTTATTTAATTTAATAATGCTCTCATTTTAATTATTGAATGTAATTATTCAATTAAAGGAAATATGCATTTATGAGGTCATATCTCATCTTTATTAAATTAAATAACCTTCCAATTTCATCTCTCTAGTTCAGGAATGGGAATTCCAAATGATCTACCTCTTGAATTAGAATTGGCTTAATCCATTTATTCTCACACTTGGGTGAATTCTAGTTAACTTTTCATTACACTCAAGATCTGAGTTAGTTAACATCACCTACATTGGGAATTTTTCATCCTTATTGGATCTTTGCTTCAATCCTGACCATCAATTTGAGTTGATCTCAACCATTAATTAATTTTATGAATTATATTTAAGAGGCTTCTAATTCCTCATTTAAGGCATTGCAATTTGAATTACATCAAAGTACTATCAAATTTCATGCTCAATTACTCAATCTTGTCATATCTTTTTGAATTGCTTAGCATGAGTGTCATATTAGATTAAAAATGCATCCATCTAGTTTAATTCTCTTTTACTTGTTATTAAATTAAATTGCACATTATCTATCTTAAATACACTTTCATGTTATTGCATAAAATCCTTCATATTAAAGAGTCTAATTGCTTACTTCTTGGTCTGAGAGAAAATAGGCATAATCCCTCTAGTTAGAAGGCAACAGGTCATTCTGTTAGACCTCTCAGATGGACAATTCAATGTTCATTCTGGGACAATCTTGCAATTAAGGACTATGTTGAAGTGTATGTGAGTATTCGAGGCCCCCCTAATTTTTCATATACATTTTTGGCATCCATTATGGGGCCTGAGGAAAACAAATTTTCTAGACTCATTCACATTATTTTCTAATATTTTAATGATTCTATCATACCTGCACATATAGATTTCTAGATTTTTGCATGGAAAATCTCATTTTTGTGTGAAGATTTGAGGGTCTCACCTTTTTCTCTACACATTCTCACATGAAGAGTGCCCTATTGCATGGTTTCTCATATGACACGTTATTTTGTCATATGGATCAGTGTAAAAGCTCATGTGGATCTACATAAAAGTTTTCATGGAATCTTGTAACAACATAGATAAAATGTAGACTTTTCAAGATGATGTTTATCATTTGGTTCCACATGTATGCACCCTAAAATGGTTGCCTAGACTATGAGGCCCCATTATTCAATTTATCAATTTATCAATTTTTCTGAACCAATGGTTTGCAATATTTTATTAAATCAATTTCATTGATCAAATTTGATTTTTTTTTTTTTAAGGCTAATCATTTTATCCTAAGTCTTATTTAATTAAATGAAAATCTCCCTTTTAATTAAATAAAATAATTCCCCATTTAATTAAAAATAACCTCTCTTTTAATTAAATTCATCCACATTTAATTAGTTAAGAGAGAAACCCCTCTTTTAATTTAATTAATATTTTCTATTTAATTAAAATAACTTGCTCCCTTTTAATTAAATAAATCCCATGTTGAAAAGTAAATGAAACAAATAAAAAATTAAATAAATTCCTTTTTCCTTCCCTCATTTAATTCTTCTCCTCTTTTTTCATTGGTGGAATTTTGTCTCACATGGATCAAACTCTACTATCCCATACTGGTTGTGAGAAGCTTCCCGCCTCCACATTTTTATCTATAAGGGAGAGCCCTCTCCTCATTTTTGAGATCCATTATTATGCTATTCTTATGCTATAGGTTGGACAGCAATTTTTTGAGGAGTTTGGACATTAAAGCTTTTTGTGGAGAACTTCTATCTTCTTGTCTTCTTCTCTCATGCATCCATAGCTTCCATCATCATGATCCATCCTTGCATTTTCATATTAGGTTAGATCCATATTTGTTTTCATAAATTAATATTGTATTGTTATTTCCTTTCATAGATTAGGTTTCTTTTGTTGCATTGCTTTACATTGTCATCATTTACATTAGTTTGCATTTTTATTTACATGCATATTTTGATCCTTGAATCTCTTATTTCATGGTGTACTTCAAACTAGGTCAAACTGAGGGCCTCTATTACAAACCCTTGCACTCCATGAATAGAGAGCTATGAACCACCATTCAAGACCTCATTCTTGAGTAATCTTGGATATAATGACTCATAGAAGTGTGCTCAAATTTTAGGCATATATTTTTGGTGCCCACCATGGGCCAACCTACCTTTACTTGTTGGTTTTAGATATTTTTGAAGTTAACCCACTTGTGTAGTTTTGTTTGGAGACAAAAAACCTTAGATCTAAAAGGTTTGATCATATCTCCAAAATGGCTAGGTATTTTAGTCTAGATTTTTTTTTTTGTAAAGTTGTGACATATTAGACAAGATTTAGTCCAATTTTTAGATTTTTCAAGGTATTTTCAAATTTGTATAGTTTTTCCATTTTTTTTAATGAAAATCATTTTAAGAAGAAAATTAGTAATTTTTTGAAAAAGTTTTCATTTTTGGAAAGCTCTCTAAATTATAAATAGAGTTGGTTCTTTGAGTTTTGATTTTATAGCTCATATTAGGGATCAATAATTTGATTTGCAAAAACTAATCTATTTTGACAAAATAGCTCCCTAGGGCACAAATGAAAAGATATTATCAAAATTCTAACATTTTTGGAAAGCTATCTGATTTTTCATAGGGGTCACTTTTTTGCATTTAGAGTTTTGGATCCAAATTCATATAATATAGGTCCAATCTTGATGACTAGGTCAAAAAAAATTAATTTAAAAAGGGAATTTAATGAATAGCTTGCATTTAAGTTTTACAATGGATCAATGCATGATGTGAGCTTTCATTTGGGTTATTTTCTAATTATTATCACTCTTAAAAATTAGATTTTCAGATCTAACCCTAGTTTTGCATAAGTTGGATATATATTGCATATCTTGTGTTTGCTTGTTTTGCTTGCTACTTTGTTTGTTGCAAGCAAGAATTCAAGCATAAAAAAAAAGGTACAATAGAGAAAAGACACTTTGCAAGGATTATCATGCATTTTGTTGGATCTCTATAATATTTGGATTTTGAATAAAAATGAACATCTCATATGTTTGGCTTGAGTGCTCTTACATGCTTTCATAGATTCACACTTCATTTGGTGCTCTAAAATTGGATCTAGGTTTTTTTTCATGCATCTTTATTTCACATCGTAAGTAGACCATATAAACACTATTTGGGAGATCTTGAGATATTGAGCTTCATTCACTTGCTTTATATGCAAAACTCCTCTTGATGACAGATCCTCTTATAGGTAGGGAAGGATATTTGTTATTATGTCACTATTCCGTTGAATTTTTTCTCAACATCCATTAGTACTTTCTCTTTTGAGATTGGTGGTGTTTGTTGTTGGATTTTTCAAAAATTTGGTGAGGTGATTTCAAATTAGTATGTCAAAAAAGCTTATTTTCTATGTTTGGGTAAGATGAAGAGGCTAGAGGAGTATGCTCTATTCCCTTTTGGGCACATCAGAAACTTGGAACTCTTGAATCTAAACCAAGTCCCCATGTGGTACAACTTTGTGAGTCTTCCTTGATTAGAGAGGGTTAAACCATAGTGGACATTTTTTTTATTTGATAAACCACATGGATGAAACATCAAGTGGTAATACCCATTTTTGACATGGTAGTAGCAATTTCTATATAAATGTTCTTGTGGGGGAAATCTTCATGGGTGTAGTCTTTTTTTGGGCTATTAGATCTCCTCAGTATCTTCAATTGATTAAATTCTCAAAATATGTTAGAATCCTGGTGCACCAAGATTGAATTTCATCCACTCTAGATTGTAAAAGCTACAATATCAAACATTACTAAGAATCATATTGCTAGTAAATTTTCTTTTCTAGGACTATGTGCATGATTGAAAAATATTTTGAGAACATACACAGTAGTGGTTCTAGGGATTAGATTGATACTATGACACTATTCTTGTTCATGTACAAGGTTGATTTGTCCCTTGCTCATTGTTTGAAGATATTTTCTTGAAATATCTTATTGTTATCTTGCGTGCCTAGTTCATGATTAAAAATTTATTGATACACCTAGTTGGAAATTTAAAATGAACAAAATCTGAGTTCCTGAGTCAAAACTTTATGATCAAATTTCTTTGTTGTCCTATTATTTCCAATCTCCCTAAGTTGATCCAATTCAGATTAGGCTACTTACCCTATTGTTAGAAGCTTTTTTGCACCTTGTGTTATTGTGCTTTGACCTCTTGAATTAGCAATCATTGATTTCAAAATAGACCTTGTTTAGAGTTAGTGAGTTAGAGATTGTCCTTGTTGAGAAAGATATACCTTGGATTCTTTGATATTACACTTGGAGAGTCTTAGTAATCTCTTGTCCATCCACTTTCATCAGAAATGTAATTTTAATTAATAAAAATTTGGGTAAATCATCCTCCTAGTCCATATGTGCTAGGGTATTCACCCAAAGTTGTGGGCATCTCTGTGATAGTGTTGGTTTATGCTTATTGTAATATTGTATCTTATCATCTCTTTCTTGAACAAGTGAGCACTTTTACTACCCTAGTTTGGCACTAATGTTTCTTAGGGTTATCCTATCAACTAGTACCTTTTCTTTTAGGTTGGTTACAAGTGCTATTACATGTTGCTCAACATTCAAATGAACTCAAATGCTATCAAATTTTTCAAAATGACTCTTGGTCTTCTTTCTTCATCATCTTCCATGTCTTTCTAGTCTCCCATTTTCATTCTTCCTCTTCTTGATTCTTTTTCTCCTATTATCATATAATCTACCTTCTTCTATTCATCCTTTCTCTTCTTCCATGCTTGATTCTTCTTCTTCTAGAACCATGGATCTTGGATATCTTCTTAGGTACCATCATTTGAGCATAGATGAACTCAACCTTCTTATTGAATTTGAAAAGTGTTGTTACTCCAATAGATATATGGATGCCAACCTTGTGACAAAAATGATGAAAAAGGGGAAGAAATCAAACATTCTTACTAGGATCAAATGCAATATCATATCACAATATCCCTCTTTACAATATTCCTTATCTTCTAAGTTTTATCATGATTCTTCTAAATATCATTTAGATTCTTCATCTTCTAAGTCTTATCATGATTCTTATAAATATTGTTTAGATTCTTCATCTTCTAAGTCTTATCATGATTCTCCTAAATATCATTCAAATTCTTCATCTTCTAAGTCTTATCATGATTCTTCTAAATATCATTCACATTCTTCATCTTCCAAGTCTTATCATGATTCTTCTAAATATAATTCCCATTCTTCATATTCCAAGTCTTACCATGATTCTTCTAAATATAATTCATCTAGGTCTTCACCTACTTCTTCTTTAAAATATCATTCTTCTTCTACTTCTACCAAGAGTCTTATTCCTCTTATTGAGACATATCATAATGAAAAACTTGAAAAGTCTTGTGATATGCCTATGTATAATGCCTACAGTGACAATGATTATGATGACGATGACTATTATATTCCTACAGTTCCTAAAAGTCCTCCTAGTCCTATGCTTGTGCTTAAAAGGGATGAGTCATGGATAGATATTGATGGTAATCCATATGAATTGAATCTTGAAAACAACATTGATAAATTTTGTGAACAATAACTAAATGATAAATCTGTATTTTTTGAGGAAGAGAAAGCATTTTTTTGCACTAAAATAAAACATCAATGGCATGAGAGTTCCTCTTCTAAGAACCCTCATGCTGAAAATAAAGATTACACTCTTGAGAAAGATCATGTTAATGTTGAACCTTTGTCTTTTGATGCTCCCCTTCCATCTTCTACTTCCTCCACTATCCATACACCCCCCAAAGATTCTAAGTCTCTCAAATATTCTACCAATCCTTTATCCAACAAAGATCCTAATGCTTTTCATGTGGTTCCCTATAGTTAACCTCAAAGGCTACCTCTTAAAGAAAATCAAGCTAACCGTCACTTGGTTGCAAATAATTTTGATAATGCTAAACCTAAAGAGCCTAAGCCTTCATGCACTATAAATCCTACTTTAGCTAGTCCTTCATCTTCTATTTTGAAGTCTTCCATACAATTTCAACATGCTTCTTTCTCCTTAGGAGCAGCTTCATGTCAAGAGGACTCTAAAAATGATAAAGAAAATAATATAAAGAAAGATCAATATCAAGAACCCTCTGTGTTGTCCAATTATTTTCATGATTTCTTTGATCCATTTCATGGTTCTTTTGATCCTCTATGCACTTTCTCATTCATTCCACCATGTCTTAAGTCTTTTCTTAAGCAAGATCAAGCTACTATTTACACCACTAAGCTTATTGACAATAAAAATGACCTTAATACAATTGCACCTTCCAAAGATGATACTTCCATTAAGGTTATTAAAAATAGTGTTGTTACTTCCAATTTTGAGCTTATTCAAAATAAAGAGAGAAAAATCTACACTTATGCTATCCAAAGATCCTTATCAAGATCAAAGTCTTCCATCTTCTTGTTCTACCACTCCATGTTCCCTTCCACTTTCTACTCTTCCTAAGTCTTCTCAAGCTTTAAGTACTCCTATCAAAGAAGTTTCTACTATTCAAGATGTTCATGATCCTATTGAAAATTCTAATGCTCACTCTAAAGATGTTGATATCCTTGATTTTCATATAGATGTTGATGAACTTATTGATTACTCTTTTTCATCTTCCACATCCATCCTTGGACCTCCCCCACCAATACTAAATGCTTCACATCTTCCTTCCATCTTGGGTCCTTATGTCCCTTCACTTTCCCCTCCCAAATATCCTAATTCATCATCCATCTTGGGTTCTTATGTCCCTCCCTCTCCTATTTTTCCTCAAGATCAATGTAGATGCATATCCTTGAATCCTTTTCATCCACCCACTTACCTAAACCAGTCATAGCATCCTTCTTCTTCCACAAGTCACAAGTCTTTTGGAAGTAACCTAAATATTGAATACAATAAAAAGAAGAAATTCAAGAATAAATATCAAAAAGAATACCACCATGTCTCCTCTAATCGACATGGGGACATAAAGTCAAAAGAGATATCTAAGAAAAAAATTATAAGACAAGTATGGGTTCCAAAATCCATCATTAAAGATATTATCTCTAAATCATCAAAAAGAAATGAAAAGAGGCCTATGGCTATATGTATTCCAAAGTCTCTCTTGGGAGAGTCTAATGTTGAACAACAATTGAATTTAGCATTCAATCTTCCAAAGAATTCCACTTCATCTTCTTCCAAAAGTAGTGTTCCATTCCATGCACCTAAATTGCAACCTCTTCTATTCACTCATCATATTCCTTCATGTATTTCTTCATTCAAATTTTCTCCATCCTCTCACCACCCATCAAGGTGTATGTTGATGTTGATCTTTCCTTCATTTCCATCTTCTAATCTTACTCACTTTACATAAAGCCATATCCTCCATTTTTGTCTTCCATCTTCCTTTCCCGATTAGCATCTTTGAGCATACCATTTCAACTCCTTTGCATGTCATGGTTTAAAAATTCAAGGAGAATTATCTAAAAAGCTTGATTTCTTTAAAAAAAAATTAAAAAATTCAAAAAAATTGAAAAAAAAAAAGAAAGAGAAAAAGAAAAAATTTAAAAATGTGCCTTGGTGAGAACCTGGTAATCAGGCACCTTAGTAGAAAAAAGTAAAGAGAAATAAATTTGTCCTATGGTGAAAACCACTCCCTTGTGCCACATTGGATAAGTACCATGATGAAAAGCTGAAAATCAAGCATCATGCATAGTTTTTCAACATCTTTCATCCATTCTCTTTTGATCTTGACATTGTTGACCTATACACAAACATTTGGCTATCTTATGAGCTATCTTTTGATGATCTTGCTTTCATTCCTTTCATGTTTAGCCTTCATATCTATTTTCCTCCATTCATTCTAGTCTTTTTCTATCCTTTTCCCATTTATCTCTTTGGTCTTGATCTAATAAAAAAGAGTAAAATATGATGCGATGAAGCCTCTTGACATATCTACCCCTTTGGATTGCATCTTTCCCACTTTTACATCATGTTTTCATGAATTATCTTGTCCTAACTTTTCATTTCTTCTCCAAACGTGCTTTACATGATAAATTTTCCCTAGCTTGAATACTATTGAGGAGTTTTCTTTTGAGTCTTTCTTCCCTTTATTCTCCTTCATTCTCTTGTCTTTCATTTCTTCCACCAGCTTGCTAATCACTCTTATTCTCCACCTTGCTAGACATTTGGATTGCACGCTATGATCTTGCTTGAGAGTTTGATGCTTGTTTTGTCTGGGGGCATTGTAAATTCTTTGTATATATTTATTGATCTTGGAAAAATACAAAAAAATGATATATTTTAAAAATCCAAAAAAAGATATATTGTGAAAATTCTAAAAATTAACAAATTTCTTGAAAAAATGATCGCCTTAGCAATAGGTGCTTTGATGTATCTCCAGAAAAAATTATATATTCCAAAAATTAAAAATTAAAAAACTCAAAAATTAAAAAAAATAAAAATAGGAAAAGTTCCTTGTTAAAAACTTGGAAACGGGTGCAACCTGAGGCCTTTGCACTCCTATTTCTTAGCGTGTATCCTCAACACTTAGCCTTTCTCCATCATGCCTTCTCCTTGTTGCCTTGGTTTGGAATTGGTCTTTGTCTAGGGGGCATAACTATGTTCAATTTGGTCTTTTGGTTGCATTAGTCTTTAGGACACCTCACAAATGGTATTTTTTTGACACCACCCCAATTGTATTTTTCAATATGACCTCTAACATCAAGTGTTTTTCAACACTTATTAGTTTGGTCTTACCAAGTTTCATCATGTGATCTTCCCTACTTGCAAGAATTTGATCCTTATCCTTAGAACTCAGTATTAATTAACATACTTAAATTTTAAATGCAACACTTAATACTTAACTTATGTCATGATCTTTTCTTTGTGTGCTACCTGTTATTCATTTTTATTGAGTTTCCTTGTATAATAAGTCTCTTTGGGATGCATAGCTATAGGAGTTGGGCATGGAGCATGTTTTTATTTGTTTTCTGCTTGTGGGTGTGGTCTTGAAACTCTAGAGTGTCTCTTGTTGTCCGCTTGAAACACTTAGGAGATTTGAGGCATCATCCTTGACTATTTTTGTACAATTATTCTTTTAGTCATCCTTGCATCTATGCCTTGATGTGATCATAGTTTTTCTACACTAAATTGGGTAAGCTAACATCGAATTCATCTTGACCTTTATGTCTTTGATGCTTATGTCAGAATCTTTCTAGATTCCAATCTGATATAAATCACATTCATATCTTTATAGTTGTGTTTGTAACTAGTGATGATTGTGTGATTTTCTAATGTCCATTAATAATGGCCCAATGATGAGAATAAGTTATTTTGCATTCTTTAATGAATGATGAACACAAAATCCTATGTTACAGTTGCTCTATTGCAAGTACATCATTACATTTTCATGTAGCTTGCATTATTAGACTTCATGTTAGTTTGCATTTTTAGGCTACATTATAAGTTTGAGAGGGTTTCCCTTTCATCTTTATTATGGACTTTTAATCAAATATGATCATGTTTTAATCTTCATTTCCTTATCTTCTTTTATGATCTCAATCAAAATTTCTATCTTAAACAATTGATTGATTTTGGGGTATTCTATTTCTTATCAAGAAAATTATTTTCTTCTTTCTATTTCTTTCCATATCTTCCAAACTTCTATCTTCCATTTTCATTTACCCCAACTTCTTTTCTTCTAATTCAACTTTGGGGCATCATATTTCATGATTGATGATCTACATTGGTTCTGTGATTCTTATATCTTTCATCTTACATCAAAAACTTTATCTTTTGTTTGATTTGATCAAATTTATCAATTTGATGTTCTCCTCTATCTCATTTCGATTTCAATAATTAGGGAGAAGTACCTATTGACTTCAATCTTTGATTTAGTTTTATCAATTTTATCCTCTACTTTTTCAAGTCAAAATTTATTTGTAATCTTTGTCCTAACGTGTTCTCAAATTGACCGCACATCTGAGTTGTTCTGTGATCTCAAATAGACCTCACACTTCAATTTTTTTCTTTGAATACATGTTTTCCCAAATCGATCACACATTAGTCAAAGAGGGGGAAATGTATGCACCCTAAAATGGTTGCCTAGACTATGGGCCCTCATTATTCAATTTATCAATTTATCAAATTTTTTGAATCAATGATTTGCAATATTTTGTTAAATCAATTTAAATCAATTTCCTTGATCAAATTCAATTTTTGTTTAAAGCTTAATCATTTTATCCTAAGTCTTATTTAATTAAAAAAAAATATTTCTTTTAATTAGATAAAATAAGTCCCCATTTAATTAAAAGAAAACCTCTCTTTTAACTAAATTCATCCACATTTGAGTAATTAAGAGAAAAACCCCTCTTTTAATTTAATTAAATATTTTCTATATAATTAAAAGAACTTGCTCCCTTTTAATTAAATAATCCCACATGAAAAAGGAAATGAAACAAATAAAAATCAAATAAATTCCTTTTTCCTTCCCTCATTTAATTCTTCTCCTCTTTTCTCATTGGTGAAATTTTGTCTTGCATGGATCAAACTCTATTATCCCATATTGGTTGTGAGAACCTTCCCACCTCCACATTTTTCTTTATAAGGGAGAGCCCTCTCCTCATTTTTGAGATCCATTATTATGATATTGTTATGTTGCAGGTTTGGAGAGCAATTTTTGGAGGAGTTTGGACATTAAAGCTTTTTGTGGAGAACTTCTATCTTCTTGTCTTCTTCTCTTATGCATCTATGGTGTAGTGCCTGCCCCTAGTTCGCATTTTATTATCGTTGCTGAACTCTTTTAGAGCTAGTTTTATGTTATTGATTAGCAGCATTCTTTTAAGATTATCAGATATTGTGCTATGGATTTAGTTTATTATGTGATGAGATTACTTAGACTCTACATTTCATGTATGTATGATGATTATTTTTAGTGTTCGCAATTATTGATGATGATCATTACATTGCTTTCAGTTATTAGTAAGATGATTTATTATCATATGTGTTTTCTTATGGATACTTACCCCATACTTGCATGTGTATGGTGTGCGTGTTTACTTTGTGTGTTTTTTTGTATGGCGTGTTTGATGTGGTTAAGGAAGGGAGTCGTAGTCACCTGCTAGTCGAGATCTACATGATGCATCACTTCCTACCATTGCCTATTTAGTTTAGTATATATTATGCTTGTACATACATAATTTTTATGCAAGTTGTAGGTACCGGGTATCGACTTTCCTAAATTTCCAAGATGAGCATACCTTATCACATTATCTCAATGATAAGAGAGGGGAGATAAATTCTTAAGTCCAAATCCCAACCCTTTGAGCCATTTGTCCTAATTGAAAAATTAGGACAAGTATCTGAGTTGAATACCCACTGAATGTGTCAGATGACATATTTCTTGATTTTTAACCCTTTAGATTTATTTTGTATGATTTATTCTATGATGGGTTTTCATATTTTATCTTGGAGATCTATGGTGAATTTTTCATTAATTAAATCTTAATAAATAGATTTAATTAATAAATTATTTATTTAAAAAAATTAATAAAATATCATGATCTTTGATATTTTGATTGTAATTAATTAAATGTGAATTATTGGGGAAAAGGAATTAAATAAAAGAAAACTAGAAATTAAAATTAATAATAATTATAAAATAATAATAAAGTAATAATTAAAATAATAATAATAAAAATTATAAAAATTAAAATGAAAGTTATAAAATTTAAATAGAGATTATTTAAAAAGTAAATTGGAGTTATAAGCTTGCATGGAAATTAACATATGTCAACAACACAGGGTTTAGTGCATCAATTAAGCACAAGGTGTCTATAACTCTATGACTCATCAAAAAGGTTGGAAAAGACCCATGCTTAGTTGGTGACACCTTTCAGCGGTTTCAAGAAGCAATCCAAAGGCTTCTTGAGAGCTCTTTATATTCAGGCATTCAGAGAAGCTTAGAGAGGGGGTGGAAAGAAATTGGAGCATTAGAGGACTCAAGAACTTTGAAGAAGGGAGCTTTCTCTGAAGGTTTTCTGAGGAAGAGCGAATTAGCATCAGAATTCGGGTAGATTCTTGTGATTTTTCTTATTTTTGCATCATGCATTCTTGTCTTCTTCATGTCTTCCATATGTCTTCTGAGGAATTTCATATTTTTATTGTATGCATTTTCAATTTGGGCAATTAAATTTATTTAAAAAATTTATATGCATAGATTTAAAGAAATTAGATCTAAACGGGTCTGGGTTTGAATTAGAATCAAATTGAAATAGATTTGAAAATGGTTTCAAGATTTATGGTCAAATCCATTAACGAAATTATTAGATAAATTTAGAGAACAATTACTTTTTAAGAGAAAATTTTTAATTCATCACAAACTGTCCTGTCGCTACCCCTTGGATAGACCCAAACTCAGTCATTCATAACTTTTTATTGTGATCGAATTTATTCAATTTCTCCTATCAGAATTGGTGCAACTTGGCCCTCTCCAACATATTTTAATTTCAACCTGATCCAACAATTCATTAGGGAGATATGACTGTCGCACTAAGACTATTTTATTCAAGGACAGATATTTCTCCATTTCCCATAACCAAGAGTTCTTTATGCTTAAACTTCACAAAAATAATATATCAAAGCATGGAATGAATTAAAGATATTATTGAAATCTTCCCTTATTAGAATCTTATTAATATGCATTAATTTTATATGGTTTATTATCTAATCTAATTAAATCAAATTTAATTAAGATTAGTTAATAGTAGAAGAAGTGTAATTAATTATTAGTCAATCTAAGTAAATGGATGAGAGAAAATTAAAAGATAATAATTTTTGGAGTTGGATTATAATTGATTTTTAATCAATTGATATTCATTGAGTTGATATTATAACTATGATATTAATAATTAAGTTGTGTGATAGAGTCTTATTTGAAAAGATTAATGATAATACAAATTTGTTAAGGAAATGTTGGTATTCTTTGAAAGATGACGAATATGGTCATTTAAAATTTTTAATAATTATTATTGAATTATTAATATGATCTTTTGAGTATTGAATTATAGTTGACTTTTATCATACAGAATTATAGTTAGTTATTAGTCAACTGATATTAATTGAAAAGTTGCTATGATTATGTAATTATTAATTAAATCAATCGATGAGAGTTAATTAGATTTAATTAACAATTAAGTTAAGTAATGAAGATTTAATTGATATAATTCTTTTAATAATATTGTAGAAATATTGATATCAAGTTGATAGGTCTTATTCTTATGACTTGAATGATGACCTTAGATATTTAATGGTGAAGACTAAGTAATATTTAATTGAGGACTATTAGAATATGGACCTATGTTAATTGATTGATGTAATTGATCATTTTAATAAAGTTATAATCTCTTATTCAAAGAATGATAATTGGTCCTCTTATAATATAACGAATAATGATCTTAAAAAAGTTGAAAGGTTAATCAATTAGAATATGGATCATGGTTAAATATAAAAGATAATTTAATTAAGGGCAATGATGATCAGTTTAGTGAATATTTATCCTTAAGTTATTCTTAGAATGTAATTCTTAATAATGGAAGGGTAATGCTATCGGGGAACAATTGGGTTGACTTGTAGGTCAAATGATGAAACTTAAAACACTTGAAGTATACTTACAAACAGAAAAATGGAAACCCCTACATATTATTCAACTATGTGAATTTAGTAAACCAAAACATGTGTTTGCATCGTGTATTCTATATGCTTCTTGTTTTGGGTTTTGGGTTGACTAGTGTTGACCAGTCCTAGGTTGTTACTAGAGGCTCGGAGGTTATGAGATGTGATGGCACATTGATCTTATTTGGTCTTGATCTTTATAAGCACAACCATGGTTATGTGATCGTATGCTCTATGAAATGTTTGTATTTGTTCTTCAGCCTTCATGTGTGAAGCTGAGATGTATATATATCTAAGATGCTTGAGCTAATAATTTTTGAATCATCGATCAGTTATCCTTGGATTATTTTCTAGTCACCATGATGGGACTGAAATGTGGATTTATTTATTGATGATGACATGTTTGACTCAACCATTTTGGAGTCTTCGATCAGTATGATTTTGATATATTCTTGGTTACTTGTTGAGAACCATTGGATATTGTGATTTATTTTGAGATATATTTTTGGTTATTGAGAACCAATGGATACTTATGATTATCAGTGATGCCTTTAGTTGCCAATAGAGAACTGTTGTGGTCATAATTTTCTATGGATACTTTTTCAGATGCTCATGGAGATTTGATTATTCTTATCTTGGAGATTTGATGATTCTTATTATGGATATTTGATGCTTTTATGTATATTTGATAATTTTATTATGGATTATCTTTTATGATTTTGAGATTTATGATTCCATGAGCTTAGGGTAGGTAATCTACTTGTAGTGTCGGGAAGTGGCTTGCAATGAGGGTCGGGGCCCTAAGTGGCTGCTAGGGTAACTCATTGTAAGTTTGGTTAATAAGTGATAACATTTACACACTAAATGGGGATTAAATGAACTTAAAAAGATAATTATTTTGGTTCTCGTCCATGCCTTGAGTGCTTGTACAGGCTAGGATGGGAGTAGTGAGAGTGCATGATTGCGACCGTGCATTCTGTAGTATGTCTCGTCAGTATGAGAGGATACTAGTGGCCGCATGAGATCAGTATGGACCCGTGGAGTTTAGCTAACTGTCAGGGTAACTTGTACATGATAAATGCAATGACACTTTTTCACTTGTAGAGTAGGTTTTCTACATGTCATTGTGTGCCTCTAGAAATTAGATGTTGGTATTGTGTGATGAAACCTTTGAGTAGTATACTTTTAGGATTCCTGGACTTATAGAGATTTGTGCTTCATGAATTGATATCATGTTTGGGACTTGAGATTATCTCCTCAGCATGGTGGGAGTGGACTACTTAGGTTTCACGCAGTCGGGTGGTAATGTATTTTCACTCTTATCATTTGAGATCCGTCCGAGACACCGTGGCTGGAGTATCCTTGGTTGGTATTTATTCTTCATTATATTCTTGGAGCATTATGATAGATAATATACCTTATGATGGATGTATTTACTGGTATGTTTCTTATATTGATGATTTGCATATGTTAGATGATGTTATCTTATGATTTACTTTTCATGTTAGTAGGATGTTTTAGGAGTGACATTCCTACTATGTTAATACCGATGATCTCTTTAGTGCTTTGGAATGTTACGCACGAAGGGATGGCTAAGATCCACGATGGTCTAATGATGCTACGTATGGTTGGGAGGAACCGTGCACTTAGTTATTTATGTTTGTGATATATGGTTATCTTTTGTGATGGATGTTTATATCTTTTGTGATGACGTATCGTGTATGATATGTGGTTTTATTTATGTTATTGCATCATGGATTAATATTTGATGATGATGATGTACTTTATTTACTTGGATATTTATTATTTTAAACTTTTCATACCCTGTGATATGTACAGTGGATGATTGAGCTAAACTAAAATATAATTACAAAAGGATACTTGTATATTGTTTAAGTACATTGGATGTATCATTGTTATTTCATAAGGATGGGATGTTAGATGAATAATTAATTTAGATGTGATACAACGTTAAGGGTCTTTAAAGAATGTAGCCTGTTATATATATATGTTATGTTTATTTTCATTTGAATTGTTGCTATTGCTTCCACAAATGCTATGAATGGTTTTATCTTTCATGTTTAAAAAAAAAATTGTTTGGCAAACCTAGTAAAATTCTTTGGATCCCTTAGCAGGGCATTACACATGGTTTCCATCATCATGATCCATATTTGTATTTGTATGTTAGCTTAGATCCATATTTTTTCTCATAGATTAATATTGCATTGTTATTTTCTTTCATAGATTAGGTTTTTTTGTTCCATTGCTTTGCATTGTCATCATTTAGATTAGTTTTCATTTTCATTTGCATGCATATTTTGATCTTTGAATCTCTTATTTCATGGTGTACTTCAAACTAGGTCAAAGTAAGGGCCTCTATTACAAACCCTTGCACTCCATGAATAGAGAGCTATGAGCCACCATTCGAGACCTCATTCTTGAGCAATCTTAGATATAATAACTCATAGAAGTGTGCCCACATTTTAGGCATACACCACTAACGTGTTTTCTTTGAAGCATCTTTATTTTTGCTTTCTAATATTTTTGCAGTGTAATAGTGGTCTGTAGGATGATTGATGAAGATTCCTTTTATACAGACTTTCCAAACATGAACTAACTATGTGTTTGTAGGACTTTTCCAAAGATATGATTGTTGAAGATCAATTTTAAAACCCACATAAAATATTGTGTCATTTTCCTACTTTCCAAATATAGTCTAATTAGGGCTTGTGAACTTCATAGGGTGCAAGACAGAGGAATGAGGAAGTATGCTCTTTACCACTTGGAGGTCATGACCAAGGGTAAATCAAAAACCTATAAGCCTTTGAAATATGACATCCAAGGGAGGCAAGAAACTTAGTGGTTCTCTAGTGTGAATCCTCTTCTCTGAAGGGATGATGATTTTCTTTTAGGGAATCAGAATCTTGAGAAAGGATAAGTCTAGATTGATTAATTTAAGTCAACGATTAATTTGTTTTGTATGTTTGAGAGAGGTAATAAGGTAGAGGAGTGTGCTCTTTCCCCTTGAGAAAAATCAAAAACTCAGACCCTTAGAACCAAACCACCAGTCTGAGTCAACCCTTAGATGGCCTACTAGAGCAATCCAACCTTTAGGAATGACCCAAGTGAGCACACTCATTTTGCTAGAGATTCCAACTCACTATAATAAAGAAGCTTTATAGATTGAAAGACTCCAAAGCCATATTAATTTCCTCTTCTTGATTTCTAATATTGCATATCATGAAGATACTCTATTTGTTGCACTAGCTTGTGCCAACCCCAATCTTGCTAGTTAGGTGTGTGCACTTTTAGATGCTGGTGTGGGCTTCTAGTCTCAACTCTACTTGTAGAGCTACCAGGGATTAATAAAAATGGAAACCAAGTAAAAACCTTTAGTTGGTTGCTACTTGGTTCACCTCTGAAAGGGGGCATAATCTTTGTGCAAGAAGGGGGAAGAATCTCTCTTGTAGAACTCACCATAGGCATGCTACTAGGCATTGGAAGGTGGTATATGCACTTGAACCCTACCAAAAGGGTGTTCATTCAACATATATATTATTGAACCCTTTGAATACATGAAAAACATGGGTGCCCCATAGGCGGTGATATGGTTGGGTGAGATGCATGCATGCACATAAGTTGTGGGACAAAGGTTTTGCCTTCTCTACCATTTTTGGTTCTAGGGATAAAGCATGTTTTTTATTGAGTCTTAAAAATGTCCAAACTTATTTAAAAAAACTATAAGTGAAGACTCCCCTACCCCTCTGAGTGGCTTTTTCCTCAATTGGATTGTATTTGACTAATGCTTGATTCTCGTGTCTTTCTAAAAACCTACTGGTCTTGTTTGAAACCAAATGTTGTTTAACAACTTGAAAACCAACATTGTTATCTATTTGACATCTTCCAAATCAACCAAAATCCTATCTAGAATTATCTAAAACCTTCAAAGTTTCTTAAAAATCCAATTTTTGTTGTCAACCTGCTCTCTATTTTTGTGCCCAAATTTTCAAAATTTTGTGTAAGAACCTTTTTATTCCGCACTTCTTCGCATGGCTCTGCACAAGTCTTTGTGTGATCTTGCAAGACTTCACATAAGATCTTTCCAAACTTATATTTTTTAAATCAAAATCTCTTTACTTTTCATTCTAGCACTTCCTCATGCAACCCTATATAGATCTTCACACAAGAACTTTGGTCCAAAATTGTTGTTTTAAATATTTGCCTCTCTTTTTACACTTTCTTAGGTGGATCTTTGAGAATCTTCATGCAACATATTTCACCCAAAGTCTCAAAATTTTCTATTAAAGTTAGCTAACTTTCAGTCTAGTTTCTTTCCTACAATAGTTTACCTCTTTTCTGTCTACAAATAGTCTAAAACAATAGCATCCTGCTTAGCTAATGACTTGTGATCCACATTTGAACTAGTCTTGTCTCTCAGTTACCTTGTTCTTGTCCTTTAGTGTTATTTGTGCTCTGTGTCATGATAGTCATAATCTTTGGCTATTCTAGCCCTTACTTAGACTACTTGTACCTTAGTATACTACACTCTTATCTTGCCTTTTTGAGACTACATTCTAGTGTGGTCCTTGTCTAGGTTTTTGCTTCTTGTCCTTGTCTATAATTATGGCAATAAGAAGTGGAAATGTGTTTTATCCCCTTAGACTTAGACGAGGTAGAGCTAGGGGTCATAATCATGGCAATGGTCACATTTCATTTTTTACATGGTCTATATCCAGTTTGTCTAGTCAGGAGTCTTCACGATCTCCTTCACTTGTCAGATCACCTCGTCTCAAATGAACATTCTCTATAACTTGCAACAAACTAGGAACACCTTGTATCAAGAGGATCCTGAAACTAGCAAAGATCTTACATCTCCAAACAACACAACTAAATTCCTATTCAAAGGACCTTTCCAATCAAAACATACTGAAACTATTCACATTCCTAAAATGGCTAATCACAAACTTGAACATGGTGAACACTGTAGAAACCAAGACCAACCTAGGAATTACAAAGAAAAAGACCATTCTACTAATGAGGAGTATCAAGAGGTGGAAATACTTCCTAAACACATAGTAAAATGTTGTAAAGACAAAAAATTTCAAAAGGTCATGAAAATCTTGCTCAACATAGAGAAAGAAAAATAATTTCTCAAACTTGCCCAAGAGGGAGCTAAGCTACCCCATCATTTCAATGTGGAAACTATCGTCATGCCTGAAGAGGAAACTAAAAATTCCAAACTCCAAAAATAACTAAAAATCATGTAAGAACAACTAGCTCAAATGATTCATGATAAAGACAAACTTACGAAAATGTATACCTTAGACACTCTTTGTCCATTCCCATTTGACAAGAGTATAGACATGTCTCCTTTTTCATGAGGAGTTGAGTTACCTAAGTATGATAAAAACTTAGGAACTATTGATCCCCAAAGATCATTTGTGGGAATTCAGTGCCTCTTCTATGGAATTTATGCATAATTAGACATATCTCATGCATCTATTCCCAAAAAGTCTAGGTAGTTAGGCTATGGAGTGGTTTTCACACTTAGCTCCTAGTATTAAAACATTTGATGAAATTTCCAACTTATTTGTCCAATATTATTCTCACAACATTCAACACCCTATTAACATCCAAGATTTGTATACTCTTAAGTAGAGGGTTGGGGAATCTTTCCTCACATTTCTTTAGAGATGGAGACAACTTTACACTAAATATTCATGCAAGATTCTTGAAATGGAAAAGCTTGACATCTTCACTAATAATCTCTTATTTAATTTTGTGTATAGAGTCCAACTTCAAGGTTTATGCACCTTTAAGGACATGGTCACAAAAGCTATCCACATAGAGGAATTTATGGTTAAGAAGGGTGAACTTACCCTACAGAAGGACAGAAAATAGGGATCCACCTCTAACAAGGACAAACCCAAGGAAATCAACAAGAACAAAGAAATTATAAATGATGGGGTTGTTGACAATGTCACTCCTAAACCTGCTAAGGTGGCCTTTAATCTCATAAACAATCTCCATGCAACCAATAATGTTGAGAAACCTCCTCCTAACAACAAGACATCTGGAAATAAAATAAGAAAATCATGGGCTACATGCCCTAAATGAGAGTATACACCTCTTTGTGAACCTTTGGATGTGGTTTGCAAGACCTTGCTACAAAACAAGCTCATTTCACCATTGGACAACTCTTGCCCTTATGACCCACAACTAGGCCCACCATGGTGGAACTGAGCTGCATTTTGCAAGTACCGCAAAAATAAGGGACACAAAACTAGAAACTACATAAAATTGCATAACAAAGTCCAAGATATGATTGATGATGGTGACATTGTGGTAGATGGACATAACAAGAACTCAGATCACAAGGCTTTCAAGGAGCCCTTCGTGTCTTATGAAAAAGGAGAGAGCTCAAAACCAAAATCTAACAACAAGGTCAAATATACATACTCTAATGACAATAATGTGATCAATATGGTTGAACCTATGGATTTTGAGTACTGTGACATTATTATCATAAAGGGAAAACAAGATAACAGTAAACCCAAGACACCATTTTTCATTAGGGGCCCTACTTCCCACATAGCTAGCAATACATCTTCACAATACTGTGCCAAAACTATTACATGTTCTCGTGCCAAGTTGGTGCTCAAAGGCCCTGTGCCTTCTACTCCTAATCTTGAACAACAAAAAGATAAAACCAAAAACCCTTGCTGGTCCATCTAACAAAGGTGTAGAACTTGCAACAAATTCAATAGCCACCATCTACAATGTCCTTAATCAATTAAAATTAACTAATGCTCAAATCACAATATTTGAGCTACTTAAAATCTCACCTACCCATAGGTAGATTCTTGACAAAGCCCTCACTGACGAAAATTTTCCTCAAGATCTTGATCTTGAGTGATTTCAACCTATGGTAGGTCATCTAACCTCACCTTACTATATGTCCTTCTCTAAGGAGGATGACAATTGATTGAATCACCCATACAATCAAGCTCTATACATTGAGGCTATGATACATTAGACACATGTTTGTTAGGTACTTATTGATAATGAAGCTAGGTTGAACATTGTCTCTGCTACTTTGCTTAGACAATTAGACTATTCTGAGGAGTCTACTGATTCTCATCACAAGATCACTATTAAACCATATGATGAAGTCAAGTGAAATTCTTTAGGTCTTGTGGTGTTGCCTCTTCATGTTGGTCTTGTAGAAAGGGATGTCACTTGTCAAGTCCTTGACATCCCCTTGGCTTAAAATATTCTACTAGGAAGGCCATGGATACATGAGATGCACATTGTGCCATCCACATACCATCAATGTATAAAATTCTCATTTCATGGCTTTAAAGTCACTATCCCTACAAGTACAAGTTATACCTACAATAGGTTGAAAGCTATTGAGAATTTTATACTTGCTAATAGGGAATCTATTGATTATCATGATAACAAGTTGAAGCAAATTGAGTAGTCATTCCAACTAAAAGAAATTAGCATGGGTGAATACCTCATAGAACCAATGATATCATTGACATCTCTTCTTGAGTCTCCTTGTCATTATGGGAGACCATCTAAAGAAAATAAGACATTTGTGTTGACACCTTAAACTAAGTATAATGATACTTTTGTCAAAGCTATAGTCCCTGTAGAGGACAAAAGTGAAAACATAGCCATTTTTGCATGGCTTTAAAAAGAGGAGACTCCAGTTGACTTCATAAAATAGGCTCGTGAGATCACTCCTAAGAACTATGGCCCTAGTCTTAGACTCATGAAACACTTTGTCTGTAAGGGAGTTGGTCCTATTAGATGTAATAAAAATGGTCTAATTGATCCTGTCAAAGCAATAGCTTGAAGAAATAGAGATACATCCAGTCTAGGCTTTAAGAAGGTTCCCTTCCATTTAGGGATTAACAAATTCATACCAAAACTTGAGAGTTCATCTGGAAATGAGTCACAAGCTGAGTCTAATATTAAGGAAGATAATATTGATGATGAGGATCCTTATCCTTATCCTATTCCTCGTGTCTTGCTAAATTCTTTGCTAAACTTGATGACTTTATGCCATGTGTTAGCATTATGGATGGTACTAGTGATTCTTCTAAGGACAATACTAATCCACACCATGCCCATTTAGAATAGGGAGAGTCTAGTTAGGCATTATGTGTTGATTACCTATGCAAAAATCTAGATGATGAAGGAGAGTATGTCCCTATCACTATTGGGGAATTCTACAATTTGTCACCATGTAGCACTGATTCTAACAAATATGAATTTGACCCCCTTTTAGAAGCAACTATAGATAAAGAAATTGATCAAATTCATGTCTATGAAAACCAACTCAAAGTAGGTGAGGCATCTAGGATTAGGTTGAACATGTCCAATCCAACTAGTGTCCTTGAGTCTTTGGTTGATGATGTTAGTACTCAAAGGCATTCAAACACACTTGTGGATGATATTTCTCTAAGTCTCAAATTGCTCATCCAAGCATTTAATGATTATACTGTGAATGCAATTGAACCTACCACTACTCTTTCACTCATATCCTTAGCTTATAGGCTGGAATTCCAATACATCTAGTGAAGTCCCCACATTCTAGAACAACTATGCTCTTGCCTACTATTTAAACACTATTGAACTAGTAACATCTTCCACTAGAAAAAAAAGCATCAACATGACTGAAACTGACATGAAATATCTCAGTCATATAATCAAAAAGAAGTAGAAGGTCTGATGGTGAAAACCATATTGTGGTAGTGTCAAAACCTTAAAAAGTAAAAATAAAAGATGTATCCAATGGTGAAAATCTCTCAGAGGTGCCTATGGATGAGATATTTGATGCACTTCCTAGTCATTTTTAGAAAAGATCATAAATGTTAATAGAGCCAACACAACCAATCAACTTGGGCACAAAAGAACATCCTCACATGATACATCTGGCACAATCATTTGTCTCTAGAAGAAAAACAGGAATTCATTATTTTCTTTTGAGAGAAGAAGATAAACTTTACATGGGCATATTCAAACATGCCAAGATTAGATCTTGATCTTATTATGCATCACTTGTCTATTGCACCAAGCATTAAACTAGTTAAACCAAAACTTTGAAAAATGCATCCTCATGTTGTATTGCTCATCAAAACTAAATTGGAGAAGCTTCTGAAAGCTAGTTTCATCCATGCTATTGATTAATTTGAATGGATATCCAACATTGTTCTAGTCTCCAAGCATGAAAAATCTATTAGAGTTTGTACAGACTTCAATGGTCTCAATTTAGCATGTTCTAAGGATGATTTTCCACTACCTAACATTGATATGATAGTAGACCTGACATTAGGATATGAGATGTACTCACTCATGGATGGATTTTTTTGGTTATAATCAAATCAAAATTGCACCAAAAGATTATGAAAAGACTTCTTTTACATGTGCATGGGAACCTTCTATTGGAATGTGATTCCATTTGGCTTGAAAAATGTTGGTGCTACATATTACAAAGTAATCACTACAATTTTTCATGACATGATGTATAAGACCATGGAAGACTATGTGGATGATACATTGGTCAAGAGTGCAAAATGCAATACTCACCTTCAAGATTTGGGACCTATTCTAGATCACATGAAAAAATTTAACCTAAGGCCTAATCCCAAGAAATGTGCATTTGGTGTCACATCAGGAAAACTACTAGGATATATTGTGTTTGCAAAAGGAATCAAGTTGGATCTAGAGAAAGTTCAAGAAATTATGGATATGCCTCCACCCCATAATATCAGTCAGATAAGAACCTTACAAGGAAGACTTCAATCTATTCACAAATTCATCTCATAGCTAGTGAATAGATCACAACCTTTCACCAAGACTCTACATAAAGGTGTGAAATACAACTGCAGTAAGGATTTTCAGCAAAGCTTGACACAAATAAAATAATATCTTGCTAATCCACCAATCTTGATGCCTCCTATTTATGGGAAGCCACTAATTTTGTACATCTCTACCACAAAAACTTATTTAGGTATCTTACTTGCTCAAGAAGACAATGATAACAAGGGAAGGGCTATTTAATATCAAGAAAGCTTGCTTGGAAATTGTCTTTTCTTCCCAAAAGTTGAGACACTACATGCTCACTCACACTACATGATTGGTGGCTAAAATTGATCAAGTAAAGTACTTACTCAGTAAGGAAGATTTAAAAGAGAGATTAGCTAATTGGGTCATGATACTAAGTGAATTTGATATTCAATATGTTGAATAAAAAGCTATCAAGGGAAAGCAATTATAAATCAGCTAGCAGATGCACCTATGTAGAGTCTTCTCTTGATTAACATTTATTTTCCTAATGAATCAATTCTGACACTCACACAGCAAGCATGGGTGATGTTTTTCAATGATTCCTTTACACAACAAGAATCTTGTGCTGAGTTACTCTTCATAACACCACAAAGGTATTCACTACCTAAGGTGTATAAGATTTTGTTTCCTTATACAAATAACATTGCTGAGTATGAGGCTCTGATTAATGGCATGAAGATTGTGACTGAATGGAGAGTAGATTAGTTGAACATCTTTGGGGACTCTCAACTCATAATCAAATAGGTCAATGATGTGTATTAGACAAAGGATGAGAAATTAATCCCTTATAAACACATGGTTGATGATATGAAGAAATAATTTACTCATATCACTTTTTAGCAACTCCCTTGAGTAGGCAACAAAGTGGTTGGTGCCATGGCTACTCTAGCTTCCTTGCTACAAATGCCAAAAAATGATCTCTGACACAAGTTCCTAGTGGAAATGTTACTCTACCTTGCCACCCCTAAATCTAGGAGGATCTATTCTATTATAGGACAAGACTCATCTCACTACCACCATATCTACTCCTATCTCTGTGACCAAACTATTCTAGATGGTCTAACTTGAAATGAAAAATGTGACCTTATTTGTAATGCTTCAGGGTATTTCCATTATTGCTGATGACTTGTTTAGGAGAGGTCTCATCCATATATCATCCAATCATAGCTTTTGAATCTAATTCACTATGGGCCCCTATGGAAGTTTGTTTGATGATGGTTATTCCTTGTTTGAATGCAATGAGAGCAACACTTTTATTGCCATAGTTGTTTTAGATTGGACAAAAATTTAATTCAGACTAATAGTGGAAAGTAGGTTTCAGTGAATGTCCAGCTAAAGCATTAGCACTAGATTATTGACCAAACACTCCTTAGTTGTTTAGAACTCAAAGATTCCAAATGCACATTAATTGATGTTCACGAGGGCATTTTTGGGTCTCACTCAAAAGGCTTGACACTAGCTCGAAAACTTATTAAAGTTGGTTACTACTGGCCAAATATGGAGTAAGAGGCAATCAAGTATGCCAAGTTCTACAAATAGTGTCAGCTCCATGGGAATCTAATTCTTACTCTAGCTAGGGAGTTGATTCCATCTACCACACTATGGTCTTTTCAACAATAGGCCTTTGATCTTGTGGGTCAGATTCACCCATCTTCTTCTAATGGACATAAGTTCATTATTATGACTACAGAGTACTTCACAAAGTGGGTAGAGGTAGTACCTCTCACAATATCAAATGGTAAAACTATAGCTCTATTTATCACAAACTACATCATATGCAGGTATGGTGTACCATCCTCCATTATGACTGACAATGGAAGACAATTTAAGAACAAAGACCTCAAGGAGTTATGCAAAATGTTTAGAATAATGCAACACTAGTCTTCTATCTATTACCCTTAGGGTAATGGTCAAGTAGAGGCATCCAACAAGGTGATACTCATGATCTTACATTGTATAGTCAACAAATTTGGGAGGGACTAGCACCTCCAGATTACTCTAGCTTTATGGGCATATAGAACAAGTATTATAACTCCTATAGGTACAATGCCCTTTGCTTTGGTTTATGGAGCAAATGTTATGCTTCCAATTACGGTTGAGATTCCTACTCTAAGAATCTCCATGAAGGGACTCATTACTAATGATGACTACATAATATCTTAGCTTCAAGAGCTAGTATTATTAGATGAACATCAGCAAGTGGCATGTGATCATCTTTGATCTTATCAACAACATATGTCTGGAAGTTACAATAAGAAAGTTAAGCCACATAACTTCCAACTCCGTGATCTCATCCTAAGAGAAAACCCTAAGAATTAGCAACAAGTCCAAAAAGGGAAGTTTGAACCAAACTAGCTTGGTCCTTACATAGTCACTACAATGTTTAGATTTGGTGCTTACCAACTTTCTATAGCTAAGGGAGAGGTACTCAAGGAGCCTATTAACACTCTCCACCTGAAGCAGATCTATAGTTGATCTGATCTCAAAAAATCTCTATATATACTTAAATGTCTTAAAAAAAATTAAAATTGCAAAAAGTCCTAAAAAAATCATTACCTTTGTAAAAACCTATCAATAAGTGCCTTGGTAATACCAAAAAAATCAAAAAAGTAAAAAATACAAAAAAAGAAAAAAAGAAAAATACAGAAAAATGGAAAAACAAAAGTGTCATTGGTGAAAACCTAGAAACAGGCATCATGGTAGCAAAAAAAAAAAAAATAAAATCTCTACCAAGAAGGTGAAAACCTAGTAAATAGGCACCTCTTGTTCCCAATGCTCCATCTTGCAGCACATCTTCTAGCTTCTTGTACAATTGCTTTCTTGCTTTCACTTCCTACTTTAGTTTCTTACTTTTAACTCATGTATCCATGGATTGAATCTTGTTAGAACTCGAGGGCACCACCCTATAGTGTCATGGGATCTCTCTTGTGATAGTCACCATTGGTCCTCACTACATCTACCTATTATTGTTTATGTTACCTTTCTGAGATTCCTTTCATGGAGTCTCTCTTATAATAGTCACCAGTGGTCCTCACTATATTTTCCTACTAGCATTTGTGTCCCTTTTCAAGATTCCTCTCATGGAGTCTCTCTCATGATAGTCACTAGTAGTCCTCCCTACGTTTGCCTACTAGTGTTCATGTCCTTTTTTGAGATTCCTTTCATAGAGTCTCTCTCATAATAGTCACTAGTGGTGCTCACTACATTTACCTACTATCATTTGTGTCACTTCAAAGATTCCCTTTTATGGAGTCTTTCTCACAACAGTCACCAGTGGTTCTCACTATGTCTACCTACTGACATTTGTGTCCCTTTTTGAGATTTTTCTCATGAAGTCTCTCTCACAATAGTCACCAATGGTTCTCACTGTGTCTACCTACTATTAGTTGTGTCACTTTAGAGATTCCCCTTTATGGAAGATCTCTCTTGTGTCAGTCACCAGTGGTTCTCACTATGTCTATCTACTATTGCTCAGTTCCAATTGAGGTTCTTCTTCATGAAGATTCCTCTTTTACTTTAGTCACCAGTCATTCTTACTATGTCTGTCTACTATCATCACCCTACTAAAGAGATTTCTTTCATCCATGTTCTAGACATTGGCCCTTGAGATTAGAAACACAAAATTCAAAATGATATACTTGTTTGGATACGTTGAGCTTTTTCTTTGTTTGTTTCACTTTCACTTCATCATGTCTCCTTGAGAAACTTGATGATGTCATTTTTTACTAGAGAAGGAATGATTTGGGGCATGATCTTTTCTTTGTTTCCTATTTGTGATTTAGTTCTAATAATCTAAAGCATCCATATAAGAGGGGTGTCCACTATAAGAGCCTCCATCTTGTATTGGATGGCCGTGTGTACCTCAACTCCTTTTATATGGATACATCAATAACATTGGTTCTTCTCCTTACTTGTTAGAGTGAACTCTTCATGCTATAGTAAATATTGATACTAGTCCTGCTAAGTGAGCATATGGGTCACTGTGAGTATATCTAGCACACTTCTATCTTAGGTTATGAATGCAAGGGTCATTGTAGAAAAAATACTTACTCAATACTTAGCATAAGATGGATCTATTGTGTGTCTAGTGTGTCTACATGCAAGCAACATTCTGGTCATCCTAGCATTTATGCTTTGATGCTTATGTTAGCTTGCTACATTAAAAAGGGACAAATGGTATGGTCATTCTAGTCATTCTGACTTCTTGTTCCTTGAATGCTTACATTTCATCCCAACAAAATTAGAACATATATCCTATTCATATTCCCATGACTATAATGTTAGTAGGAATTATATGACATATGGAGTTTTGTTATGTGCTCAATATTGATAATTGTCAAAGTCTGGTAACCAAACCTAGGGTTACATCTAGTTTAAGGTTACATCTAGCATAGGTTTTCATTACATACTTCACTTGGCTAAAAAAATGATTCAATTGCAAATCTACTTCCATCCTTCATGATGCAGGATTGTTGGTCTCTTTAAAGTATCATGTTTCTTCACAGTTGCAAAAGTATTCAGTTCTTTGGTTCACCCTCTCATTCCTTAATGGGATACCTATCACTATCAAGAAAAAACATGAAACAATACATGAGATCTTAGTCCATTCACATTTACATTTCATCCATAATTTCATCATCCATCTCATCTACACTACATTTACAAATCAAATCAAATATGCATCCATACATCACATCATATTTGCATCTCATAATGACAGCATAAAACATCTCATATACATCCAGTTAAAAGATAGGCAATGACAAGTATAAAGGATACTCAATGCAAAATCTCATATATATATATATATATCTCAGTATAAAAGAATATGTTAGTACAAAAATGAGTGCAACTTGAGCACTATCGATAAAAAATGATACAAAATAGTGTTGGCACACCAATCAACATATAGCTAGATCAAAAACTTAGAGATGCAATTAGTCTAACTCTCTCTAGCTCTTTTAGCTCCTAGAGGAGGAGGAGGAGGTGATGGAGGCATATTTGGCCTAGCAGGTGGTTGCACACCTCCTAACTCTTTATCATACTGTGAGAATTATGGCATTTGTTGAGTCTCATCTGACACAACTATGGAAGAAGCTAAAAAATAATAGGCCACATGTTCTTCCTATAACTGAACCTCATCCTTTAACTTCTCTACCCTCGTCCTAGCTATCTCTAGCTGCTCTTGCAGCCTATGGATCTCATGATCCTACTCAGCAATTTGGGTGTCTTACACAACTATCTAGATTTGCAACTCTCCTAACTACTGAGTGGCCTATCATATCCACTCTCTAGCTCTCCTCAAGGTATCCTAAGACCCAGTAGCTAGCTAGTCCTACATCTCCTCCTCAAGTTTCTTGACCTGTTACTTGACTAGCTACTACTCCTCCATGCGAGGTCTCTACCATTGACCATAATCTACCCCACTACCACCTACACTTGGATCACTCCCCATCTATCAAGGAGGAATTTGCACCTATCTAGCTTAGTGTCTAACCTACTATGGGCCTTGCTTTGGTTCTTGTGGTGGTTTTTGTTGAGGCTGTGGTGGTTGTACCTACTAGGCTACCTATGGTCCATGAGATGCCATCCCTACTAGATCTGTAAATCACAGGAAGGGTGGATAACAAAATATGCTTGATAAGTAGGCATCATCTTGGCACTACTACTATTGGCAGGTAATCCCACTGTGTCACAACCAAGTTGCACACATCAATCATGGATCTCCTTGGATCTAACCTTGACAACCATCCATGACTCAAATCTCTAGCCAACCATGCATATGAGTAGTACTCCTATGATATATCCTATGGCCACGCATATTGATGCCACACACAAGTACACTAATAAATTTAAACTTAATTTTTGACAAATTTTGGTCAAAATTTTGACCAAGTAGTTCGTGGTAATTTTTCTCATTGAAATTTTGACCAACTTGCACGTTGGTTGAAATTTTAACCAATTCTTGGTAGAAAACTATCAAGAATTGGTTGAAATTTCCACTAATGTTTGGTCAATTTTTTTTTATAATTGGTGGAAATTTCAACCAAATCTTGGTAGAAAACTATCAAGAATTGGTCAAAATTTCTACCAATGTTTGGTCTTTTTTTTTTATAATTGGTGAAAATTCCAACCAATTCTTGGTAGAAAACTATCAAGAATTGGTCAAAATTTCCACCAATGTTTAGTCAATTTTTTTTTAATGTTGCATTAAGAAATTTTTTCTTATCCAAGCCATTTAATTTGCAACCTTTTAAATCTCTCCAAAGATACAATTGGAGTAGGAGAATTTTTCTTCTCAAAGGTGTTCTCTGATTGTAAAGCAGACACTTTACAATTAGAGGATGAGGACACCTTTGAGAAGAAAAATTCTCCTACTCCAACTTTATCTTTGTATAGATTTAAAAGATTGCAAACTACATGGCTTGGATAAGAAATAATTATTTGATACAACATGGAATAAAGAAGAACATAAACATATAGCATGGACAACTATTCTTTAAAATGAAAGCATCCAAGAATGTAACTAAAAGTAGAACTACTGAAGTATAACATGCCTCATTATGCACTCTTGATATTGACAAAGTTGACATAATTTTTTTCAACTATGAATAATGATATATTATATAATCAAAGTAATAAAGGAATTTCATATTCATGATTGTCAGTTTTCAAAGTATAGTATAGTACATAAGTTGAAGAAGAAAAGTATCCTAAACTAAACACCACTATATGAAAATTATGCATTTTATCTACAAGAACTTCATCACTAGAACAACTACTTTTCAAGTTTACTTGTGTAGTTATTTTACTCTTTTTTAGAATTTAATGTCTAAAGAGTACTTCAATTTCTTTAAATTGTTATGGAAATCATAGTTGCACTTGTCCAATGTATCCTTTGTCTACTCCTTAAGAAACACTCTCTATGAACTCATTTACATCAAACATAGAACTTGGATCCTTCTTTGTAATCATGGCCTATTTTACACAACACATTTTAAATATTATACACCAAAATATATATCATGGTTGCACTAGTACAATGTATGAAATGATGAAAACCAAGTTTGAGATCAAATTGTATTTTTTTTTCAAAAGGACAGTTTATTCACAAAAGAGTAGATATGACATTGCACATTTTCAATTATAATGGTTGAGATAAGATTTGTAGGGGTAATATCAAAAGTAAGGTTCCAAATAGAAATCCTATATGGAGCTACTTGTTGACCTTGGCCACCAAGAGCATGAGTTAGTTCTTTTGGTGACCTCTCTTAAATTATTATATACTCACCAGAGGGAATTGAGAGATCCACTGAGGTCAAAGGAGTAGCTACATAAAATGGGATATGATGGTGGAAAGCTGAGAGTGCCAAATTATATGTCCCTATTTTATTTTTTGTGTCACCTATGAAAATATAACACCAACTTAGCAAGCCTTAACATACAAGAACAAATGTTGTTGGAAAAATTCTATTGGCCAATCATCTAATGAGATTTAATTTGATAAATATCAATTTCAAATATCATAGCAAAGAAATTTTAGGATGTTAATAGTAGTTCTACATACCATTTGCAATATGTTTATTAGTAACTACTTTGGGAACTGAATCAAATATCCAATTCATCTCTTCTTGAAAACCTAGTTTATCTCTATTACTCTTTCCTCCAACTACAATAGATGTTCCATCTTGCAAAGCCCATACCTACACATCCATTATTTATTTTGTAAATCAACACATTAGACATAATTTTTGTGCCATTATCCAAATAGTGATAACTTGTAAAATACATTAACCAAAACTTGAAATGAATTTTGTGAATGTAAAAATTTGCTAAATCTAGGCTTACCTGTCAATGAGAGAAAAAGTTAACAAAAATTGTGGAAATGAGTGGTCCAAATCCAACATATACCTTAGGAACCCTTGGATCAAACTAAGATCAGGAAAAACGGTTAGCTATAATTAGGACAAATATGGTTAAAACAAGAATTCATTTCTTAGTTATACTTTGTCATCTTTTTTTCATAACAGCTATAAAAGGAAGGGTAGTCATAACTAATAATTAGTTAGTCTAGCATACTCATTATGATTAACATCAATATTATTTTTGTTAAATTTTGTACACATGATTATTCAACCTAATTCCACTCAAAATAGAGTTATCTCCATTATATTCTTTAAAGGTTCACATGATAAACAGTCAAACATAAACAAATAATGGAGGAAAAGCATGGACCTTTAGTTCTAGGCCAATGTTTCCAATTGCATCATCCACAACAACTTCTATGCCATGAATGGTTATTGGATGATTTGACCTAGGCCACCTAACTCCCACAAACTTCCCTTCTTGATCATACATCACAATAGACTACAAATCTCAAGCCAAAATTGATTTGTGGTGTCAAAGAAATAATCATCAGATATAATAAATTAAATATATGAGTTTTCCATAATCCATAACCAATTTAGTTACAAATTTCTAGAATAGATTGTGTATAAGTATTTGAATCAACATTTTGGATTGCACACTCAAATGCATTCTTAGCTCTCTTGTATCCTGATGATAAACATACAACATGATTTGAAACATTGATTCAAATACTTATACACAATATTTTCTAGAAATCTATAAATGAATCAGATATAATGGTTTAGAAGCTCCAAAATTTAGGAAATGACCAAAATATCTTTCAAGATGATTTCCTTTTTTGGCTCCTTCAAAGAGAGATTTAAAGATTTTAGAAATAAAGATTTCACATGTATACTTACATTCCTTTAGGATTGGTAGAACTATTATCATCTTCTAGTGGCAAGAATGTACCAAAAATTTTATTATCTCCATGAAATAATGTAGCCATTGCAATATTGAATGGTCGTGCACCATTCTTGTGTATCTAAAGAGCTGAGACACTCCAATTTGTTTGATATATTGTGATGCCCCCAAATCGTAAAGGGCTATTCACATTGATAGTCTTCCTTAGAAATTCCTTTCCATTTGTATCACATAAAGAAAGGTTGTTGTGAAATTGGAATACCTAAATAAAGATGGGAAAGAAAAATGAATAACAGTAAGATATCTTCTATTAACATCTCAATGTAATTTTCGAAAGAAACTTGACTATTTTGAGATTATCAAACTAAAAAATATAGCTAGGAGAACAAAAAAAGAAAAAAGAGTTGTAAGATGGTGGCTATAGTACCATTTCTTCTTTTATGTGAGTGGTTGTGTGAAGGAGAAAAAAAGCTCCAAATTGTGATTCCAAATATATATACATATATATATATACCTCACCATTCTCATAGTAATTAATGTAAAACTTCTCAACATGAACTTCTATTTGAAAATTGGGAATTGGTTTAGACAAAATCCCATTTGGAGTAAGCACATCCCCCATTATAAAATTCAAGCCTTGAGGAATTGTAACTAAACCACGGTAGCCCCCCATAAAGCTTAGAGTTGGCCCTACCATTATGAGAAAAAGAGTTTCATGTACATCAATAAATGCAAGCCTATTAGCAAGCTCGTTGAATCCATATAGACCTAATTTTTTAAGAAGACCTGCAAGCACCCAATTTTGAAAACAAAAGATCATTTTATCCATGGAATAAGAGTAGAAATATTGGATGAATTCTATGAGATCATTTCTTCCAAATAATCACAATCAGCTTACCTCATATCCTGAACCCATTAGAAGAAAACCAAGGTCTTGAATATGAGCTCTGGGAAGTGATTCTGTAACTTCTAGTTTTAGGATGTTGGATCCAGACCTCATGAATGTTGAGAAGGCTATAAATTCCTTGGTGAACCCTAATCTAAGGGTTGGTAAATGCCATTGTACAACTATAGTACAGAGCAATAGACTATGCCTAGAATTGTAGTGATAGTTACTGGTTTTTATTAAGTTTTGAAGTGAATAGAGAAGTGTTTATGGATTTTGTTGAATGGAATAGTGTGCATAGTGTTAATTCTTCATTTTGCAAGCATTAAATTAGGTCTTTTCAAGTTTTTCAAGTGCTTTGTTTAATTATTTCAAAGTAGACTATGCTCCCCATCTAGTATCTATGATGTCATTATCATGACACTGTAATTTGGAAGCATGCAATGTTAATGTAATTCTAGATAAGGTAGAATGCAAATTTTAAAGATAGACAACATGCAAGCATCCCTTCATAATAAATACAATGCGTTGAATAAAATATGGCATTGAAGGATACCTCATTTTGGTAAAGATCATCAGAAGACTATAAGAGACATGAAATTTCCACAATTCATAATAGTTCTAGTGAATGGTTTTGGATATAATGATGTAACTTTTTTCAGCATCAATAGTTTGGATCACACTCACATTTTTTCTGAAATGTTGATGCTAGAAAACACTACATAATTATATCTAGAAGCATTCATCAATACCAAAAAACTATCCTTGCTTCCTCTATAGGTTGTATTGTGTATGCACTATATGAAATCTCTCTTTTGAAGCATATGGGGGAAAAAGAAGCTATAAGTCATATATTAACTATTGCATAGAGTCCCTATAGCATTGAACTTCTCAAAGATTTTCCTAATTGATGTCTTTGAGGATGTGAAAAAGAAAGAAGAGTGACAAAGAAAAAAGAGAGTCAACTATATAAATCTCAAGATATTAGTAAGAAATGACTATAAATGCTGCCCATATTTGAAATTTACACAAAAAATGGCACAAATAGCATAAACACTAATCTTACTTGTAAGAGTTATTTTTATTGTGTGGATTCTACCACTCTAGAGATGATTGAGAAATTTGTTAGCATCATTTAGCAATTTCAAGTAAACAGTACTCACATTAAAGATTTTACTAAGTTGCATATTTCATCTTTAGATAGAAAAGGTAGTGATCTTATATAAAGAATCATTTATCTAGCTCAAGAGGTCATAAAATTAAAAATAATTTAAGCATTTTAAGAATATGAACCTATGTGAATGCTCTAAAAGTAGCACTTCAACAAGATCCATAAAAGCTGCACAATCATCTACCACCAATTTTGAAGCTTGAGATGACATTAAAGTTTTTTGAACTTAGAGAAAAGCACTAGAAACTTGTGAAGATGATACATAATACTAAATATTTAGGTTACTCTAACAAAAAAACATTATTTTGAACTCTTAAATAACATGTTTAAATACACAAACTGAAATCAAAAGCTTACCACACTAGTGGATATGAAAGAAGAATTTGTTTGAAAGATCAACTACTAGATCTTCTCTTTTATGAACATATCATCTACAATTAAAGTGATATATTTCCATATTTATGGCACAAAGAGCTCATATAAAGATGATTATAGAATGATATGGATTATCAAAATCAATTTTCTAGTGGGCAGACTATTCAAGTTCTACATTAATAAGGGAATTAATCTCCCCAATAGTGCAAAGAAAGAAACAATAACCCTAACAACCCACAGCTTGATTAGACTAATCTAGCATAAATTGAGCTATAATTTAGCAAATTTTAAATTCCAATCACTTATAATTACTAGCTTTTGTACTAATAGCTACAATCTTTACTACAAGAAATAGAGCATAGATTCCCTCAACTCTTTGTGCAGGCTTTGAAGCACCACTTTTAACAATTTGAAATAGAGGCTCCACCCAGGGTTGCATCTATGTAATCAATCATGCAATTTAATATCTTCAAACTCATATCCATAATAGATGTGATAAATCTCTAAAAAATGATCTATAAAATATTAAAATAATTGTAATGTAAAACTTAACCCAAAGAGTTTGACCAACTAAATTTACCCCTATCAGAATCTCCATGTTCTCACATGTCATTTGTAAACAATGAAGATGTCCTCTTCATAGGGACTCCTTCTCCTTGAGTCCACTAATAAGGAATGATGCAAAATTATCTACAATGCTTTCTATTGATCTTAGAACAAAGAACCCAGGGTGGACAATAGTGAAAGAGGAACCTCCTCGTTACTTGCAATTTTTGTCTAGAAACAAGAACTTCAGATATAACTAAATTCAATAAAATATTCTACCTACCAATATTAGGAATCAAACATTTAGTGATCAGTAAGAAGTAAACCATCTTCTTTGTAAGTGGACATCAAGAAGAGAGATATGGAGTTGGCTACAGTGTTTAAGGCTTTGCTAGAGGGTGCATTTGATAGAGCTTGAATTGTGCTAAACATTCCAAGTCTTTGATAAGGAAATGCTAATTTCCCTTCTAATCCTAGAAAAGGTAAAATTATATTTATAAAGAACTAAATTAAGTTAATAGTTCAATTGTAGACCATCAAAAGTATATGGCTTATCAATGTATCCATCTATGGACTTGATGCAATTCCTTTTTTTTTTAGTTAATTAAACCATCAAAATTGTATTTCTTATCAATGAATAAAACCATTAAAAAGATAGGAGAGTTTAGAGATGGTTACAAAGAAATGTTACAAAGAATGTTGGTTTTCTTTGTAGCAGTGAATCACCAAGAGAATGACCTTCAATGAGAGACATGGCTAGGATATTGGAGAACCTCAAGGAATCATTGATAGGAGGTCCAACTACTTCTAATTTAACACCAACTATATCAGAACTCCTACACAATACCAATTTCATAGAACCATTGTCATCTGGCAATCAAAATTCTTCATTTTACCTTATGAACTTCCTTGAAACCTTTGTACCGAGTTAATCTGCATGAAAATTTACATATTAAAATTTTATTTCTAAAACTATCACAAGAAACACATTAGTATTTGTTAAACATAATTAAATCAAATACTTAAGAGAAATTTTCATAAACCATTTAAAATTTAAAAAAACACAATCCTTTTTATCCCAAATATTGCCATAAATAATGTGTATACAACTGAAAAAAGCTTTATTTATGAATGAAGCAACTAGAAATGTAAGATTGCAAAATTATATAAATTTAATTTAATTGCATATCCTAGATTAAAGAGAAAAGAGAATTGTTACATTAAGCACCATGGTAGATTACACAACATCAAACATACCTTTATTCTTGTGGCTTTCAAGAATGAATGCAAATTGATGCAAAGTTGCACTCGACAAGAAGTTTGTTCAACTTTGTAGCTCTATTAACACTCTCGACAAATATCACAACTTGATTGTAAGTCTAGTGCATCAAGTAAATCATTTAGCTTTTGGTTCTTCTCCAACTCACCTAGTTTGATGTAGTGCTAGAAGAATCTCAAGACATAAATACCAGAGACAACAAAAGAGAGAAAAATTTACTATTTTATTGAACATTATTAAACTCAAATAAATTCAATACCTAAACTAAACCATGAAGTGTCAATTTTGCCTCATCATTAATGTATATCTCCATAGGTTGTAAACTGAAACAAATGTGTGTAACATTAGATGGTGTGATCGCCATCAAAATCCAACAATGCCACAACAATCCACCTCATATTTGTACCTCAAAAAAGATCTAAACATAGCTAGCACAATTATCATCAAAACTTCTAGAGGTCAAGACATGACTTGTGCCCTCGAAGAATGGTTTATCTAGTGAACCTATCAAGATAATTACAGGGTAACTAAAGAGGGCACTTATATCTACAACAAATGAGGTTTACATCCCTCCATCTCTCACTGAAATAACTCAGCAATATGTCTCAATGGAAATCATTGTTGATGGAAGAGGCACCTAAAATGTACTCCATTTTGTAGCCTTCAAACCCATATAGTGGTTTGTGTTCTTATAAGAAGCTTAAAACCATAGCAGAAGAAAAGGCATAGGTAAACCTTTTTTCTAATGCCATAGAAGAGATTTCAATTCAAAAAGGAAGAAAAACGTGCACAAAATGCTCAAGTCTAACTCAGCGAGTCATCACAAGTAATAGTGTGATATAAAGGGGGAGAAAGAAAGATGTATGGATTACAATTAATGAACTTAAAAAGAATATATGATAACAAGTAATTATGATAAAAAAGGGATAACAATTAATTATAATAAATAAGGGGAGAAACAATGGAATATGGATTGAAATCAAAAGTAAAATGAAGAGAGAAATGAAAAAAACCAAGTTTGATATATTTTGTGTGATATAAGTGCATGTTTTTTCCAAAAAAAGTAGTTATAATTCAAATTCTATATCACCTATAAAGGAAATTTTATTAGCCCTAGTTAGGCCTCCTTGAGGCTCTTCTAGTAGCCCTATTTGTGAAGAAACCTTAAAATTGGGTAGTAACCCTTTTTTTTTACCACCTTGGAAATGTTGATTGTGTTCTAAAAACATCTTGGAACTCATGAAATCCTCTATTTGAGCTTGGTAATAGTGTTGAACTCCCAATCTAATCTATTGGCCATGAGTAGAGGACCCGCTACATGAGAGAGGGCATGCAAAATCCATTCCAAAACTAGTGGCAAGTGTTTCTTTGAGGAATATAATGACATCATTAGATATATAAAATGAAGCAGAAGAATACATTGCCAATGCACCATCTCCAACAAGCCATCCACATTAACTCCTAATCTGATCTATTGGCCATGAGCAAAGTAACTACTATAGGAGAGAGCACATGCAAAATCCATTCAAATACTAGTTTTAGGTGTATATGCTTTCAATTTGGTAGAAAAATAATTTTCTATTGATGCTCTTGATTGTTTGGCACCTCTCCACCCACATCACCAAGTATGTCTTTGATAAATTGTTAAGGAACAAAAATATTTGATCTTGTGCTTTAGGCAATAATTGGATGTAGAACCATAATAATCTTGAGCTCTCTAAACATGTGCCATCATGAGAGAATAGATATAGATTTGAAACTACATGAAAATATGCATAGAGGCAAACAAAAATCTGAGGAAAAAGAATCTAAGCACCAACATTTAGTGCTTTTTCATAACTCTCACCCTAATCAGTAGACAATAAATAAAGTGGAGAGAAAATGATTGCATAATAAACATAAGCCTTTAACATGGTATGAAAAATACTCACTTTTAATGCTTATGGAAATTAGGAGGAGGGTTACAACTTACAATACAATTGAATTCTATGTAGCAATGTTGGAAGTTAATTGAAGCTGGCATCTACCAATTTAGCTTCCTCCATTCAACTCTCTAGTTTCTAGTCTTCACCATTTTCTTTAAGGTGTTCCTAAATAATTTGCAACAGAGCCATTTTTTACTTCTAATCCCTTTTTACTCACAATTTTTTTCATTTTCAATCATTCTAGCATAGCTAATAGCTTCATCCTCATTATTAGACTTGTTACCAAAAAATTATGATCCTCCTTTCATGAAGGAGCCTAAAGGATAGTGAATACCCATTCCCTCTCCCATTAGTCTAGGGTTTCCTTTGGCAGCCCCATCAAAATTCAACTTAAAAAACCATCCTTAGGTTAAGACACTTTCTTGCTAGCTAATAATTTTTATTCTTCACAATGATTCCAAAAATGGGAATGTGAGTCTTACTATTGTGCATCACTTAATTTAGAGCTAACTGCAATTAGTTAGGGTTGGTAATTAAACTATGGTATTAAAGTGGGTTAAGTGTGAGTGGAAAATTGTCAAACCTTTCATAGTGAAAACCTATGTTCAAATCCATAATGAACATTTTACATGTTCATATGCCAAATTACACCATCCAATTCTGGGTGTTGTAGAACCCGATGGGTGAAATGAGGTGCAAGCCATGCATCTTATGTGGATCTTATGTAAGCTTACCACTTGGTTGTGGCATCTAATCCCAAAAATTTTGTGCAAGGGGAAATTACCAATGGAAAAAAAGTCAAATTTAGTTATGTTTTCTTAACTCTTTTTACCAGAATTTCAACAAGAGAAATGGGCCAATTTTTGCCATCTAGAGCTTGGTTTTAGTCAATATTTTTTGGTTGAGAGATTTATACCTAAAGTTTTCCAGATTGATATTTTTAAAAATCAATCTTAATTTTTTTCTATTTGTAATAGGGGCATGTAAGAAAATTCAATTTTTTTGATGTGTTTGATATAGATTTATTTTAAAGCTAGTAGGCTATAAAAATTGGCATTGCATTGAGGGTTGAATAAGAATATTTCAACATCTACTATTTTATGCTTTATTGTAATTTTGTATGTATAATTTAGTTAAAATGTGGATTACAAATTAAATTAATATGTGGGGAAAATTTTTTAAAATAGAGAAAAAAATCAGCACTTTTCTCATGTATAAATTAAATTTCATCATGAGATTTGTGTTGATATAAATTGCTTAAATAGTTTTCTCTACATTGATATACACAACAAGGCCATTTCACACTATTAATGTATAAGATGATGCGAAACCTTTTTTAGATGCATTTTTGCCAAGGTTTCTAGTCTACATGTAGAATTGGTAAGATGGATTTTGTTACTATAATATCAATGATAATAAATCCAAACTAATGTTCCTTGTTGGATACAATTGTTAATTTTGTATTGTCTTTGATGTTACACAAATGCCATATTAGTCATTAGACAAAGTCTACCGAGCTCAGATGATCAACAAAGTAATTTATAGTGTCTACCAAGTGTTCTCGAACATTACTCAGTAAAGTCAGTTCTTACCGAGCTCACTTAGGCATCAAAGGACTTTCTAGCAAAAAGTTAGTGTTAACCGAGCTCCCAAGGTTAACGAAGAAAATTTAATGTTTACCAAGCTCACTCAAGCATCAAAGGATTTTGTAGCAAAAAGTTAGTGTTAATTGAGCTCCCAAGGTTAACAAAGAAAAGTTAATGTTTACTGAGCTCGCTCGGTTATCAAAGGAAATGTGGTAGAGAGTTAGCTTCTACCAAGCTCACAAGGTCAGCAAAGGAAGGTTAGTGCTAACCAAGTTCACTCGGTCTCCAAAGGATTTTTGCAAGGTTTTCAGTTTTTACCGAGCCTCACTTGGTTAACACTAGAAAACCATTCTGGAGCAGTGGTTACCGAGCTAGGTTAGCCAGCAAAGGATTTAATTATTTTGATATTAAGTTCAATTTTTTTGTGCAACTGACTGATGTAATGATTTTTTCAGTTGTTGTAACTTATATTTGAGCCAACTTGATAATCTAAAAGGTATATATTTAGATGTTCAAATTGTGAATTAAAGTGTGAGTGTGAGTATATGGATGAGGATAGAATAAGCGAATATTGAGCAAATTCTGATGAAGGATTAGATATCCTGCTAGAGCTGCAAAGTTGTATTCGATCAGTAAGGATCTAGTGAAACTGAATAGAGATCTGTAATCAGCAAAAGATAAGTTGCATATCATTCAGGTCACCTCATTGTTGCTTTCTAATCATTGTAATAGTGAATCTAGAATCTCTTTACAGAGTTGGTTTAACAACCATTTTGTAAATCCTCTAACAAGGTGACAGTTCAGTTGAATTGTTCTAAAGACCTCTAACTAGGCCACTCCTAACAAGGTGATTAAATCCTCTAATAAGCTCCACCTAATAGTGTGTATTGTAACCTTTAACAGGGTTGGCTCCTAATAGGGCTCACTTCAAAAGAGTGAAAATTGGTGACTAGTTACTTGGTGGATTTTCCCATATTGGGTTTTCATGTTAAATTTGGTGTCTCTTGCATTCATTTATCTTAACCTTTGCAAGAATAATAATAACCATGAATGCTAGATGATCAATAATTAGTTAATCTACTGAGTTACAGTATTCTTGCATTATTTACAAAGTATCAGCAGTAAGTAAAGACATCAAAGGGATTTTTTTTTGGAATTGTTTTTGTGGTAACTGATTCACCCCTCCCCTCTTAATTACTTCATCTATATTTCCAACAATTGGTATCAGAGCTTTTGGTGTTTATAGGATAAGATTTCAAGGATCTAAGTCAAAGATTAGGATGTCTTATAAGAGGGAAATTCCAAGACTTAACAGGGACAACTTCTCAGCATGGCAAGGGTTGATGAGACTTCATCTAGCTTCTATTGGAGATACAGGACTAAAATATCTTGATGAAAAATATGCAGAACCATCTAGTACACTATCTATCAATGATATTGCTAAAAAGAAGACCCACAACATCATGATGATAGATATAGTATCTGCTTTGAGTTATGAAGAATTTGATGATATCAAGGACTGAAAATCTGCCTTTGAAATGTGGGAAAAGTTGAAAGAAATCTATGGAGGAGATGATAATGTAAGAAGAGCCAAAGCAAAAAGTCTAAGAGGACAATTTGATCAGATGAGGATGAGCGAGGATGAAAACATTGCAAAATATGTTGAAAGAGTCAAAGCATGTGTTAGTGCAATCAAAGCATCTAGAGGAGATATCAAGGAGGAGATAATTATAAGTAAATTTCTTAGAACTCTATTTCCCATTTATGCAATCAGAGTCTCTACAATTCAATAAAGAAGATGTGAAGCAAATCATAAGATAAATCTAGAGGCCATAGTTGGAAGATTATGGATTTGAACTAGATAATTTTGACAACTATGTTCCAGCTTCCAAAAACATTGAGTCAGCATTTGAAGCCAAGCTTTCACTCAAGGAGAAAAGCAAAAAGAAAAAACAATCTCAATTAGGAAGTGAAGATGAATCAGACCAAAGTTTAGGCAGTGATCTTGAAGTGATCAAAGCTCTACTAGCAAGAAAATATTCTAGAGGTAGAGGAAAATATAAAGGTAAAGTTCCTCTAATCTATTTTTCATGTGAAGAAATTGGTCATATTGCTGCTAGGTGCCCAAACAAGCAGAACAAAGATGAGAAGAAAGGTTACAAGTACAATGGTAAGAAAGACTTCAAATCATTCAAGGATAAAGGTAAGAAAACATGTTTTATGGCTAAAGATTCTAATGATTCTAATGATGAAGAAGAAGATTAAATTGTCTACATTGCTGTGAAAGATGAATCTAATAATGATGAGAAAATGGCACTCATTTATCATATGAGCAAAAATGATACATGGATCATAGATAGTAGTTGTTCTCATCACATGACTAGTGATAAAATTAAGTTTGAGTACTTCGAAGACTATGATGGTGGCAGTGTAAGATTTGGTAACAATGAACCTTGTTGTATAAAAGGAAGAGGAAGAATCTCTCTAACCAAAGAACTTATATGTGATAATGCCTATTGGGTAGAAGGACTAAAACATAATCTATTGAGTGTGGCACAGCTACTCATTAATGGATTCAAAGTAGAATTCATGCATGGAAAAGCAAGACTGCTAGATGGCAAAGGAAAATTGATTGGATCAGACACTCAAACAAAAGGTAACTTGTTCTATCTTGAACTAGGTGAATGTTCATGTTTGATTGCTCAAGTTGAAGAAAGTTGGTTATGGCATAAAAGATTGTGTCATGTCAATTTTGATAACTTGGTGAAGATAAAAAAATTCAAGAAAGTAAGAGGCATTCCTAATACAAAGAAACCTGAGGTCGATTTATGCAAGAATTGTCAGATTGTTAAAATGGGAAAGACTAGTTTTAGAAGTAAAAACTATCAGTCTGAAGATATATTAGAAATTGTGCATACTGATTTATGTGGACCCATTGGAATTGAAAGCTATACTAGAGAAAAGTTCTTCATTCTTTTTGTTGATGATTACTTAAGAATGATGACTGTCATGTATCTAAAGAACAAATCAAAAGCATTTGAGAAATTCAAATGGTATTTGGCTAGAGTAGAAAAGGAAACAGGAAAAAGATTGAAATTCTTGAGGTCAAACAGAGGTGGAGAATTCATTTCAAATGAGTTCAATAACTTTTTCATTGAGAGAGGAATCAAAAGACAGGTATCTTCCCCTGGAACTCTTGAGCAAAATAGAATAGCTGAAATGAGGAATAGATCTATCATGGATTGTGCAAGAACCTTAATGATAAAGAAGAGCATTGCTATCAAATACTGGAAGGAAGCTATTAGCAATGCAACTCATACCTTAAACCAAGTATAGCTAAAAAGGGACTCATTCAAAACTCCCTATGAGCTATGGTATGGCTATAAACCTAATGTAAGTTATCTAAAAGTATTTGGAAGTAATTGTTACATTTTGAAACAATCTAGAAAATGAAAATTTGATGTAAAAGGTGATGAAGGAATATTTTTGGGATACTCTTGCAAAAGTAAAGCATATAGATGTTTGAACTTGTCTACTTACAAATTCAAAGAAAGTGCACATGTGAAAGTTGAATAGTTTGCAAACAAGACTGAAGAAGAAAGTAAAGGGAACCAAAAGATTATAGAAGGTTTGTTTTCACTAAACCTGATACAATACCAATCAATCAGGAATCTTCTACTCCTGATTCATTAGTAATCGAGTTATAGGAAGTTTAAACCGAGCTACAACAACTTGAGTTACATTCTGATGCTACCAAACAAGTTTCTACTGAGTTTGAAGGACCCAAGACAATATCTACTGAGCCAGAATAGCCAGAATAGCCAGAACCTAAAGTTGAAGTGCAAGAGGATAACAATGAAATTCATTCAAAAGGCAAGGAAACTGTATTAGCAAAATATGTTAGGAGACATCATTCAGCAGATCAGATCATTGGAGACAAATTTGAAGGAACCATGACAAGAAGTAAGGTGAAAGGTACTTGTTTACTTGCTGATTTTGAACCTAGAAATATCAAATATTTATTGGGAAATGATAGTTGGATTAAGGCTATGAATGAAGAAATAGAGAAAATAGAGAAAAATAAGACATGGACTCTTGTACCCAGGCCTACAGATAAAATTTTTATTGGAACTAAGTGATATTCAGAAACAAGTTCACTGAAGATGGTAAGATATCAAGAAACAAAGCTAGACTAGTATGCAAAGGATATGCTCAAGAAGAAGGAATAAATTATGGAGAAACTTTTGCTCCTATTGCAAGATTGGAAGGAGTTAGAATCTTACTTGCATATGCTGCTCACAAAGGATTCAAAGTTTATCAGATGGATGTCAAGTCAGCATTCCTCAATGGTATATTGGATGAAGAAGTTTACATTGAACAACCTAAAGGTTTTGTTGATCTAGATAAGAGGAACATGGTCTATAAATTACACAAGGCATTGTATGGTTTGAAACAAGCCCCTAGAGCATGGTATGAAAGATTGCATAACTATCTTATTCAGATTGGTTTTCTAAGAACTAATGATAACAGTAGCTTGTATATAAAGGAAGGACTAGATAATAAGATTAACTTGGCAAAAATATTTGTAGATGATAATATTTTCATAGGAAATGATGATCTTTGCAAAGAATTTTTAGAAAAAATGAACAAGGAATTTGAAATGTCTATGTTTGGAGAGATCAAATTCTTTGTTGGTCTTCAAATTCAGTAGAATAAAAATGGTATCTACATCACTCAATCAAAATTCATCAAGGAGATATTGAAAAAGTTTGGTATGGAAGATTGTAAACCAATTGGGACTCCTATGTGTACTAGATTAAAACTTACCAAGGAATATGAATCAAAAGAAGTAGATCAAACATTATATAGATCTATGATTGAAAAGTTGCAGTATGTAGTTCATACTAGGGTAGATATTGCCCTTGCAGTTGGTATTGTAGCGATATTTCTAGAAAAATCAAGAGAAAATCACATGATGGCAATCCAAAGAATAATGAGATATTTGAAAGGAACTAAAGATTATGGTTTATGGTACAAATTTGGAGGTAATCTAGATTTGAAAGTGTTTACTAATGTCAATTGGGTAGGAAAACTTGATGACAGAAAAGGTATAAGTGGAGGAGCATTCTTTCTTGGAAAGAGTTTGGTTTCTTGGACAAGCAAAAAGTAGAATTGTACATCCCAATCTATAGGAAAGACAGAGTATGTTGCTACAGCAGTAAACTGTTCTAATATTTTTTGGTTTAAAAATTTGTTGGGAGGCATGAAGGTGGAAATCAAAGAACTAGTTGTTATGTTCTGTGATAATACAAGCACAATCAACATATCTAAAAATCTAGTGATGCATTCCAAAACCAAGCACATTGCAATAAAATATCATTTTTTCAAAGAATTGGTGCAAGATAAGGAGATCATATTGGAATATGTCCATACAAAGGAAAAAATTGCTAATATATTCACAAAACCATTACCTAAGGATGCATTCTTGTATCTAAGAGGTAAGTTAGGGGTCACTCCCCTATCCGAAGTTCACTAAAATGAAGTTTTAGTGACGTATCAATGCATAACAAGTTAAAGATCTATCATTTGATGTAGCATAATCAAGAAATATTGCATATGAATCAGTACTAAAGGTATATTAAAATTCATTTGAGCTGTGTTGTCTTTGGCATGTGTTGTCAAAGAGGGAGAGTTTTACTGTCATTTCTCTCTGAAATTTGTTTGAGAAGAAAAGTTTGCTATGGAATTCCTTCACAGAGGGAGATTACTAAAAGAGGGAGAGTTTTCTATCTAATATAAAAAGTTGTTTTGATAGAAAAAGACTTGTTAGACTTATTTTCAAATTTCATTCTGCTATGACGTGTTGTGTTGCCATCAATGCCAAAGAGGGAGATTGTTGGATACAATTGTTAATTGTGTATTGTCTTTGATGTTACAAAAATGTCATATCAATCATCAGACAGAGTCTACCAAGCTTAGATGATCAGAAAAACAATTTATAGTGTCTACCAAGTGTTCTCGAACATTACTCAGTAAAGTCAGTTCTTACCGAGCTCACTCAGGCATCAAAGGACTTTGTAGCAAAAAGTTAGTGTTAACCAAGTTCCCAAGGTTAATGAAGAAAAGTTAATGTTTACTGAGCTCACTCAGGCATCAAAGGATTTTGTAGTAGAAAGTTAGTGTTAACCAAGCTCCCAAGGTTAATGAAGAAAAGTTAATGTTTACCATGCTCACTCAGTTATCAAAGGAAATGTGGCAGAGAGTTAGCTTCTACCAAGCTCACAAGGTCAGCAAAGGAAGGTCAGTGCTAATTGAGTTCACTTAGTCTCCAAAGGATTTTTGTAGGGTTTGCAGTGTTTACTGAGCCTCACTTGGTTAACACTAGAAAACCATTCCGGAGTAGTGGTTATCGAGCTGGGTCAGCTAGTGAAGGATTTTATTGTTTTGATATTAAGTTCAATTATTTCATGTAGCCAATTGATGTAATGATTTTTTTAGTTGTTGTAACTTATATTTGAGCCAATTTGATAATCTAAAAGGTATATATTTAGATGTTCAAGTTGTGAATTAAAGTGTGAGTGTGAGTATATGGATGAGGATAGAATAAGCAAATATTGAGCAAATTCTGATGAAGGATTAGAAATCCTACTGGAGCTGCAAAGTTGTATTCGACCAGTAAGGATCCAGTGAAGCTGAACAAAGATTTGTAATCAGAAAAAGATAAGTTGTATATCATTCAGGTCACCTCATTGTTTCTTTCTAATCATTGTAACAGTAAATCCAGAATCTTTTTACAGAGTTAGTTTAGTAGCCATTTTGTAAATCCTCTAACAAGGTGATAGTTTAGGTGAATTGTTCTAAAGACCTCTAACCAGGCCACTCCTAATAGCATGATTAAATCTTCTAACAAGGTCACACCTAACAGTGTGTATTGTAATCTTTAACAAGGTTGGCTCCTAATAGGGCTCACTTCAAAAGAGTGAAAATTGGTGACTAGTTACTTGGTGGTTTTTCCCATATTGGGTTTCCACGTTAAATTTGGTGTCTCTTGGGTTCATTTATCTTAACCTTTGCAAGCATAATAATAACTATGAATGCTAGATGATTAGTAATTAGTTAATCTATCGAGTTACAGTATTTTTGCACTGTTTACCAAGTATCAGTAGTAAGTAAAGACATCAAAGGGATTTTTTTTTGGAATTGTTTTTGTGGTAACTAATTCACCCCTTCCCTCTCAGTTACTTCATCTATATTTCCAATAGTTCCTATGTTGGAAAATGGTGCTAAGAAAAATTTTCTTTCCCATTTATTAAGTTATGAGTATTTTTATGGAGTTTTAGCACACTGATACATGCTAATATTTGTAGGATGGGAAGGTTGTAGATACATTGCAGGGTGCCAATCCATCAAAATTGGCCAACAAAGTGGCCAAGGTGTCTAGTTCCATAGACGTTGCCAAGATAGCTAGTCCTACTAGTCTTGGAATTTCTTCTAGTTCTATGGTTATTGAGATAGTGAAACAAATATATAAATCAACTCAGACTTTTTAAACTGATATAGAGTCTGGTGATGTAGTTAAGAGAAAACTACAACAACTTGTGTATTCCAAATTTTGTCATGTTGTTTATGAAAGGTACACTTGTGGGAAGTTGAGGTTGATAAATAGTACATAATCCTTAATGTTTGGAAAATCAAAAGTCTAAGTAAGTTGCATAAAGAAAATCTATGATAGATGCCTACATAGAGATTTATTAAAAGGGGACCAAGCAAAAATATAAATAATGTAGTACTTAGAATCCTTAATTATTCACAAATCAATAGTTTAAGTAACCTAGATAGAGAAAAATTGATGATATGTATGCCTACACAAAGATTTATGTAATACATGATCTTGATTCAAGGGTGTGTGTAATGGGGGGGTAATTGTAGAAAGAACATCCTCTACAACCTTTTTAAATTATTAGACTATGACTTGGCTAACTAGGCTCCAATCCTTGTTGGCTTTTACATAGAAACTATTCCCATTATATATTGGCTACCTATATAGAGTATGGGGGAGAAAATAGACAGTTGTCTGTCCTATGGACAACTATACTCTACTTTCTCTACAGCTATAGAGTATAACAAATAAAACCTAATAATGTTCATCAATTATCTAAAAAATTGTTGACATACTCATCCTAGTGGTAATGAAAAAGAAATATATAGTCAACTCTCAAGGTTGAAGATTCAAAGAAGTAATTCCTACAAATACAAGGGATGCTAATTCCCTTTCCTATTTCAAATATATGTTCTCTATCAATCCATAGATGCATGTGTTTGTCATGGACTTCATAATAAAACATTGAAGAATGCATTAACTACTAAATCTATGATTTAATTTTATAGAGCTATTCAAGTATTTACTTAAAAGTTCTGGGAAAGAATAAAATAAAACAACATTTTCTTGGTTTGTATGCAGTTGGGAATGAGCAGTGTACTAGAGACTTTTGTGGTGCATGACAAATTCTCATGCTTAGATTTTATATGCAAACATAGCTGTGGAAATTCATGGCAATCACTTGAATTGCCTTGATGTGATTGATCAATGTTTACTTTTAGTTGTATTAATATTTAAACTAGGTTAGCAATCAATTTTTTTTAGTAGGTTATATTTAAATTGGGTTTTGGATTGTTTGGAGTAGCTATCGCATTTGATGGATTGTTTGTTTGGGTCTTGAGATTTATGGGCTTTTTCTCAATTTTAATGGCTTAAGCTATCATATTATCTATAGAAGGCCCTAGTGTGATTTCTCTTCTAAATTTAATTTCTAGTAAGAAACAACTTAACTCAAGAACAACAAAGAATGAACTAGGTGCCACCAAAATTCTCTACCCTCATTTTAGCCACGAAAGATGATTTTGTTCTATTCAAAAATAGTGAAATGGTCATGGAAAAAGTGTTAAACATACCAAAAATGGCTTTTCACAATGTACAGTTGGTTCCATAAGCTAGAATATAAATTTTGATGCAGATGAAATCAAGCTTTACATCACAGCTAGATCTATTTGGTAGAATTTATGTTTTAATTTTAGAGGTACACTTTTGTATTAAATTGACCAACTAAGCTATAAATCTAGTTTTTAATTCTATGTTGTCATCAAATGCACATTAGATTTATTTCAATAAATTCCCTTAACTACATGGATAATTTTTCATCTTCGCCATTGGCTACAAGCAGTTGTTCCCCAACTATTTCATCTATGTATCTACAATGTAGAGATATCATGTTGAATTTTTTTAATTTGGCTACTTATGGTATTGCTATTCAATGTCTTGCAAATTCCTTTGCAATTTCTAATGCAATACTCATGAACATATGTTTTATTGATGTTTTACTTGCATCCATGTTTTTGCAACTCTTTCTTCATTCTTTTTATTTTTTACATAGGGAGTAGTAGATTTTAACAATCTTCTTCTGACCAATGAAATAGGAATCCTTAATTCTTGCTATAACACTTTATAATATAATTCTACACAAGCTTTGTAAAGGGACATAAACATGTCTTCCCAGCTTAACATAATAAACTAATTTCAATATTTCCATCAGTATTATCTAGCATTAGCATCTTTTTGTAGCCATGGTAGAAAAAGTTGTTATTGCTAGGAACTGCCTTTGAAAATCCAAAGGCCAAATGTAATATTGACTTTAAATATTATAGATATATCAAGTACATGTTATTAACTACTACATTCAATCTAATGAGCACATAACCTAGAAGAAAAATGGAGCTATTAAAAAAGGAAAATTATGGACTCTTGAAACATTTTGTTTCCCCTTATTAGCAATTTAGCTTTCAATCTTGTCAAATAGGGAGAATCACTTTGAATTAATTGAGAAGACCTGACAACATGAATAAAGTTTATCAAAGATTTGGTCTAGACAAGAGAATGTGAAAAAATCTAAAAAAGACTCAAAAAATATGCTTGTAAGTGAAGAGCTTGATAACCTCTTGAATAAAGATAATGAATATAGTTGAATGTAGATGTTGAGGATTTATTGGCTTTCATACTTTTAAATATTGAACTATGTCCTAGAATTATACTCTAATAGATGGGAAAGAGAGATTATTACATTTTGACAAATTTTGGAGAGGTTTTTATACAAATAAACTTTAAATGTGATTTTTATGGGGGTTTTAGATGCATGCCATTTGAATATAGATGCATGATTTTTTGGGGGGGCTTGGATGTTGTGTGCAAAAAAATGAAAAAAAATACAAAATTAGATCACTGGATAATGATGCTTCATCATTGATCAAGACAAATATAAAATGCCAATTGATAATATTGGTTGCTTGTTTTTAGATCATAGTTGCTGCATGGGAAAGCCTATGTATCATCATTTAAGGTTCACTTATATAATGTGAATTCCTTTCCATGTCCTAGTCCTTCTTCATGTTTAAGAGGTAATTTTGTGCACATGTCCACCTTTGTAATAACTATGAAAATTGGGAAGAAATTTGGAAAGGTTGAGAGGATTTTTCCTATCACTTTTTCTAAGCTTTCTAACCCCTTACATTGTCATATATCTGGTCTACTAATAAGTGGGCATTAAGCAATAGCTTTGCTAATGAAATATGTATAGAAAATCCCTTACATTGTCATTCATCTGATCTACTAATAAGTGGACTTTGAGAAATAGCTCCACTAATGAAACATGTTCAAAAAAAGCTAGGTATATGAGCTCAATAATTTCTCAGCTTTGGGATAGATCTACCATTAAGGACTAGTTTGAATAACTTATTAATTTGAAAACCTTTAGATATTTAATTCTAGAAATACAAGGTTTGTGTGTGAGTTAGAGAATGATTAATCAATCAATAGAAGAATGATATAGTGTAGCACTAGTGATGTTCTATACTCATTAGTTTGTATCAATTTCAAATTACTTATCAATTTGAAAACTTTTGGATATTTGATTCTAGAAATACAAGGTTTGTGTATGCGTTATAGAATTATTAAGCAATCAATAGAAGAATGATTTAGTATAGCACCAATGACAATATGTACTCATTAGTTTGCATCAATTTCAAATTACATAAATTATTTCCATACTTGGAGGTACTAGTAATAGTAAAAGGGATAGGTGTGTTAACTATTAGTAAGTTCATTTGCTACAGTAACACTTTGTTGATGAGATTCAGATGGGAATGTTATTGATTTCCCATCCTCAATAGTTTGGCTTGAAACTTAGAAAATAGAAAAATGTCTATAGTTGAGAGCTATATTTGTGAGAATTTAGAGATGTCATTTTTCCTTTTTTTGGGCCATGGATGAGCTTGGATGTGCACCCTATGGTGGGCTTCCTAGGCACATCTAGGTGGCATCTAGCTCCACCTCCACCTTCCAATTTATATGTCTCCACATCCTACTTCCAAGGAGTGCATCAGTAAGTTATTATCAACATGAATGCTTAATGAGCAATATCAAAAGCCAAATTATGATTTTCTAGACAAAATCAATGTGTTTCCAAATAGGTTTAGTAGGAGAGGGGTATTGGGATACCCCTTCCTTCTTACTAATTTTCTTTTTGAACAACTAAGAAAGAACCCTAAAGATAGATGTTTAATTTTGTACAATACCCATACAAGATCCTTTCAATACTACCTTCAAGCTAGGCAGGCCACACTAGAAATTAATATGAGTTCTCATCTTGAAGTGGCTATAGTTGATGTTCAAGATAGAAATACAACTAGTGTTGAAGTAGAAGAATGGATAAAAATTGAAAAGTATTTGGTGTCTGATGATGAGGATGAGGAGGAGGATGGACATAATCCCTCTCTACCTACACCTCCATCTCCACTACAAATTATAAGTGTTTCTAAATCAGCTACAGTTGGTGACATAAATTTGAGTTTCTATTCTACAGTTTGTATAAATATTTCAATACATTGATGATATATCAATATTCATTACACTTATTTAAACACATACCCAAATATTCTCACTAATATAGTCATATCCAAAGGACTTCCCATCTAATATCATTTTTGTATTAGAGGCTAGGTTGATATTAATCAACCATCCACCATAATACATTTTGATATTGCGAAAAGCTCAAGTATTGGCTTTTAAACAAGAAAGAATTGCTGAGTGGATTAGTAGGGGGATTTAAATTCTAAAAATAGTACATAATGCAGTAAAAAATGGGAAATAAAAATTTCTTCAATTAACGTCCCAAGCAATAGAATAAATTGTCTTCATTTCCCTTAAAACTATCCAAACCTAGGCAACAAGCTCCACTCACTGTACTACTTCACTGGATCGAATTGAGAAAAATACATGATATTATTCCCCAAACTAGTAACCATATGGTTACTTCTACCTGGCTCCATCTTGTCTACCTTGATGCCATTTTTTATCAAGGCACCATGCTCAATGACCAAAAAACCCTGGGCTTGAAACCCTCAAAAAAGTGTAAGGCAACTGAAAAGTAGTTGCAAGATAATATATCCCCTAAATCATTTCATAGTGCATACATACACTTGGAAATGTCTCCTTAAATAACTAGCTCCAATGTCCTTTCCTGTTCTTCTCTAGGCTCTACATTTTCACTGTGTTGAGGGTGCCCTTGATCATGTGGCACATTCCTAGTCTATGATTTGGAATTTTCATATTCATCATATAAATACGATGCAAAATTCCACAAAACCATAGTGAGAGCCATGCCCTTTTCCCCACTGAATTTCTCATTGTAAAACACCACTACAAACAACTCATTGTATATAGTTGGTAGATGCCAACCCCTACGGGCAATCTTCTGGGTAGATACCAAAATGCAATATATTCCTCCCGCCCAATCTATAAGCTCCAATCCATTATTGAGATAATCATCCAGAGAAAAAAGAAAACACCAATAGCCTCTTCTCATGTAGCTCACTCCTTCTACCCTACCACTCCTCTTTGTATTTGCATTTTTCACCCTTGCTCAACCTGCAAATGAATGATTTTTTTTAACCTACAAATGAGAAGCTTTTTCTCTTTTTGTTAATAACATTGAATTGGTCAAAATTTTGACCAAATTGGCTATAGAATTCTTATTTTCAACCAACATGAGAATGAAAAGGAAAAAACAAAGGAATTATAGCTTTGGTCAAAAAAATTGATTGAAAAACAAGTCCAAATATACTAGTGGTAAGAGGGAACCTCTCTATGATCTATGTGGAGCAGCCTATCAATGGCCATGATGCAAACATATGACTCATCTCCTAAGGTGCATCATCCCAATCCTTTGTCTCTCTCTAGGGCTACCATAATATGGATACTAGGTCATCGAGACGTGCCCTCTACTACTCAGTCTTCCCTAGAGTTGTCTGGGTAAACTAGCCCTTGTATCTATAGATGTATGACTATGTGAGCTATTGGTCATCCTCAAAGATGGGCCTCATAACTGGAAAGTGCTCCCATGCCCAAATCTATAATACATATACCTAGAAGCCATACTCCTTTGTTTGTGGTATATGATCTCATGCATCTCATGGAATATGTGAGTGAGCACGCATTGACCCCACCCAAATCTCTCCAAAGCATCCAACATCCTCTAGAGAAATTGCCCCCAATTACACCCCAATCTGTGCTATCCTCTATCTGGCACTAGGAAATAGCTGATAAAGATAACCAAGACTAATGCCAATCTGTGTGTGGGGTCATAGGCATGGAAAAGCTCGTCCCATGTGATAGCCTAGCCCATGATCAAATCCTGATGAAAGATGTCCCATAGTGCCTCTATACCTACTCTTGGAACTGTGTTGTACACTACCCTTAGCCCATGGAAGGGTATGTGTAGAATCCTATATATATCCTTGGGAGTCATAGTCATCTCTCCCTGGGGTAGGTGGAAGGTGTTTTTTTCTAAATGGAAATGCTCCACCAATGCAATTAGTAAGCCATGATTCACAAGCATTGCTAGGATCCAACATAAATGAGATAGCTCAAGTCTATCTATATGAGCCATGTCAACATCATTAGGACTTTGCAACAGAGCTTCATATGGTGGGTAGTGGGACCCAAATCTAATGTTATCAAAGATAACTTGCATACATGACCAATAACAACATGCAGAAGATCAATATCCATTCAATGAGGCAACACGATGAAAAATCAAAATGCAAATTTGCAACAAAACATAAAAATTTGAACTTAAACATTATAAAAGATACCAATTTTTCATGTGAGCACTCGCTTCCTCGTGTGAGATTTCACATCTTCATGTGTGGAAACATGTCTTTGTGTGAGAAGTGAAAAAACACTAATCAAAATGTTCCCAATATTCCATGCATCTTGCATGTGAGGTGGGTATCTCCCACACGAGAAACCTCACTATGGCATGCGAAGAAACACCAGACTGGTGGATCCTCACATAAGGAGAGATCAGGCTCACGTGAAGAACAAGATCCTTGCATGAGGATCGGTAGAGAAAAAATTAAAATCCGTAAAACATGCTAATAAATGCATTGAAATGAGTGAAAAACTAAGCACAAAGAATGATTATTGACTACTCACTGGAGGTCCATAATCTGCCAGCTAACTGTGTCATTGGGAGTGCTCAAAATGATGAGAAGACATGGGGACCACCATTTTCACCTCAAAGCTCTCCTATTCACTAAACAAAAAAGTGCAAATGATTTGAAAATGACCCTTTGGGCCCTTATATAGGTTTTGAACTACCTTTTCAAAGTGCTTTGATTTGTGTAAAAATCACCCCCCAGCTAGTTTTACTACTCTAAACCTATTTTTGGGATCGAATTCAAAATCCGGCACACTTAAGGAGCTCAAAATTAAATTTTAATATTTTGGGACTAACACAATCAAATACTTGTGCAATCCAATTTTTTTTCTGATACTTTATGAATCTTGGAAACTTTTCAACTCAAAATTACTTCACATTGCATTACAAATCTAGAAAAAATAAACTATGGTCAAATTTGCTCAACTTTTGGTCAAACTTGGTCTTCTAGACCTCGAAATCACTCCAAATTGACTCCAAATTTTCTTCCAATCATTTTGACCTCTTCTATATTCTTTGCACTCTATGATTTCTTCCATATTTCTTGCTATACTACTCTATCTCATATTTTTGGTGTGTCATTTTTCGATTTCACTCCTGAGGGGGCAGGATGATTACATCATTGAATCTAAATTTCAACTCTATCTAAATATTTATTGCTTAGGGCATCTTGTTCCTATCTTATGTCCTTATCACTAGGGGCATCTTGTTCCCCTCTATCTGCATCTTTTTCATCTATCTCATCTTTTCATCAGTTGAGGATCAGGCCTCATTATAGGGATGATTCTATGACTCATGGTTGGATCTTGATATCTTTTATCAATCTAGGTATCTAGGTGTTCTATCTAGATCCCTTAAGGTTAAGCTCTATTCTAGAGATAATCTTTAAAAGCTTGTCAATTGGTCTCTTTGTCATTGATTTTGGAACCAATCTTATAAATCTAGGTATCTAGGTGTTCTATCTAGATCCCTTAAGGTTAAGTTATATTCTAGAGATAATCTATAAAATCTTGTCAACTCTAGGTATCTAGGTGTTCTATCTAGATCCCTTAAGGTTAAACTCTATTCTAGAGATAATCTTTAAAAGCTTATCAACTCTAGGTATCTAGGTGCTCTATCTAGATCCCTTAAGGTTAAGCTCTATTTTGGAGATAATCTTTAAAAGCTTGTCAACTGGTCTTTGTATCATCAATTTTGGAACCAATCTTATCAATCTAGGTATCTAGGTGCTCTATCTGGATCCCTTAAGGTTGAGCTCCATTTTGAAGATAATCTTTAAAAGCTTGTCAGTTGGTCTCTATGTCATCAATTTTAGAACCAATCTTATCAATCTAGGTATCTAGGTGCTCTATCTACATCCCTTAGGGTTAAGCTCCATTCTAGAGATAATCTTTAAAAGCTTTCCAATCGGTCTCTATGTCATCAATTTTGGAATCAATCTCATTTTGTGCATCATGCTTTTTGATTTTCTTTGAATTGAACATGTTATTTGCACATTCATTCAAAGAAAAGAAAATATAATACTCCAAAATTGGCTCATTGCCATCTCAACCAATTCTAGTCTATTTTGATCAACCCTAAAGTCCTATTTCATTAGGAAATTCTCATTCTAATTTCACTACTTGACTTAATTGTCAAATGCAGAAAACCCTACTCTGCATTAATCATGTTATTTATTTAATTCCTAAAGTATTGACTTGGATTAGCTACATTAAACCTATTGATCAAGATTTGATTTAACTTGAAGTGTTTATACTTTAATTAAATTAAATTATTTCGTAATACTAATTTACTAAGGAATTATATTTATTTAATTTAATAATGCTCTCATTTTAATTATTGAATGTAATTATTCAATTAATGGAAATATGCATTTATGAGGTCATATCTCATCTTTATTAAATTAAATAACCTTCCAATTTCATCTCTCCTATGTAGGAATGGTAATTCCAAGTGATCTACCTCTTGAATTGGAATCGACTTAATCCACTTATTCTCACACTTGGGTGAATTCTAGTTAACTTTTCATTACACTTAGGATTTGAGTTAGTTAACCTCACCTACACTAGGAATTTTCCATCCTTACTAGATCTCTACTTCAATCCTCAGCGTCGATTTGAGTTTATCTCAACCGTTAATTGATTTTAGGAATTATATTTAAGGGGCTTCTAATTCCTCATTTAAGGGGTTGGAAATTGAATTGCATCAAAATACTGTCAAATTTCATGGTCAATTACTCAATCTTGTCATACCTTTTTTAATTGCTTAGTATTAATGTCATATTAGATTAAATGCATCCATCTAGATTAATTCTCTTTTACTTGTTATTATATTAAACTGCACATAATCTAGCTTAAATATACTTTCATATTATTGCATAAAATCATTTGTATTAACGGGTCTAGTTGCATGCTTCTCAATCTAAGAGAAAATAGGAAAAATCCCTATAGTTAGAAGGTAATAGGTCATTCCGTCAGACCTCTTAGATGGAAAATTTGATGTTCATTCCAGGATGATCTTGTAGGTAAGGACTATGTTGAAGAGTATGTGAGTATCTGAGGCCCCCAAATTTTACATATACACCTACTTCTAAGTAGTTGATGTAGAGAGTGCATCAGTCCAATAGTATGAAGGATTATTATTTGATTGGACTGAATGATGATGCTTCATGTATGGGGGAGTGTCTAGTATGTATTGAGTCATTGAGGACTCTTGGTATTTGGTGTTGAATAGCGTCTTTGGAAACTTGAGTTGGTTGATAACTTGGAGTAGTTGATTAACAATTAGTACATTGAGATTGAGGTCTTCGATATTGATGTTAATGGAGGAGAGAATATGCATGAAATGAAGGATAGAAGCACCAGTAGAGTTCTACTTGGTATTCTTGGAACTTAGATTTTTTTCATCTATGTTTCCATCAATGCCAAAGGGGGAGATTGTTAGCATGAATGATGATGATACTACATTGGGAGAGTATCTTGAGCATTTTAGAGAATTGATATGTTGTATTCATCACTATGTGTCATTGATGTCAACATAGCATTGTTTTTGTAAAGATTGGTAGAGTAGAAAACATAGATCTTGATGGTATGGACAATGGTTTGATTTTCTAGTCATGTGTAGTTATGAACATGTACAACACAATGTCTTGGTAATGTGGTTAAGTACAAAGAGTCTAAGTCAATGGTGCATAGAAGTTGTACCTAATTTACATAGAATAGTATAGAGACAGAGTATTGGGAAAGTAGTTCCTGATGATTGTTGCCCATCTTACATCCCAAGTACATTGACAAAATGCATTGTTAGGTAGTGATAGAGGATAGCTAATTGATGATGTTAGCAAGAGCACAAGCTTTAGTATTGCACGTGTGAATTATGTATAGACTATGAGCCAAAAATGCTATTATAATTGTAATTAAATTAATTCTCTTATTTTAATTAATTGGAAAAGCCTCATGGACAAATCAAGGAATTATTATGAAGACATGGCATAAAGGAAAGATGTTTTCCTTGTTTGAAAAGTGAATAAATGTATTGTCATCATTGTTCAAGTGCAAAGTACAAAAAGAAGCAAAGTTCTTACTAAATGTGTCTAAGGGAGCCAAGGGATTAATGGACTATATATTCTAACAATAAAAACTCTATGCTTGGTGAGTTAAAAGATCCTAGGACACAATCCCATCTTAGATAGTAGATGGATGGTGTTTGATGGCTTTGGACACCAGATACACTTTCAGGACACTTGTCAAGCTTCAAAATCTATCTTATGTCTTGTATTATCATCTTGGTGATGATGTATGGTATCATTAATTTGATGTAATCTTGATTATTGGATATTGTAAACTTAAAAGTTGGTAATGCATTATTCTTCATGTATTTGATGAATGTGTGATGTATATACATTATATTTCAGCACCATACTTCTTGATGTAATGTTCTTGCGACATAATCAGCAATTTAATATTATGTTGAATTGTTGATAAACTAATTGTGACATTTATTTGGTTAATGGATAATGAGTGAGATTTAACTTTTCAATGTTGGTTATGATTGGTTTCTTTTCTTCTTTTTCATTCTCATGTGATGCGGCACCTTTGTTTAGGACTTGGTTCTTACATGTTACACAAGGTGAGTTGCAATCTCTTGACATGTGCAACATTTTGAATGAAGTAAACTATGAAGCCTTCATGTGTCCAATTGATATCATGCACTAGTCATATGTGGATGAAGATTTTTAGTTTGATGTTGGTTTGTGTGAGTATGATGATTCACTTTCTCATAGCAAGCATGATGTTGAAGAAAATTTTGATTGGTATAAGCACTATGAGAGTGAAGAGAGTTATTTTGTTTTTCCAAATGACTTGTTTTAGAATTCTAATTTGATTGGTGAAACTAATGAGAATGATATGTTCATCTTACCTCATGAAAATAGAAATGAAAATCGGGTATATGATAGAGTTAAGAAATTTTGTTGAAGTTCGGTGGCTCGAGGCCATAGTTTGTACAATTTAGGAGTAGTTTTCTTGCTTTCAATAAAGTTTTTTGAGAGATTTGATGGAGTGGTCTTCTTCCTCTAGATATATAAATCTTTTCCATGCCTACAAGTAACATGAATCCCTAGAAAGATCCATTGATGGGACTCAAAATTGCATTCCCATTTTAGGTACCATTCTAAAATTTTGAGTCAAATTGAGCCCCTATAAGCACATTTAATGCATGTGTACTTGGCTATCATTTTGAGACTTATGAAGTGTTTAAAATTTCTAAAAATTTGCATTCAATATGTGCATGCATACCATAATGATAAATTTTCATTCTAAAAAATAAAATTGTGAAGTTTCATTTTGAGCAATGTTCAGATCTGCAATTTTGGTCAAGTGTCATACAACAACAAAAAGCCTAGTTTGCAATTATATATTTTGCACTTGGTAATGTTTCATAACTCACCACTTTGGAAGTGTTTATTATGCATATCAGAGAACTTATGTTTTAGTTTTCAAGTCATTTCTATATGTTTTGACTAGGTTTTAAATCCCTCAAAGTTGGTTGTTTCTTGTTGTCATGTTGATGCAAATTGTTCAAAATTCTACAAGGCCTTGTTTGACCAATTATAACTTTGAACTAGTTGAACCTTATGAGAAAATTTCTTTTGAAATATATTCTAGAGGTAAGACACATCATATTTTATATATTTGAGCCTATGAAGAATCTATTTGACTAGCCTTCAAACATGATTCCAAATGAAATTTGTAAAGTTTTACTAGTGTCTAAAAGTGAAGATTGATTGGTTGCCCTCTTTGGGATGTCATAATTTTTAATCCATTACTGTATGAGACCAATTGATTTGTACCATTGTGTTCTACTCTAAAAATATTTTGAGTGTTCTAGTTTTCAAGTCTTGATGAATCCATCTGCACACTTTCGTGGGTCCATTCCATTTGTGAAAATATCTGTTCAACCAATATTTCCAATTATGCAATTCCAAGTACCTAACCTCAAACACTTGCCAAATATATCTAGTTATTCATGATGAGCCCAAATCATAGATTTATACTTTTCTCATGATAGTAAACTGATTCCCCAATTTTCATTCCCTCAAGTATTAGTTTGAACTATTTTCAAGGCAAAACTAAATGTGATTTATTATTTTCTGACATGTTTGTTTGTAGGTAGTTTCAACCAAGAAACTTTCATGGTCAATATCTCTTGAATGAGTGATCATCACCAAGTGAAATTTTTTTGGCTAAAATAATTTTCACCAAAGAATTTAAATGTGAAGTTTCAGGACTTAGTTAGGTGTTTTGGCTAGTTTTTAAAGCCAGTCTCAATGGTTTCCAGGCAAAAAGTCATAGTTTGCAAAAAGAGGTGAAATGGGTTTTAAATTATTATTCAATGGTCAAGTTTGATTTCAATCAGTGTTAGGTGATCTATTGATTAGTTTAAAGGGTTAGGTGTTTAACTTCAAAAAAATTTATCTAAAGTCGCTTTGGGGCTTGACTAATCTCATTTGATTACTAAGATATGGAGGGCTTATGGATGAGATTTAAAGAAGAATTCATGATGTTTTGAATCATTATAAGGAGATCTCAGTATGCATAGGTTATTGAATTACAATGTCATATTAGATTACATACATAGTGAAGGAAAAATAGGATTTTCAGTGTGATTTATCCATATGAATTGTAACCTTAAGAGGAAATCTATTTTTAGAAACACAAAAGCTTTTTAGTTATGGAAGCATAAAGGGATTATATGAGGACTCCCATCTCCTAGCATAGATTAAATGGATGAGTGAAATCAAATGGATAGGACATTTGATATTATTATGGTTATCATTGAAGTAGAAGATCGTGATTACATGTTTTGGTCCTAAGAAGAGACCCAAGTGACTCATTTATTTTTCCTCCTCCTCCTATGACTAGACATTTTTTAACAATGGGTAATCAAGAATTTGTAGTGGACCTAACTTTTTTTGCTTCCATTTCCCCAAGAGTTTGTTGGAGTAAAGGACAAGTTGTGCTGAAACATAGGAAATATGGGGTTTAAACATAGGATTTTAAAGTGGCATAGGATTTCAAAATTTTAACCTTGTTTAAAGAGGAATGCATTTGCATATTAATTAGTTTTAAAAAATATCAAGAATATTTTAGGAATATGATTTTAATTAGGCAAGATGAATGATCTAAGATACTCTAATTTGACATATTCACATGGTAAAGTGACATTTTTAATTGCCCCCCTACCCCAAGTATGTACAATTTGTGTCACCTCCTCATTGGAAATTAAATTGGTTAGATAGATCTTCTCTAACATGATCATTGAAATTTAGACCCATTTGCATCGACACATGCATGGCTGTAGTAGACCCATGCACCAACATCATCTTTTGGATGAGATCCTCATCACCCATTTGCATAGACTCAGGAGAATGGTTTTCATTTCTTCCATTGTTTTTCCTAGTTTTTCCTCTAGGTATTAAATCATTATCTTTCTTTTCTTCTACTTAGAAGTCATCTTAATATTCATATTTATTTTGGCCTTAGCTTCCTCATATTTTCCTAAAGATTTAGCCTCTGTGTCTATTTATTCTTTCAATAATGCTATAATGCTTTCATTCACTGAGTTATTGTCAATTTCATAATCAAAATTGTGTAGCCAAGCCTTCCTTAGCTTTACTACCTATACACATGTATTATTTATATCTATAAGAAAACATATATCATCGTAATACCTAGTTACCAATTCTTTAGGTATTCTAACTCTCATCTTCATTCTTTTGTTGAATTCCTCAAAATAAATATCCATGACATTCTCAAAATTTACTCCTAATTGAGTAATGTATACACTTATTTGTCTTGTCACTTGTTTGTTTTGTTCCCAAACATTATCTCCAATACTAAGAAAAATATTTATGTAAATAAAATAAAATATATATAATGAGGATCTACATGTACACATTGAATTCTTTCATTTCCTAATGGATGCTAGATTTTTTGCCAATTGCATTCTTTGTAACTCAGCAAGATCATATTCATGATATTTCATCACTATTTTCCATGCTTGATCCACAACCAAACACAACACACTATTGAGTTTTCTTTACTGGAAAATTTTGTGAGATATATCCCTCACAATAAATTTGATTAATAAATCAAATATCTTTGTAATGGATAAATCTCATCCATTCCACTCGACACCTTTGTTTGCCTGAATTTCCTCTACTCAAGCATCACATGGTTTTCTTCTTATCTAGGTATGGATAGCTTGTAATCTTATGAGTCATTTTCTTCATGATCTATATGGGTCCATTCAAAAATAAAAAATTCATGTCATGAATCCTGCTTAGAATAATTTTGATCCATTTAATCTTGAAATTTCTTGGAAACTTTAGGGCATGAGTTAACCCTTTCCTTTCAACAACTTTGAATTTGCCCTTCAAGATTCCCTCATTACATAGCTTCTCATATGATTCTCTCATTTCATAATCTCCTACTTATCCAATCTCACACATAAAACATCTCCTTACAACATGAATCATAGTAACATTGGATGATATCAAGGATAATGCACCCATTAGATCTCCTTTCATTGCAATTTCTGGAATAGCATGAAACTTTGGTGGAGGACAAGTATCACTCTTCACCAATTGAATTCTACTAACCTCTTGGCTCATTCAAGCAGTGGATGAAGATACCATTTTCTCTTTATTAAGGTTTAAAAATTTTTCTTTCCTCTGAATTACTTGACACAGCTCAGACCTTCACTCGATCAACCTTCACATGTTAGATTTTCTCCAAATCACTCTTAAATCTCTTTGCTAGTCACTCAAATTGCCAAATTTCTTTGTGATATTGAAATCTATATGCAAGGTGTTAGATAATGTCTTCAAATTTTGATATATACCTTATTTTGGTCAATTTAGGGTCTCTATTCATGTTTTGTACTCAAGTAGGTGGAAGCCAACTATCTCATTCACCATTGGTGATTTCAAATGAGGTTTTTACTATATAGCTTAGTCTCTTCCATCTTACATAGATAATTTTACCAATGTTTGACATTGACTGTATAAATGATTCCTTTGTACTAATTCTTTCACAAATATGTTCTCATGCATCTTTACATATGTAAATATGAACTTTGGTACATTTCATGTTAGGAACTAATGTATGGTGTATCAATTAAATATACAGTTCCATACATACCTCTCTTGCTTAGTTTGAGATGACATGATCACTTTCTCTATTAGATAGGGTGAACTCAATTTCATTTGCTCCACTATTTTCATCTTCTACTTTCCTTTTCCATATTTGATTCATCTCCTTCTCTACTTGTTCAATGTACACTTTACCTTTACCTTTTTCTTTGATGTGATTTGTTGTTGGTACTTGAGCCCTGCAATTCTTTCTTAAATGTCCAAACTTGTGACATTTGAAACATGCATTGTTAGGTGCATAACTCTACCTTTATTTTGTTCACATCTACCTCCATCTTGTACAAAAGATCAACAATGTCAAAAAATCTTGCAATATCCATTTCTCCATTGTTGTAGGCAATAAACCTCTCATGCTTCAAAATGCTATCAAAATGAATCTAATCATTATTGTCAATCCCTTATCTCTTTCTCATCATTAGTTATATTTTGGATAAAACTAGGTGTGCCATTGGTGATGGTCTTCATTTTATTGCTTATTAAATGAAATTTTCCAAAAAAGAATATATTTAATTCTTTCACTATATTTACCATTTTCCTTGTGGAAATAATGGTTTCTTTGGGCATTTCTTTCTTTTTGTGGAAAAATGGATATTAGTTTATCTAAGAATAGTATGTAAGGGTCTCATTTAGTAAACAAGGGGGAAAAAATGGATAGTGCTTCTATACACTAGTACTCTGCTCCCTACAGTGTAATATAACTATTATTAATACCCTACAAAACCTCTTTAAGAGTACTTATCTTATGTGAGAGAATGTTCTCCATTGGCTTTGTCACTATTTATTTTCTGCATTCTAGCTCATCCAATTCCATCTATTGATCTATACCCACATTTGATGTATCAGCATCAGTTTAGGTCTCTTGATCTTTGATATCAATTGAAACCTCTTTTTTCAAAATTAATTTGAAAGGTCCAACATAAGGATGTACAAAATTCTTTGGTATATCTTGTAACCCTATGTTACTTTCATATTATTTTTTCATGGCTTTTTATGTGATTAATTCATGATGTTGCAAAATATTATTTCCCACAACATCGCACTTCTGAGCTCACTAACCATTTTGAAGGGTGTTGAGGGAGTAAAATGGCTTTTTTAAGCACTGCATAGCTTCATAGAAGTCAATGGTGTAAGGAGACTTGGCCATAAAGAATATAACCATTTCCACATAACCCATAATAGATCTAAAATAAATATGGAACTAAAATTCACATGCAAGAGAATAGACAACATACCCACAAAATTGTGATACAAGATATACCCTAAGAAACCCTCATTGAAGGAAAAACCCAGCTTCCAAAAGCATCCATCACCATGTATTATTCAGTAAAAAATACCATTGCCATACAAAAATGGAAGCCTTCATGGCCATAGCCACAACTGAGAAAACTATGTGAACAAGCATGAATTCACACATCCATTGCCATGCTTTCAACCTTCACAAATGCTCCCTTGGCTAACCCATTAAGCCTTGTCCTGCTTGACTCTTTCCTTTCATAATCTTACTCTCTACAACAACTACACTTGTGGCTGCTTATATAGTAACAAGTCCCACAAAACCACTAAGTGGTATTACATAAACCATGTGCTACCTAACCCACTGACCCCACATTTAATATTGGGCATTTAATTCTTTTTCCCAATATTAAATAATTACATGAAATATTATCACAATGTTACAATGCAACTCATCAAGAATATTCCATGGGAATATTTACATGTTGCACGTCCATCTAAGTGAAATATTACATGATAAAATAAAATAATAAAATACAACAATATTATGCAATGTGTGCAACACCCATTATCTCAACAATCTCCCACTTGTTGTATACATTGCATAGGGTCAATCCGTAGCCACATAAATGAAAAAGGGAACAATCCCTCCCAACACATCCACCATCATGGATCAAAATACACCAAGTGCTCCATCCTAGTACCCACAACAAAATCAAAGTATCCAACATCTCAAACATGAATGATCTCACCTCCTATTATACCACTGCCACTGGACATACATAGAAGCCATCCAAAGAGAAAGCCACTCAACCTATTGCATTAGAAGATCATAAAATCCTAGACCAAATGAAATTCCAAGCATAAAAAATATAATCCAAAGGTAGTCCCATGTATCCATAGTTGTCAAAATATCCATAGCTGAAATAGCACCCACAGCAAGTGCCAAACCCATCCAACTATCCATACCTCAAAGGTATAACAAGTGAATCTCATATCACTGACATATCCAATATATAACTTACAATCACAAGCCTCAAGATCAATACCTACCACATATTTACCAAGAAGCTCTGACTACAAAAGATAATGTCAAATCTATAACCAATCCACTCAACACATCTCAAAGAAGTGAATCCATGTAGTATCAAGGACATCCACAATACATAAACTAATATTTTGCAAGAACAACTCTCACAATAAGTCTCCAATACTCTCCCAAGTTCTCCACAACCAACAGATGAAAGAGATAAAGGAATAACCATGTCATCTCCCACATGAAATACATGAGCACAAACCAGTGATCACAATCTCTAACCAATCTCAAATCCAATGTAAGCAAAATTGAACATCCAAGAAGGATAACCAAGATCGGAGAAACCATGCAAATCATAACCTATATCATGTCCTTCTACACACACCTTTAGATGTAAACTGTGCAAGTATGATCTCCTCCATTAAACCCTGACAAGAAGCCTCAACAACACCCAAACTATACCATATAACTAATCATGGATGTAAGCTTCTCACAAGAAGATCAAACTCAATAAACCATTCCTAATCCAAGGAATATGCCCAATATAAAACCATCTCCCAGACTCAACTAGCATAACAACATATGCAAATGGAGATGACCAATGCTAAACCATATCTCAAATGAACCCTCTAGAACTAACTCATGTACCATAGCTCAAGATCCATATCCATGAAAGACAAGCATAAATATAATGCACTTGAGAAAAAAAAAGAAAAAAGAAATGGGCTATACCTCTCAAATAGAAAATTGCCAAGTAGACCAAGAGTGGGGAATGAGAATGCTCATCAAGATATCCAAGTCTCCAACCAAGACTCATCTAAGAAAAATTTCCTCTCAAGTCCATATCAGGTGACTGCCCCTCGAACTTCCTGCTAAAACCATCAACCATCCCAACAAATACTCCTCTAATCCAAGAGAAATCAGCATCACCACTGTCTCTAAGTATCCATGAGCACTTGTAACCAATAAATCCATGCCAACTCCAAATGCAACATAGCAATATCATGAAGTATCCATCTTATGATCAGTGTAGTCAATACCAAGAAACTAAACTAAGATCAATGTCAAAGTTCCAACCATGGCCTCAAGAACATAAACATGACAACATGATCTAACCATCTCAACCAAAGAGATGACATGCTCCACATGAACATACTATAACATGTCACAACTCTAAAGGCATATCAAGAGTATACCATGACATAATAATAAAACCATCCTCATACCAAGGATAACATGCCAAATGAAAGCATAAACCACACCTTTACCAAGAACCCTGTGAGTCCTCAAGATGCAACCATCTCCACACACCATGAAGAAAAAAACCATCTCCATATACTAGGAAGAACCATCTCCACATACCATGAAGATAAAAAATTCACCATGCAAATGTCAAAGACACTTCTGTAGTAACAGGATCTAAGAAAAACCTCCAACATCTGCAAACACTCGATAAATATATCAATGCCAAAAGACTCCCACTCAACTATGGTACCAAATCACCTATGGCATCATAAAATCCATCTCCTACATGAAGATCCAAACCAAACTAGGATCTAGTCCTGCACTGTCACCCCATCACTATCACAAGATCCCACTAAACCATGTATCCAAGCTATCCATGACATAATGATGAAAAACCATCCTCTAACCATGAGAATCAACCAAGGTATCAAACCATCAAAGAACTCAAAGTGCTCATTATGAGCTCCTCAAAAGAAACCAAATAACCATGATCCTCAACCAAGAAGATATACCACCATAACTAAATCAAAAAATCCAAGCTAATGAACATCAAGGATGTACCAATATAGCCAATCATGTCATGCCAAAATCTATGGCACCATGATCACATCCATGAACCAAGCATCTGTCTCATAATATGTCCAACCTGTCAGCATAAAATAGTCAACCACAATCCTCCACCATGACTATACCTGGTAACAACATCTCATCCCTTCTATATGAAGAAAAAATCAGCAAATCATGTGACTTAGGGCATAGACAACCCAAATCCAAGCCACCAATCTAAATATGCATCAATAATGAAAGATCAATGGGCAAAGACAACCCATAACCAAGCCATCAATGCAACATGTAAGTATAGATCGCTTACAGCACTACACAACTTATAGATCCAACAAGTCATCATACATATCCAAACCAAACACTAATAACCATATCATCATAAGACCAATATGAAATATGAACTAAGTATACAATGATGTCAAAACTCAAATCTCCAATGCCATAAACTCACCATGTTACCATAGTCAAAAAATATACCATAAACTATTCAGAAAAATATATCAACAAATAAATTATGCAAAACCTACACCAAATCTAAACCAATGTGTAGAGCTCTCCAAGAGCTTTCTGTTGACTACTCGAAGTCCAAAATCTGACTCCATATGGCCAAGTTATGCCCTAATTCATGCTCAAAATAAATAACATCTACCTTTAGGGCTCTTAAAACCTAAATTTTTTTTATCAAAATCATAGAACCAAACCTATATCATGTTGTAGTTCTTTGAATTAGCTTTCCAACGCCTATAAGAACTCTAAAATTTGATATTCTGAGAGAAATTTATGGCCATTTTACTAAGACAGTCTTTTTACCATTTTCAGTGCAATTTTTCACTTTTTAAAAAAAAATTCTATGACCAAAATTCCAATGGGATTAAATTTGAAGGCCATCATGGGCTGTGTTGGGACAAAAAATGATATGCTTCATTCTTAGTTCCATTTCAAATAATTTGATAAATCAAGCCCCATAAATGCTTGTATAATCGACTGTACCTTTAAAGCCCTTAAGGTGTTCAATGTTTTTGATACCTTTCATTCAGTTTGCCTAAACGTTCTGTGATGATAATTTGTCATTCTGAGTTATCTAAAAAAGCCTTATTGTGAACCAATCCTAAATCTTCTTTCTACCCCAATTAATATGCAAAATCCAGTCAAGAACCTATTACTTTATGCCATTTTGCCACATCTTTTGAAATCCTTTAGCCCCTTCTCAAATTCTTGCTCAGGGCATGCCTTTTAAACCTTAGGAAAGTATGAAATAATGTTTTGATTAAATCTATTTAAAGTTTAAGGTAATCATGGTTTATGCAATTTTAAATCTAAAAGAGTTGCATTTCAAACTTACCATGCAAGTCTCAGTGATCGTTGATCTTGTTCAGATCGATGGACCATGCATTCCTGCATTTTTGAGATGTGAGGCCATAACAAAATGTGGGGAAGCACAAAGAGGGCATGTAGCACAGTCTGATTATGTGGTTCCAAGATAATTCAAAGGTTCACTCACTGATGATCTTGGGTAGATCAACGATTTTCACTTGCCCACAAGATGAAGATGAGCATGGTTTAAACAAAGTGGGCAAGTGCGTAAGTGACATCTGTCCCTTGTGAAGACACAAGGGGGTATTTGTACAAGTGAAGGGGACAAGTTATGAATGTCGTCGATCTATGAGAGATCAACGAATGAGGCATACCCACATTTTCAAGATGCGAGGTAGATAAATATTATGGGAATGCCACTTTGCGATGCATGGCACAGTGGGACCAAGCATGGAAGTAATGATGTCATGGGTGCCAAAGTTTTGAATGTTGCAGCCAGGTTTGTTAGAGCACATGGAATAAAAGGTGATTTCTCATTGGTTAGGATCATTGTAGTGGGCCACCAAATATTGAAATTTTGAATCACCGTTGATTTATACTAGCATCAAGGGCTAGTGTTTGCCCGCATTATTTAATCTCAATATGTTTTTAATAATGTAGGTAAATAGGTTGTGGACACATATCACAATTGACCAAGTCACACCATTTTGAAATGCCACATGTTTTGTGATAAAGGAATAGTGTAATGGTTATTGAGTAGGTTTTCATCAACCATTGATCTTCTTTAGATCGACAAAGGGTGCTAGCCCACTTTATCAATATGCAGGGAGATTAAGGAAACCAAGAATGCATCGTAAAGACACATGTCCTCGGTGATATCAAGTCTTTCCTTATGAGCTTACAATAGATCTTTCTCGATCGTTGATCTTAGTCAAATTAACAGTCGGTGCATTTCTTCTTTTTGAAGATGCTCACAAGATAAGAAATGCAGGAATATGCAAGCCTAACACGTGCGACGGACTTAGGTCATTGATTCAATTTAGATCTATGGCTCTTGCACATTTGCATTTCTTATAAGAAAGAAGCACCAAATAAAAGAGGAATTGCACACATGGCTAATTATGATTGGGTTATTTTGAACCAGCTTGTCTAGTGGATTTTGAAGTCATCATGCTCATAGTTTCGACTTGTAAGATCTTCAAGATCAACAGTGCATATTTTACTATTGAAAGTGGTGTCATTTTGCACATTAATGAGACTTGAAAACCTTCACATGTGAAAGTGAAGAACAGAGTGTAACAGGTAAGATTTTCCCAATTTCAACTTGTGTGAGTAGAAATTCATGAGTCACCTCTGAATGGAAACATTTACTGCTAGGATTGAGATAAATTTGGCATGAGTGTCAGGTAGTTGGCTCAAGGATAAAGTGCAAAGTTACAGAGATAAAAAGAAAAAGCCCCAGGTAAGTTTGTATACCATAGTCTCTACATTTTTCAGTCTTGGTGATTTATTCAAAAGATGTTTCCAAAGATTTCACTAAGTCTAAGGGTATGGATAGCAGAAGGATTTCTTGTTAAGAGTAATTGGTTCTGGGGCACTGATGTTTTCAAAATTTATTTATTTATTTTCAAGGGATGGTTCACAAAAGGAAAATGGTTAGCTTCATATGCCTTTGTATGGTTTTTTGATAGACGAAAGCTAGTAATCAGGTGTCGTAGTTAGGTCACCAAGGTGGTAAGAAGAACAAGGAATAGAATTGGTAAGCTAACAACATTTTGAGAAATAACATCATCTTTTAAACATATTTTCAAAGCATCTTAGTTTGATGCTAGGGTAGCAAAAAATTTTGAGACCCTGTGCATAGTTTTGGAAGAGGGTGAGGAAGATTTTATACCCTTCGGTATAGTCTTTTTCATTTTTTGTGCACATACCCCCTTCTTGTGTCAATGGATGGCAAATTTTTGCAGGAAGTTGGTTAAGGAAGCAGACGTGGCTGGGGATCAGAGGATCCCTATTTTGTTATTTTTAATAGCCACATTATTTTTCAGCTTCTGTACTGCATGCTAAGTAATGATTCTGTTATTTCTAAAGCTTGGCATGATCAGTAAAGAGTGGGAAGTAAAGATGATTCTCATTCAATAGTCATCTTGACAAAACCCACAGGCCTAGGTTGGTGCATATTTTTTGGAGTTGATTTTGTCATTGATGGGGTGGTCTTAGTAGTTGCACACACAACAAATCAGTGGTAGAGCTGAATCAGCATAAAGTTGTAATAGATAGGAACCTACAGGAGAATATTTGATCTACGTGATGTTTTGTTAATCATTCTTCTTCTTTTTCTATTATAAACTTGTGATATCTTTTGTAATGGACACTTGTCAGTTCTCGAGGCCTGAAGCTTGTTGCATCTCACAGTATTTAAGTGAGATCCTAGGGCTAGAGAAAGGGTTGTTGGTTGGTTTTCTATTTCCAGTTCTTGGAGCTCTGCTCAGGCTATGAAAGCCACACACCCAACATATCTTGTATGAACAGCATATGGATTTTATAGATAGTTTTGATACAGTAGTGTGATCTTGTATCTTGTTTTATGCATTCCCAATGTACTTATTTCAAGGAGATAAATACAATGTGCAAAAGGTTTTGAATTTCAATATAATTTTGTCTCCTTTCTTGTTGAATTTGTAATTTTATATGTTCAAGAACAAAGAGCTTGAACCTATTTACAATTGCCCGGTTGTATGTTTTGAAGTTTGCTTGCCTTTAATTCAAGGAATCATATAATTGCTTGTGGTTTCAGACAAGGTTGCAGATTCATTAAGAAGGATGTATGAAAGTATGGGGTTATATTGGATATTGTTGTCAGATTCATAAGGTGAATAGACTAAACATGAATGTCTCAACATATGCCATATGTTGATTGATGTTCAAGGATGCATAATTCTGGAGTACAGGATTGCCCTAATGGATAAGGCACTGGTCATTTGTAGGATCATTAAGTTTTTGCTGCATATTGGACATGCTGTCTTTTTTCAATAAGTCAATCTTTTTCCCTTCATGTTGAAGAGCTATAAAATTTGAACCCTCACTCAGCTTATGAGATTTCTAGATCTGCATTTAGCTACTGTAGATTGATGTTATTTCATGAGTTATCAGGAGAAATAAGGGTTTTATTTGCTTCATATTAGATTCAGTGTATGCTTTGATAATTGGTACCATATAAAGAATCTATAGGTCTATCTACCTAGGTTTCGCAGAGCCTAAAGAATAAGAAGGGTCTAGCCTTATAATGGGCCTGGTGTCTAAATGGGCATGTTGAAAATGGGAGTTAGCTACCCCTAGATGCGTTGTGTTATCATCAGGGTAATTGGAAATAGGTAAGATTTTCAAACACTAGAAAAATGGTGACTCCATTGGTGCACTATTGAATCAGATTTAAGACAAACCTTGAGAATTTGAAAAGAAGAGATTCAATACAGCAAGAGAAGTGCATTAAAAGGTTTCAGCAGTATGTTCTCTGATGTTCTTTCTAATTTTCTTACTCCAAATCATGCACCCCTGTATGTTTTATCCACTTGCAATAGTAACTTAATGGTTGAGTTTAGATTGTGTTGTTACTGAGTTTTATTCAATTCATTCAGTTGTTTTTTTCAATAGTGCTATTTCAATTTCAAATTCAAGGGTGGTCAAAAGTTTCTCTCTCTTCAAGGTGTTTGGTGATTTTCAAAATTTCCAAGTTGAATTTTCAGTTCAGATCTGTAGTGTTATGAATCATGTTTAAAATCTTTCTCACAATAGTGAGTGACAACTCTATCTAAAGGATATTTGAATCATTGTAGATCAATAATGTATAAATTGTTTTCAAGAGTTTTCAGTGGAATCAAGTAGATCTGAAAGTTAGATGAATTTGCAAGCAAAAAGAGAGATCTATTATATATTTCTGACTAATAAGTCTAGAAGTGTTGTTTGATTTGCTATTATAAAAGTCTTTGAAATGATAAAAGATGAATCATAGTAGTGATTTCATTTAATTCTCCTCAAGGAGATGGTGAATCTATAAGGTTATGATCAGTGGTGTAAAGAATTCAGATTAACACCAGGCCAATTAGCAGATCAATGGTTTCAGATAGCAACACTTGAGGTATGTCATTTTCATGATATTTTCTTGTCATGAAAGAAAGTAAGTTTTACATATGTGTTCTCTATCAAGTGAAGTTTTAGCACTAAGAAGAGGAGAATGATTTTAAGGTTGTACACTTCATTGGATTGATTTTCAGTCAGTTGTTTTTGAGTTTGTGAAGTGTGTTTAAAGTTCATGGGTAGAAGGGTATAGATCTGCTACTAATTATAACTTAGAAGTTATTATAGGTAAATGAGATTCAAATTTGTTAAGGATGTCAAGATTCATTTCACCTAATATGCAGTCAGTTAATGAAATGCCTAGATCCATTTCTACCAAACGGTATAGCCATTGATTTTCAATGGTATTCATTGTTTCCCAAATGTCATTCTTAATGATGTTAGGAAAAGTTTTCCTAAGTTTAGTGGAAACCATCTTGTTTCAGCTAGTCAGCATGTTCAAGTTTTTAGTGACTTGATGGGTGACTATGAAATTGCTCATGAAGATGTTTAGATGAAGTTGTTTGTTCAGAATTTAGAAGATGATGCTAGGGACTGGTTTTCATTTTTACTAGCATGTTCAATTTCATCTTGGGATGAGTTACTGTCAGCCTTCATGATGCAGTTTGAGGAAAGAATAAGCATCTCTGATTATTTTGATAAGTTTTTGAATATCCAAGTCAGGAATGGTGAATTAGTTCTTGAATTTAATATCAGATTTGCTAAGGTTTTAAATGAAATTCCTGAAAATTACAAACCAGATGATCAAATGTGTTTAGTGGTTTATCTTGGTGCATTTGATAGGAAGATGAACTATCTGTTGAGAGATAAAGAACCCAAGACTTTGCATTAGGCATTCATGATAGCTATAGAGATTGAGAATAAAATAAAATATGGCTTAACCCAGAGTCACTTCTCTATAAATATTTGCTGGCAAGATGAGATGCAAAGAAAAAATCAATGTCATATAGAATGTTTAATTTCAGATCAGCAAATAAGTACCCCTAATGTTGTAAATAGCTTTGTTGAAGATTCAAAAATAAAAACATGTGAACATGAAATCTCTTTGTTGCAAAGAAGAAATGATTCCATCAGTGCTAAATTGAATGCACATGTGTATGGTGTTACAACATCGAATGAGAGAGTTGATTCACTTGATGAGTTATGCATGCAAGATATAAATCCAGTCATTCATTTTCCCATTGGTGATTTGCATTGTGTTAAAAACATAATGAATCAAGAAGAGGAAATGTATTTATCTTGGTATGAGGATGAAGAACCTGTAAGTGATGCATCAAGTGATAAAGATGAAATTGCTTATCCAACATATTGTGAAGAAGCATCATGTGAAGACAATGGTGAGACTTGTTGCTCAAGTCAAGAAGAGGATTGTGATAGTACATATGCATCTTCATGTGAATTAGATGTTGATTGGGAATAAGAGAGCAATGACAGAAGTGAGTGTTCTCTTGCTAGTAAAGGTATGAGTACTATTTCCAAATCTGAAAGTGAGTGTCCATTTCAGAATTGTGTAAATTAGTTTGAGATTGAAAGTTATGAAGAAAATGTATCTACACAATATGAAGACAAAGAGGTTATTTATAAGGACATATTACCTAATTGTGTAGAAGAATGTCTTGAGGATGCGTATGGTGATGATCAATATACGAGTGATCCTGAGATTATTGCATCAGCACCTATTAGTCAGATAAATGATGATTTTCTTGCAAGACATTTGAATCACCTACATGAAGACAATGAAAGTAACTTTGATTTATATTCTGCATGCTTCTTTGATGGAGTTGATGGTGTGTCCTCTTGTGATGATTCTATTTTTTCTTTTTCATATGCTGAAAGTGTCCATGATAGTGATGTTGGAGATGGTTTTAAAGTTTTTACTAATCCGTCATATGGTGAGGAGTTTGACATTGATCAGCACATCACTTGTCCTAGTGTCTACAAAGGCGTTTTACATGGAGTTATCAATCCTCTTTTAAAAGAACAGATGGAAGTTTAAGATTTAGAAAGGAATAAGTTTAATGATGATACTTTTTCTTACTATTGTAAGAGGTTAGACTGTTCTTCTTCCAAATATGATAGTGAATATTATCATGATATTCCATCTAATTATGATAACAAGGTGTTTGATGAGATGGTTATTGAAAATCTGCCTATACCTTGCAATGATTTTTATGATGAATATTTTAATGTGATGACTAATCCACTTGCTGATTTTAGAGAATCATTTGAAGATCTTAGATTAGTTTCAGATTTTGATATTGATGATATGTGTGAGTACAAATCAGATTATTCATTTGATTCCTATCCGGTTACACAAAAGGATACACATTTTGAAGGTATGAGTGGTCTTTTCCCCAAGTTGAATATGAAGCCTTCATATTTGAGAATTATAGCATGCATGAGCCATTAAATGAAGAGAGTTTTTAGTTTTAGTCTAATATGTTTAATCATGCTAATCAGTATTTTCATAATGAGCTAATGGTTGAAGATGAAGTAACTTTTTATATGCATTATGAAAGTAAGAGTGATGATTTTGTTTTGCCAAGTGATTTGTTATATGATGATAATATGATTGGTGAAATAGATAGGAGGAGAAATCTCAGTTTACCTCATGAAATTTCAGATGAGAATCATGTTTATGATAGAGGTAAACAATTTTGTTGAAGTTTGGTGGCCCAGGGCCATCATGTGTACATAATTGTAGTACTAGTTGTTGTTCCCCTGCTTTAAATAAGCTATTTGAGAGAATTTTTGAATTTTTGGAGTGGTTTTCTTCTCCTAGAGATCTGAAATCTTGCCATGCCACAAGGGGCATGCATCCCCAGACATAGCCACTATTGGGATGAAAAATTATATGCTTCATTGTTAGTCCCATTTCAAATAATTTGATAGTCAAGCCCCATAAATGTTTGTGTAATTGACTGTACCTTTAAAGCCCTTAAGGTGTTCAATGTTTCTGATACCTTTCATTCAGTTTGCCTAAATGTTCCATGATGATAATTTTTCATTCCGAGTTATCTGACAAAGCCTTATTTTGAACCAATCCTAAATCTTCTTTCTACCCCAATTAATATGCAAAATCCAGCCAAGAACCTATTACTTTATGCCACTTTGCCACATCTTTTGAAATCCTTTAGCCCCTTCTCAAATTCTTTCTTAGGGCATGCCTTTTAAACCTTAGGCAAGTATGAAATAATGTTTTGATTAAATCTATTTAAAGTTTAAGGTAATCATGGTTTACGCAGTTTTAAATCTAAAAGAGTTGCATTTCAAACTTACCATGCCAGTCTTGGTGATCATTGATCTTGTTCAAATCGACGGACCATGCATTCCTGCATTTTTGAGATGCAAGGCCGTTACAAAATGTGAGGGAGCACGAAGAGGGTATGCAACATAGTCTGATTACGTGGGTCCAAGATAATTCAAAGGTTGACTCACCGATGATCTTGGGTAGATCAACGGGTGCCTCTTGCCCGTAAGATGAAGATGACCATGGTTTAAAAAAAGTGGGCAAGAACATAAGTAACATCTATCCCTTGTGAAGACACAAGGGGGTATTCATACAAGTGAAGGGGAAAAGTTATGAACATCGTCGATCTATGAGAGATTGATGGATGAGGCATATCTACATTTTCAAGATGCGAGGAAGATAAATATTGCAAGAATGCCACTTTGTGATGCGTGGCATAGTGGGACCAAGCATGGAAGTAACAATGTCATGGGTGCCAAAGTTTTGAATGCCACAATTAGGTTTGTCAGAGCATGTGCAATAAAAGGTGATTTCTCATTGGTCAGGATCATTGTAGTGGGCCGCCAAATATTGAAATTTTGAATCACCGTTGATTTAAGCCAGCATCAAGGGCTAGCATTTTCCTGCATTGTTTAATCTCAATATGTTTTTAATAATGTGGGTAAACAAGTTGTGGACACGTATCGCAATTGACCAAGTCATGCCATTTTGAAATGCCATGTGTTTTTTGATAAAGGAATAGTGCAATGGTTATTGAGCAATTTTTCATCAACCATTGATCTTCTTTAGATTGAAGAAGGGTGTTGGCTTGCTTTATCAACATGTAGGGAGATTAAGGAAAGTGGGAATGTGTTGTAAAGTCACGTGTCTCGATGATATCAAATCCTACCTTATGAGCTTACAATATATCTTTCTCGATCGTTGATCTTAGTCAAATTAACGGTTGGCACATTTCTACTTTTTGAAGATGCTCACAAGATAAGAAATGCAAGAATGTGCAAGCCTGACATGTGGGGCAGACTCAGGTCATTGATTTAATTTAGATCTATAGCTCTTGCATGTTTGTATTTCTTAGAAGCAAGAAGTGCCAACTAAAAGAGGAATTGCACACATGGCTAATTATGATTGGGTTATTTCGAACTAGCTTGTGTAGTGGATTTCAAAATCATCATGCTCACAGTTTTGACTTGTAAGATCTTCAAGATTGACAATGCATATTTTACTATTGAAGGTGGTGTCATTTTTCACATTAATGAGACTTGAAAACCTTCATGTGTGAAAGTGAAGAATAGAGTGTAACAGGTAAGATTTTCCCAATTTCAACTTGTGCAAGTAGAAATTCATGAGTCACCTCTGAATGGAAACATCTACTACTAGGATTGAGATGAATTTGGCATGAGTGTCAAGTAGTTGGCTCAAGGATAAAGTGCAGAGTTACAGAGATTAAAAAAAAATCCTCAGGTAAGTTTGTATACCATAGTCTCTGCATTTTTCAGTCTTGGTGATTTATTCAAAAGATGTTTCTAAAGATTTCACTAAGTCTGAGGGTATGGATAGCGGAAGGATTGCTTGTTAAGAGTAATTGGTATTGGGGCATTGATGTTTTGAAAAATGATTTATTTATTTTCAAAGGATGGTTCACAAAAGGAAAATATGCCTTTGTATGGTTTTTTGATAGAGGAAAGCTAGTAATCAGGTGTCATAGTCAAGTCACCAAGGTGGTAAGAAGAACAAGGAATAGACTTGGTAACCTAACAAACTTTCCAGCAGTAACATCATCTTTTAAACAAATTTACAAAGTATCTTAGTTTGATGCCAGGGTAGCAAAAAATTTTGAGACCCTGTGCATAGTTTTGGAAGAGGGTGAGGAAGATTTTATACCCTTTGGTATAGTCTTTTTCATTTTTTGTGCACGTACCCCCTTCTTGTGTCAGTGGATGGAAAATTTTGGTAGGAAGTTGGCTAAGGAAGAAGACGTGGCTGGGGTTTAGAGGATCCCTATTTTGTTATTTTTAATAGCCACATTGTTTTTTGGCTTCTGTACTGCATGCTAAGTAATGATTCTGTTATTTCTGAAGCCTATAATGATCAGTAAAGAGTGGGAAGTAAAGATGATTCTCATTCAATAGTCATCTTGACAAAACCCACTGGCCTAGGTTGGTGCATATTTTTTAGAGTTGATTTTTTCATTGATGGGGTGGTCTTAACAGTTGCACACACAACAAATTAGTGGTAGACCCGAATCAGCAAAAAGTTGTAACAAAAAGGAGCCTATAGGATAATATTTGATCTACGTGATGTTTTGTTAACCATTCTTCTTATTTTCCTATTATAAACTTGTGATATCTTTTGTAAGGGACACTTGTCAGTTCTCGAGGCTTGAAGCTTGTTGCATCTCACAGTATTTAAGTGAGATCCTAGGGCTAGAGAAAGGGTTGTTGGTTGGCTTTCTATTTCCAGTTCTTGGAGCTCTACTTAGGCTATGAAAGCCACACACCTAGCATATCTTGTATGAATAGCATATGGATTTCATAGATAGTTCTGATACAGTGGTGTGATCTTGTATCTTGTTTTATGCATTCCCAATGTACTTATTTCAAGGAGATAAATACAATGTGCAGAAGGTTTTGAATTTCAATATAATTCTATCTCCTTTCTTGTTGAATTTGTAATTTTATATGTTCAAGAACAAAGAGCTTGAACCTATTTGCAATTGCCTGGTTGTATGTTTTGAAGTTTGCTTGCCTTTGATTCAAGGAGTCATATAATTGCTTGTGGTTTCAGACAAGGTTGTAGATTGATTAAGAAGGATGTCTAAAAGTATGGGGTTATATTGGATATTGTTGTCTAATTCATAAGGTGAACAGACCAAACATGAATGTCTCAACATATGCCATATGTTGATTGATGTTCAAGGATGCGTAGTTCTACAGTATAGGATTGCCCTAATGGATAAGGCACTGGTCATTTGTAGGATCATTAAGTTTTTGCTGCATATTGGACATGTTGTCTTTTCTCAATAAGTCAATCTTTTTCCCTTCATGTTGAAGAGCTATAAAAGCTGAACCCTCACTTAGCTTATGAGATTTCTAGATCTGCATTTAGCTACTATAGATTGTTGTTATTTCATGAGTTATCAGGAGAAATAAGTGTTTTATCTACTTCATATTAGATTCAGTGTATGCTTTGATAACTGGTACCATATAAAGAATCTATAGGTTACCCACCTAGGTTTTGCAGAGCTTGAAGAAGAAGAAGGCTCTAGCCTTATAGTTGGGCTGGTGTCTGAATGGGAATGTTGAAAATGGGAGTTAGCTGCCCCTAGATGTGTTGTGTTGTCATCAAGGTAATTGGAAACGGGTAACATTTTCAAACACCAACAGGCTAAAACCAAAAAACTCTTTCATTTCCTCTAAACATGGCCAAACTAGGGCATATTATATATCAAAATTTATGAAAACATCAACCTGGATCCAATGGCGAGGTCCATTTTTACCCAGGAGGTCATTTTTGCAAGCTCCCCCTAAAACCCTCATTTAAGTGAAACATTCAAAAAATTCTTTTGTCCAACAATTTCACATGCCCAAATATTTTAACATCCCATCATAATAGAAAATCCAAAAACCTTAGATCTGCAATAAATCATTCATATATCTTGCCCTTTCTTTTATCCTCCCATGCATTCCCATGGATTCAATCTAGGGTTACAATAATAAAACCATACCTCTAATGCCACTTGTAAGGAAACTTGGCAATAAAGAATATAACCATTTCCACATAACCTATAATAGATCTAAAATAAATACAGAATTAAAATCCACATAGAAGAGAATAGACAACATACCCATAAAATTGTGACACAAGATATACCTTGGGAAATCCTCATTGAGGGAAAAACCCAGCCTCCAAAAGTATCCATCACCATGTATTATTCAACAAAAAATACCATTGCCATACAACCATGGAAGCCTTCGTGGGCATAGCCACAACTGAGAAAACTATGTGAACAAGCATGAATCCACACATCCCATGCCATGCTTTCAACCTTCACAAATGCTCCCTTGGCTAACCTGTCAAGCCTTTTCCTACTTGACTCTTGCCTTTCTCACTCTTACTCTCTACAAAAACTACCCTTGTGACTGTTTATATAGTAACAAGTCCCACAAAACCACTAAGTGGTATTACATAAACCATGTGCTAAAACCATTTACTACCTAACCCACTAACCCCACATTTAATATTGGGCATTTAATTCTTTTTCCCAATATTAAATAATTACATGAAATATTATCACAATGTTACAATAAAACTCATCAAGAATATTCCATGGGAATCTTTACATGTTGCATGTCCATCTAAGTGGAACATTACATGATAAAATAAAATAATAAAATATAACAATATAATGCAATGTGTGCAACACCCATTATCTCAAAAAATGGTGACTTATCTTTTTGAGTTATGAATGGGCAAAGAGAGTGTAAGTGTAAGATCATGAGTCTTCCTAACTTCAGTTAATTCAAAGTGGTGACCATGCAAATAAAGGAAAGTAGTTAATATAAAGGTTAAATTGCATGTTTGCATGTGAAATTTAGTTGTAATCTTCTAAAGTTGTGAAGTAGTGTAGGGAAGACACATATCCAAGTATGACTAGATGCTAAGGCCAAATTAAAGATACATGGGTTGGTTTAGGACACATGGTAGAGGAATATGACATGAGTGCACAATTGTATGATTAAGTGGCCAAGACAATCTTCAAGCTATGAGGTCATGAAGGATATATTATATTCAAAAGAATTATTCAAGATTGGTTTGGAAAAGTTTAAGCATAGTTAAGGTTTCAAGTTGCGAAGTAGAAAATGTAGTTCATTGCATTGTCACAAGTTCTAACCCCAATCAGCAAGTTTAGGTTGTGAACGAGAAAAATTGAGATCAAATGGTTAAAGTTGTAAGGAATCACATATTCACAAGGATATATATGGTAGATAAGATTTAGGTCATGATGTTACACTCAAGGAATAATGACTAGATAAAATAGTGAGCACAACATCACATGGTTAATGTAAGTGTCTTGCTAAACCATTGCGAAATTGAAAAGTACTAAGAAGTAAGGCTCTAATCGCATGGTTGCATATATTATTTCTAAAAGAATAAAATAACTTTTCAATGGCATAGTCTGAGTTGGATAGGGATGTGATGAGTTAGATGTACAAAAATTTACAAAAGTGTAGATTTGGCCAGTTCTTTGAGAGATTGATAGCTTTTCAAGTGTGTCACTCTTAATTGCCAATTAAATCTAGGGCATCATTATAGAAACTAATAAAGTCAGAAGAGCAAGAGATTTTCATTACCATTTTCTTAAGTTGTCTACCTTTTTCTGAGAAATTTAAAAGTGCAAAGTGATATCCAAGAAAACATTTTCAGCTCTTAGCATACAAAATTAACCCATTTTGTTGTAGAAATAGCTCAGAGGGAGGGAGAGCTAGTTGCACAATTAGTAATTGAGCATCTAGATGCACCATCAAAATTTCCCAGCACATTTGTAGAAGAATGGATTCACATTTTTGCCTAGTTCAACTAATCTACATAAAGTAGATGATTTGGTATTCAAAGACCCATATTCATTGTGTAGAGATGCAAAAGTCATTGATAGAAATGGATATGAATTGTTTTGGTTTTTCTTCATAAATAGAGCATCAGATGTTCTAGTTTGTAACCCATGAGTGAGGAACTTAGAAAAATTAATTATGCCTAAAGTATTTATAGATGTTGACACAATGAAAGCCCTAATCAAATGTTACAATCTTATGAACAAGATATTTCATAAAAAGCATAGAAGTGTTTTCCTATCCCTAGACAAAGAGACATTATAGAGGTTTTTGATTAGGGGGACCTATGTCAATGCTCATATATGTTGAGAAATTAACTAAGAATTTTAGTAGCCACAAGAATTTCTATATGGGCCAAAATATGACTAGGCATATTCCATCTATAAAGAATAATGTGGGAAACATTCTAAAGAGGAAGGATTTGGATAAATGTATGCCTTTGAAATTCTTCCAAAGATATTTTCATAACACTATGTTTGGAATCAACACAGTCTTAGGTTTAGATGGAGCTATGGAAGTAGTAGGAGGACATATTATGGCCTTGAATATTCAAGACCCAAATCATAATATAGGTTATGATTTTTTGGATTACATCATTGAGCATATTCATAAGGAGATTCTTATTACTCAGTAAGGAGAATTGGAAAATTTCAAATTCCACCATTACTCTCTACTCATGCACTTGATCTTGTTCAAGAATTCAAACATATTTGATTAGAGTTTCTTTGATTCTACTGAAGAATGGGGAAAAATATTTTTAGTGCAAAGGTGGAAAAGTGTATGGAAAATGTTGTATCCTTATTCCAATGTAATTGCTTTTTATAATGATTTTTTTCATCTAGTATTAAAGATGATAGGATTGAGAACTAAAAGAATCCCTAGGAGCATAAGAAAGGTTATTAAACCTAAGATATATTTTGATGTTGGGAAGTAGTTAAATCATGATTGGGTAGTGTATTTTTATTTGAAGAATATATTGTTATTAGGGTTTTTGGATTCTCTCAATCACCCCAAATTCTACCTAAATATGTACATGAGAGGTTACAGTTTGTGGAAATATTATGGCAATTGATTTCTTTAAATAGAGAGTACTTAGGCAAAGGTGTTAAGAAAGGAACTTTCCTTTGTAGATGTACCAAAGTGGGAGACTTTGAAATTGGAAAGAATTCCATTGAGGGAACAAACAAATTTTTAAGGAAATATAAATTTCCAACTAGGCTAGCTAGGACTTATGATCCTTGCAATATGATCAGACATGCTTTGAAAAATATGAGAGGATATACCCTGCCTCCTACAAAACCCATGTGGGAAGAGTATGTCATTGTTGATAGGATTTATGAGGGTAAATGTAGAGAAAGAATGATTAAGTATAGGGATATTGTTAGTTTTGATTATGAGATGAAAAAGGCAGATAAAAATTTCAAAATTTTTTACCCTGATGAGGATTATTGGTCAAAATTGGACAAGTGTGTGACAAATTTTGATGAATTAGTAGCCCAAGTTCCAGAAGAAATTAGAAAAAGGGTTGACCTTAAGAACACAAATGATGAGATTATTGTTGAAGTCTTTGATGATGAAGACCAAGCTAAAGAAGAAGACGTTAAAGAAGATATTCCTTAGAGTTATCAGTGGGCAAAATAGAGACACAAGAAGCAAAAAATGATTGAATTACATGAAAAAGCTCAACAAAAGGCCCTTCAAATCCTACTAAGAGGTAGTAAATACTTTGATGACATCAAGAGGAGATATTTAATATCTCAATCTTCTAAGGATTAGGAAAGAGAGAAGAAGTTGTAGTTGGAAGCTCAAATGATAGACGATAGAATTATAGAGGTTTGTGAATTCGTGAAAGATGATAATATTATAAAGATTAATGAATTCAAGAGTTCTCTATTTAAGGTAAATCAAAATGAGCTTTCCTTACAAATGAATCCAAGAAATTATGATGAGGTAGGTGCTACACTAGTAAAAAAGCTACAAGAATATGACCCTACAAGTGAGAGCCTCACTATGTAGGACGCAAGGGAATTGGTAATGAGGAGTGGCATGATTGTTTGTTTAGGATGGAATCTTAGTTCTATTAACCTCAAAATGGTTTTTGACACTTGAGTGGCAACATACTTAACCACTTTCTACATTGGAGCTGAGTACACCATGTATGCTGAGCCACAACATGAGCCGAGTTAGGGAAGCCTTCAGATGCTGAGTGATCTTTAGGTGCAGAGCAGCCTTTAGGTGCCAAGTAAAGATTAGGTGTCCAGTGAAGTTCAAGTGCCGAATGACTTTAGGTGCTGAGCATGATACAAGTGCTGAGTGACATTTGAGTGCTGAGTCATAGATGATGTCGAGTAAGCTAGTTTTTTATATGTGCCGAGCATCTGGAATTAGTAAGTGCCGAGCAACATAGAATGCACGTACGATTTTGTAACATTAAAAATTCAAATGTAAACCATTTTCATGGCTAACATTTGACAAATCTCAAAGGATTAAAAAGATAAGAATGAATCTTTTGTTCTTCCTATGCAATCTACATGCAGCCAATAAGAAAAATGGAGAAGGCATGCAACCAATTGTAAATGTGCAAGGAATGAGCGAGAAATAGAGATTCAATATGGATTGTAGATCAATACCTAACCCTAAGTCTTCGAGTGTCTTTATAAGGAAGACTAAATCCCATTGCGTATGTGTGGATGGATAAGGGTGTGTAAAGAAAACTAATTCTCAAAGTGAAGAGTATCAGATCACAGAGGATCAAGATCAGAGAAAGTAGATCAAGTGCTTGTATTCAGCAATCAAAGGATTGTAAGCTATCAAGATTATTATACCTAATACTCTCTAGCAATTGTATTAGAAAGAAAACCCTATGGTGATAGGTTAGCTTAGTAGCTATTTTGTAGATCCTATAAATAGGTGATTAAATCCTTTAACAAGGTAACACTTCATGTAAGGTGTTTGAAATCCTTTAATCAGGTCACTACTAATATAGTGTAAAGCCTTTAATAGGGTAGGCCTTTAACAGGGAAAACCATCAGAAGTGGTTAAACATTATTGGTGCAGTAATTTTTGTGGGCATCATCCTTACCCTAGTTTTACCTTCTTATTCCTGAAGGGTTTCTGGGTTACCAAAATCTCAAGTGTTATGTGGTGATGCATATGTGTTTCTCATAATTGTTTGATGTGTTTATATGGATGCAATTTACTTTCAGTTAAAATTTTTAGTGGTAAAGTTACAATACTTCTGATTCACCCCTCCCCTCTCAGAAGCATTATTCCTATTTGAATATTCCAACAATTGGTATCAGAGATACAAGTTCTCACAAAAAGGAAGCCTAATAGCTTGGAGAAAAAGATCTAAAGATGGAAGTCTTCAAACTTGGGAAAATTATTGACAATCAAGTGATTGATGTGCAACTAGCTCTACACAAAGTAGAGGAAGGAAGGGAGGAATTGAGAAAGTCCTTGAAAAGAAGGAAGGATATAGGCATAGCTGAAAATGATATAAACTACAAGGAGATTGATACCACAAAACTATGTACCAATGAAGACAATAAAGAGTTTGATGCAGCAATAGCAGAATAGATGGAGAAAAACTAAATTCAAGCAGATGAGATAAGATCTCTCAAGATGGAACATGAATCTCAAGCCATAATGTTATGTGAAATCACTGAACAAAAGAAATGAGTAGTTGAGGGTAAAGTCATGATGGAAGATGACAAAAGAAATCTTGCAAACAAACTTGAAGAAAAATGTACTGAATTATCAAGGATCTCAAACATGTAGATGGATACACTTGCCCAAATAATGAATCTTCATCATGAACTCAACATAAAAGATATTGAGATCTCTACTTTGAAGATGCAGAATGAACAACTATAGAATGAATTGAATAGAGAAAAAGAGGTAGCAGAGAATCTCAACAAATCAAGTGAAGCTATCAAGTACTTTGAACAATTGATGAAATTTCCAAGATCAGCCCATGATACATTAGGACTTGGATACAACAGCACTAAAATTGGAGAATCATCAAAGAGTGTTGAACAAAGAAGTGACACAGGTAAGGATTCTAAACCTACTGGTCATTACTATAATAAAAGGGGGCATACTGCTAATGTTTGTAGGAGTACAAGAATCAATTAGACAAACACACCCAAAAACAAAAGTTACTATCACAAGTGCAACATGCAAGGACATATGACACAAGATTGTAGTTCCAGAGTTACAAGGACACAAATATTTGATGGACATTGTCATAATTGTAAGAAGTTTGGACACAAAGCATTTGAATGTAGATCAAAGCCTATGTGGACATCAAATCAACCAACAAAAACAAAAGGAAATGAAAGTCAGTACCATTGGGATTACAACACTAGGTATAGCTATCATTATTGTCAAGAATATGGACATATACCCCAGAATTGAATAAGAACACATTTTAGAGGGAATTATAGCAGGTGGCTAAGCCAAACCACATGTTTTAGTTGCCTAAAAATTGGTCATATCAGCAAAAATTGTCCTACAAGGTCAAAGGAACCAAAGTTTGAAGAAAACAAAGGCAAAGAAAAGATTGGTGTGGAACACATCAGAACAAACATGAAGAAGACATGGCAGAAAAAGAATAAATCAAGTACATCCAATGAAAGGGTCACTTCACCCACAAGGTCAAGTGATCATTTCTCATCCAATTAATCTCAAGATGAGTTTATGGGGTTGATACATATAAGGAAGTATTATACATCAGCCCTAAACCATGAAAAAGAAATGCAAAGTATAAATTTTCATGGAACAAGATGAAAAGACACAATTCAAAATATTGATGATGAGTTGTCTTTGGATGCTGAGTAAAATTGTAGTGGAAGCCAAGTTCCTAATAGTGACTGAGTTGATGACAAATGCTGAGCTAGGTAACTCCTATGGAAGCCGAGTAAAAAAAAAATGTAGTGCAAGTCGAGTGATGTTAAAATCCTTCATAAGCTGAGTTTACAGTTGAGCATTTAATGCAATGGAAATTGGGTATATTATCATGATTTCAATCATTTTTCCTCATCAAAATCAAGAAGAAAAGGAGATAAAGAGCACAGAGTGACTTCACAATAGAGAATCTAGTATTCCAAGTAGATTACAACCTCCTACAATGCATTTTCATCTATCTTGAGGTATTTTCATTTGTGCCAAGCTATGCAATTTCATATTTCTATGTAAAGGAAACCCTTGTTTGCATAAATGGCTTCAAGTTCCAAGAAAACCCTAGAAAAAGAATCATTTAAAGTCTAGCTAGTGTCTAATGAGGTTAGGTAGCCTAATTTTTTCCCTATTCCTAAAGTTGCATACAAAAATGACCCAGTTAGAGCCCTTTCTTGCATACCCCCAAACGTTGTCATGGTTCAGGACATGAGAAGATGCTACAATTGCAAGATAGGAGCCCTAGGAGACATGGAAATTAGAGAAGCCTTTGCAAAGCTGTGTGTCGATGAAGTATTAAAAAGATGAATACAAAATTTTTGAAAGGAAGGGTTTGACACAAGTTTTGAGTTTTCCCACCATATTCAAGACATAGTGGATCAAACTTGTATTGAACAGAATTCATGATGGTAGTCTGTGGTTAGAAGATGTCCCTATCAAACTAACAAAAAGAATAATTCATAGGGTAACTGGATATCCTACCCTAGATCAGCACAAGACCTTGAGAAGTGAATCCAAGGAGATCATTGAAAAGAATATTCATACCATTCAGGATCCTCTAGTTGAGTTTGTTGTTAGAGTTATTGCCCACAAATTCTACCAATCCAGTAGACTCAACAGTGTGCCATGTATAGCAATAGATGTAGGTTATAAATTGGTGAAAAAGGATCATACTTATGATCTTGTTGAACTACAACTACAGTAGATAAATGAAAACCTAACAGCTATAAGAAGGTCAAAGGGTGCCCAATGCAAATTTGGAGCAATTTTTGTTTTCATATTCTTTTATGTTCAGAATGAATTTCCTTCTTTTGGAAAAGTTACATGGAGAAGTGATAGGACTATCATATCCCAAATAAATGAATATATAGAACAAATGAGAGACAATTTTGATACCCTGATGACAAGTTATTTTGAGGATTTCAAGAAATCCATGAAGCAAAGAGTGAGGATACCAATTTCCTTAGTAGAAAAACATATTAATGATATATGCTTCTTAGTTGATATTGACTTCACCTATATTAAAGTAGCAACTCCAAGGGTGAGATGGCTAAGGTCATTTGATTATGAAATTAACATTGATCAAGCATCTGTAGCAATAACTGCATTATTGGCAGAAGAGATAGATAAAAGTGCCCCACACTTTGGCACTTATGATGTGGTAAGGTCAAAGATAAATATGGAATTAAAAACTACCTCTGCATTGAAAAAGAAAGATAAATTGATGAAGAAAATTAAGAAGAGATTTGGTGAAGGGGTAGAGACTGAAGCTGAAGATGATGATGATGAAAATGATGATGAAGAAAAAGAGCAAGGACCAATGGAATTAACACAAGGCCTAGGTGAAGACAAGAAGGAAGGTGTTGAGGAAGAAGAAGCCAAGGAAGCACCAATCTAGGCTGAGCCAAAGAAGAGAAAGGCAAAAGATCAACCTCCAGCTCAGCCCAGACCAAAGAAAGCTGACATACCATCACCCCAAAAGCCAACAACTAGAGCTACAACAAGGGCTTCTACTCAAAAAGTTAAAGAGGAAGCTATAAAGAAGAAATCAATCAAGAAGACACAGGAAGAGCCTAGGAAAAGAAGAAGATATGTAGCTCAACCTGATACTAATGAAGAAGATCAATCTGAAAAGGTAAGCCATTCTTTAGTTGATACATTATGCAAAAAGATTGGAAGTGGTGATTTAAGCAACATAAATAAAGTTGACTTCAATAAGTTCATTAAAGATGAACAAAATAGAATAGAAGAATCAGTGTATGGAATGATGGCACAGTTCAAGTACACCCCTCTTGAACTAGATGGACAATTGCCAGATGAACTGTCTAAAATTGTAGAAGATAGATGGAATTTTTTTTTAAGGATGGAGAAGGAGATGAGTGAAACAACCCTAGCAAGCATACTACCTGATTTGACTAAGGAGAAAATAAAGAAAGCAGTCAAAAGGCACAATACCAGGTTTACACCTAAATATAGGGCATTCTTCATTCTCTGAAACAAAATGGAAGATATTGTACAAAGAACAACAAAATCATGGAAGAACTTGTACAAAAAGATGGAAGATTTTCTTGAAGAAGAATACAAGGAAGAAGCTACTGCTCCACTAGAAGAGAGAAGAAAAAGGAGAGAAGAGAAGACATGAGTAAAGCAAGGTAGAGAAGAAAAGAAGGAAGAAGAAAAGGAACAAGAAGATGAGAAGAAGCAAGAAGAAAAGAAAGAAATAGAGGAGACACAAAAGCAAATAGAAATGGAAATAGCTGAGGAAGAGCAGCAACAAGATCAGAGTGTGCAAGACACACAAATGCCACCTTCTAGCCCTCCTCATGTACCCATCACACCTACAGAGACAATAACTATACAGGATGTTCTTAACACTTCTGCTCAAAACATCAATCCATTAACTACAGAAGATCTCAAAAGAATCCTTGACCAATCTATGCAACAAGAAAGATTATGTGCAGATCCAGTATTGGTCAGTATGGATGAATTACAAAAACTAGTAGAAAACACAATTAGAGATAAGGTGAATCCACAAGAACCACCTTCCATCATCTCTACAACTACTAATGGTCAACTTCAAATGCCAATAGTTGTTTCAACAGGCATAGTTAACACCACAGTTTAGAAGCTCAGTGCAGTAGTAGATAAAGAAATAAAACAAACATGATAGACTATTACATCTGATCCTTCAGCACAAATTCAAGATGCACCTCCTACAATTATAATAACTGATCAAGGTAGATAGCAAGAGGAGAAAATAGAAGAAACCCTTAAAGAGCAGGAGACAATACAAACATTGATAAATTTGCCTACCTCAGGGACTCCTTCACAAAAGCCTTTACAAATATCAGTACCATGATCAAGGTTTACAAATATTGCAAGGGTAATTCACTATGGAGACCCTGAACTAGATGAGGAGATAGTCATACCGAGTTATGAATCAAAAACAATAAACATTGATCAAATCAATAAGGTGCAAGAAGCACTAAATAGAAGAAAGAGGCAAGAGATACTCAGAAAGGAGTATCAACAAAAGCAAACAATGCATGAAATTAAAGTTATATTTATGGATGCTTTCAGTATTTAGTCACTAGATGAGTCAAAACATATCATGGAACAACTATTAGATATTGTTGAACAGGTGACAAATGCAGACCTAGAGACAAATGCAAAACTCATGGAATGGTCTGAAAGAAAATTTTGAGGAAAAGTTAATGAGAAAATATCCAATGAAATAGCACTTTCTCAGATTGAATTGGAAAAGGTCATAGACAAAGTCAAAAGGGTACTTGAGAATATATTCTTATTGTACAAAAAGTTTTGTGACTTTTCATATTTCACACAAGAGACCAGCCAAAAGATAATGACCCTAGAAAGAAATTTGAATATTTCTAGCATGCAGCTACCTAAAGATCTAGCTCAAAGTGAGAAGCATTTTGCTCAAACACTTCACACTCAAAAAGAAATAGTTGTACTAATAGTAGAAGAGGCCACAATCAAGGCCAAACTATTATAGCTCCAATCTTCTATTATCTTACATTTGGAAATCCTCCATAAAGAACATGTCTATGTTGAAACTGTTCTCAAGAAAGACCCTAATCTTTCTACTTTAGAAGGACTTATTCACCTTGTTGCAGAGACTGCCTTCCAGCATAAATCATTGGAAATTGCTTTGCATAATTAGGATGCAACTCTTAGGATGATCATGGAGGTAAACAACACATTTTTGGAAAAATATGGTCTTAACCCTTAAAACCCTCTTACATAAGTGTCAAAAAGGGGGAGACAAGATAATGGGCGAGATAAGATAAAAAGGGGAGACAAAAGGGGGAGATAAGATAATGGGGGAGATAAGCTAAAAAGGCAGAGCATAATAACAACATCAAATTTTGTTTACCAAGATAACACTGATAATGGCACAATCAACTCAAGGGGAGTTACAATACTTTTGAGGTATATATATTGTCAATTAAAAATTTTGATTATTAAAGTTTTAACACATCTGTATATACCAAGCAGATTAGTACATGTACTCATAAGGTCAATTAAGTATTTTTGTCACTCATGTCAAAGGGGGAGATTGTTAACCTCAAAATGGTTTTTGACACTTGAGTGCCAACACACTTAACCACTTTCTACATTGGAGCTGAGTACACCATGTATGCTAAGACACAACATGAGCTGAGTTAGGGAAGCCTTCAGATGTTGAGTGATCTTTAGGTGCAGAGCAACCTTCAGGTGCCGAGTGAAGATCAAGTGCTAAGTGAAGTTCAAGTGTCGAATGACTTTAGGTGTTGAGCATGATAAAAGTGCCAAGTGCCATTTGAGTGACGAGTCATAGATGATGCTGAGTAAGCCAATTTGTTATATGTGCTGAGCATCTAGAATCAGTAAGTGCCAAGCAACACAGAATGCACATACGAGTTTGTAACATTACAAATTCAGATGTAAACCATTTTCATGGTCAACATTTGATGAATCTCAAAGGATTAAAAAGATAAGAATGAATCTTTTGTTCTTCCTATGCAATCTACATGCAGCCAATAAGAAAAATGGATAAGGCATGCAACCAATTGTAAATGTGCAAGGAATGAGCAAGAAACAGAGATTCAATATGGATCGTAGATCCATACCTAACCCTAAGTCTTCAAGTGTCTTTATAAGGAAGACTAAATCCCATTGTATGTGTGTGGATGTATGAGGGTGTGTAACGAAAAATAATTCTCAGAGTGAAGAGTATCAGATCACAAAGGATCAAGATCAGAGAAAGCAGATCAGGTGCTTATATTCAGCAATCGAAGGATTGTAAGCTATCAAGATTATTATACTTAATACTCTCCAGCAATTGTATTAGAAAGAAAACCCTATGGTGATAGGTTAGCTTAGCAGCTATTTGGTAGATCCTATAAATAGGTGATTAAATCCTTTAACAAGCTAACACTTCATGTAAGGTGTTTGAAATCCTTTAATCAGGTCACTACTGATACAGTGTAAATCCTTTAACAGAGTAGGCCTTTAACAGGGTAGACCATCAGAAGTGGTTAAAGATTATTGCTGTAGTAATTTTTGTGGGTATCATCCCCACCCCAATTTTACCTTCTTATTCTTGAAGGGTTTCTGGGTTACCAAAATCTCAAGTGTTATGTGGTGATGCATATGTGTTTCTCATAATTTTTTGATGTGTTTATATGGATTCAATTTACTTTCAGTTAAAATTTTTAATGGTAAAGTTACAATACTTCTGATTCACCCCTCCCCTCTCAGAAGCATTATTCCTATTTGAATATTCCAACAAGTTCATCCTTTTTGCTAGATCAAATGAGAAGACATGACAAAATAATCTCATTTAAAGAATGAGAATTAGTATGGAGAATTGAGAGGGTTAGGCTACAATATATATGCTCAAACAATGACAATTTGGAGTTTAGCTCTTGAGCATGATAAGCCTACCCTGATGGAAATTAAAGAATCCCCTAAGGGAAATGTTATCATTTGGCATGTTTAGTATATCTCTAGGATTAGATATTTATATTGTGTACTTTAGTTGGATTGATGAGAAAAAATAAGACGGATACCCTTCAAGCTCAGTTAGAAAAAACATATGAGAGATATTTGAGAATAAAGAGGAGCCAAGAAGAGGAGATGAAGAAAACATATGTACTAGAATTGAGGATCATCAAACTTGAAATGTAAATAGCTATTTTAAAAAAGAATGTCAAAAATTCTATAGAGATCCATGAAAAGGATGTGAAAATAGAGGGCCAAACACATGATACATGAGAAACATCAAGCCATGCTATGGAGATTGTTGAAGAAAAGCTAGAAGCTAGCAAGGCTGTGGATATCAGAGCTATGAAAAAAAATTGAATCATAAGATCAATGAACTAAAGGTAGTCTCTCAACATGTACATGGAAGATACCTTGCATTGGAAGGAGTAGATCATAAATGTGCAAAGGAAATTTCCCTATTATCTCCATTATTTAGCACATGGGGACCATATATGAAATTCTTTGATAATCTAGTTACTATGCTTCCATAGAAGAAAGACCTACCAAAGATAACCATTATGAGCACCAAAAAGCTAATTCATAAGGTAAGGGATTTAAATGGTTTCTTTGGAGGTAAGATGTAGCTAGTTCAGAACAAATTGCAAACAATTATTGTAGGGGTAGCAAACTTTAGACCTACAATTCTAAATAGTGAAGGTAAAATAAAGGACTAGGTAGAATGGTCATCATCTTTTGATAATATTCTTGATCATCCCATATTTTTTCACTTTTTTAACAATGAAACAAGTCCTACTACTATCTATGATATGATTAATTTTCTCTTTAAGCTAGAGGTAGATATGTCCAAGGTGGTTGCTGAAGTCAAAGCCATAACTAATGCCAAGTGGACAAAGTGCTTAGAGGATTTAGAAATAATCAAAAGTGCCACATGTCTTGACATCGAAACAAACATCACCATATGGGAACTAATAGCATACATCAAGGCTCTACCATCCTAGGAGGATGATTAGACAAAGATAATTATGAGCCTCTTGTAAGAAGACATAAAGAGATGGAAGACAATTAAATAGATAAAGAAAAGGCTCTTGCCATAAATGACATCTACTTTTCAAACCCACTTTCCTATCTTTTCCCCAACTGTAAAGAATGAATTAATGTAAGCATCAAAGGATTTTTTCTTTTTTCTTTTGACTAGATAGTTTTTGACACCTACCCTCCCATTTGAAGCTTATTTTTATCCTCTATATAAGGATTCCCAAGATGTGGAGTGGTGGTTGGTAATCTATAGAAATTTCATGTTTTATGCCTTTTTGCATTTTGCCCAATTTTTTTGTAATTATATGGATGTAATCAGTTCTATATACTCTAGAATATAGTGAATATTGAGTATTAGTTGTCAAGTTCTGAATTATTTTTGAGTCTCTATCAATATTGTAAGCATTTTCAAAGGGAAATCAATACAAAAGAAAAGGAAATCTTATATATATTTGTGTATTTGAGTTTTGTCTCCTTCTTTATATGTTTATGATCTTGAGGCTAATAAGAACAAGTTTATTTTAGTTTGATTCAATTTAAATGAATTGTATATCTCTTACTAATTTCTATTAATCTAAAGAATTAAGTAATTTCTTTCTATAAGTGATAGGGTTTAGGTTTATGAGAAGGATATGGTAATAATGAAACTAAGAGCTCACTATTGACAGATTTAGTTATAAGTTGATTAAATAGGTCTGAGCTACTAATTTTGAATTTATATAAAAATGGATAAGATACTAGTCATTAATTCTTAAGTTCCAAACTAATGATTCATTTAATCATTGAACACAAATTACAAATAATCAATTTACCATTTCATGTAATGAAGTACTAAAATTGGTGGTCATTACTTATTTGCAACATCTTCTCAGTTATAGTTAGGTATTGTGATAGGGAAGTTATTTTTAAATTATATAAGAAATTTGACCATTTTCTACTATAGGGGATTGTCTTAAAAAGAAGAATATCATAGACAAATTCATATTAATCCCTGAAGTTTTCCCATCTTGACCTTGTAGAGCCTAAAGTGAAGGGAATCATAGTGATTCTATTGAAGTTGGTCCAAATATAGGATGAACCTAGTTAGTTATAGGTTTTACCTATTCCTTAGGCTTGGTCTCAGTCTTGTGTACCCTGGTATTAGGTTCAAAGCAACCTAGTATGTTCCTTACCAATAAGAACTCCAACATAATCAAAATATTTTTTACCCTATGACAAGATTCACAATGCCTTCTCCCTTGCCTTATGTAGTATTTCTATCATTATTTTCTTTTTTCTTCCTCTTTGGGCCCATGATGAAATCTTAGGTTGAGCATCTTCCACATCAATTTATATAACATCATCCTAATGTGGAGATTGAGGCTCTACTCTATCTTTTATTTCAGCAAGTACTTGAGACATAATTGCATCAAAATTGTCTAGGCATTTATTGTACCTATCCTTGTATCTCTCCTCATGGTAAAAACCCTTAAATGAGGGATCAAATATTTCATCTCCTATTCTATCCTCATGAGTTCTCTCCACTTGAAACTAATATTTGTGTAGTCCTCTATCTCTAAAAAATTCATTATCACATCCTCCTCCCAATAGGATTTACTACTTGGCAGGGTGTATTTCCTCATTTTCTTCAAGGTATGCCTAACTACGTCATTATGATCATTAGTAATAGTAGGAGCAATGGGCAGTACAAATTCACTTCTAAATCCATCAATCTCTTTTGTGGCATCCTTCCCTATGAAAAAATCCCCTGTTTTGATATTTCTAGGGACAAAGCAACCCTTTTTTATTCTAGGCCCCAAATATTCCCTATTCATCATTATTAATTTCCAAAAGAATTCTATTGTTCTTAACCTTTCTGGAATATACCTAGACAAAACATGAGGGGGTTGAGGGCATCCATACACCCTTATTAAAGAAATATTGTCCAAAAGGAAAATGGTCATTGAATCATGGTCAAACCTTATATCTCCATTAGGGCATATAAAGGGTTTGATTAGCATTCTAACCCCCCTAGGAACCCTCTCTATTATATCAACAATAATTTTTGAAATTGGAAAAACAAAATCATTATTGAAAGCAAAAAAATTGGATTAAGGGTAAAACCTTTACCATAACCTTGTCCATAGATGCATCAGCAAATTCTCTCCATTCTATTCTATCTCTTCAATGAAATTAGGACTAATATGCCCTATAGTTTTGTAGAGGATGATGTGCATCAACAAAGATTAATGGTGGAATTTTAAATTCCACATCTCTCCCCTCTAAGTAGTAGTAATCTCATTATGCATAACATTTATAATGAGGGTCACAAAGTTATACCCTACATTATAGTGCAAATCATGAATATCTAGAGAAATTATATAGACATTGCCAAGAGCATTCATTGTGCCATCTAGTCCAATTACCTTATCCACTCAAAACATAGTATAATAGAAGTATATTTTGAAGGATTATAGAGGCATGAGGTCTCCTACCTTCTTTGGGAGCTCACCTTGTCCTTCTTGGAATTTGAGATGTGCCTTCTCATGACCTTTTCGGTGATGAAACTCTTTTGGTTCTTGAATGTTTCATTCATCTTCTCTATCTCAATGGGATTTTTCATTGGTTCACCAAGATTGAAGAATTCAGTTAAATTTTCTTTGTCCAATGTGCACAATAAACTCATATCCTTCCTATGGAATCTATGAGTTGTGGGATTGTAGGATATTATTAAAGCCTTCACTAGGTCTACATCTAGAATCACCTTTGGCATGATTAACTTTGCTAGGGTTTTATTGCATGGGTTGAAAATAAGCATATTTTCAAACCTATTATTGTAAAAATACTAGAACAACTCATTTCCATTGGTTTTTAGTATATTACATCCCTACAAAAATGATACACATCTTAGAAAATGTGCAAGTTTATTGTTTGAGCATGGGATGATCCTGCCAAAAAATAAACCCACTCTTCTACATAGAGTCTAGCTTGCATTGTTTTGGGTTTCTCAAAACCTTGAGTGGACTCTTCCAAATTAACTCGAGCTACTATCTTTCATTCTTCCTGCACCATTTTCTCTTAATTCAAATTCTTCAACACCTTTTTGTAACTAAAATCTCTAAAAAATAACTTGGTGCTCAAATCGCTTTAGGCTCTAAAAGTTTATGAATGTTGTAATTAGAAATCCATTGCATCACATTTTCAATAGTAGTTGAGAAAAATAATAGAATTAATGGTGTCCTTAAGTCACCATGCATGAGAATTCTCAAAAACTCCAAAAGTGTCACAATTTGGCTTTATGATGCTTGTACTACCAACTTTCAAAATCTTTTTGGTGTATTTTAAGATAGTACCTATCTTTCTAGCAATCATGAAGTGTCAATAATTATTTAACTATTAATCTCTTATGTTGCAACCATGTGAACACTACATATTGCTAGCTATTCATGGCTTTGCAAGGCTCATTTTCCATTCTATATTTCTACTTATAGCTATGTGAATCCTTTGGTCATTGCTTCACTATTTATCTTTTTGTTTTAACCCTTAACCAAGTGTGACTAATTAAACATTTCTCAAATGACTTATCACTACTTTGCATCTTTCCTTTTACTTTAGGCTTTTGACTACACAATTGAGAGACCATATGAGTCTTTATAGCCTTTTGACCATGTCACATGATCATTGCTTCATTTTGACTTTAACATTTAAAACTTGGGACCATGAAAAACCTTCTAGGTTTTAGTGATCTACAACCATGGGATCATTGAGTTTTAAAGAATCTCTAAACTATTTTTCTTAGTCGTACTTCACTTTCAAATTAAAGTTTCAACTCTATAAATACATGATCAAAGAATTCTTCAAAGGTTCCTAACCCTCTTTTCTAGTTACAATCTCTAATTTTATTGCAACTTTTAGACATGCAACTATGTGATCAAAGGATTTGCCATGTTGCAGCTTCAAATTACTATTTGCCACTTAACTATGTGACTATGCGACTAAGCATCTCTTCCACCATACTTAAAAACTTTTGTAGGTCATGGCTTTGGTTTATTTCATGTTTTCTAACTATGCAACTATGTATGATAATTATGACCTATAAATTAACCACACTTCAACATGATCATTATATATATAATCATCCCAGAATAAACATGGGATTATTCATCCAAAATAACCCAACAAGTTTATTTGTTTCCTCCTAAGTAGATTGATTTTGCTATTCACTCTCAAATTTGATAAATCAACAACCAAACCATTTAGTACGAAGGATTCAATCTATACGAGAATGCAAGATTAATCTAAGAATAAAATGATCAATTTAATCTAGAAGTATGTATTTAATCTATATGAGATTGTAAATATGAGAGCACTAAGCTAAGAATGCAAGAGAAATGAGTTCACAATTCAACATAAATTTGATACTATTCATGTGCATCCTCCTCTAAAAATGAGAGATTGAAGTTTTCTTATATAGAATTCTAGAATTTGATCAATGGTTGAGATCAAATTGAGTGAATGGTTGAGATTGAAGATAATATTAACTCAAAATAGAAAATTCTCTTATGAAAAGGAAGTTAACTGATTTCTTTTAGGTGGAATAAGGAGTTAACCAATTCCTTTCCTGATTTCAGTCAACTCAACATTTCCAATTCTGAATTGAAGAGAGAATTTTGAAGAAAATATGTGATTTAATAAAATTAAATAAGACCTCATAATTTAATAATAATTAAATTCAATAATTAGATTGAAGGTATATTAATTAAATCAAATATATTTAATTCCTCATGTGTATTTAGCTAAAGGGGTGAATTTTAATTTAATGAAAGTAATAAGAATTATAATTAAATTAATATATTTACCTTTTCTAATTTAATCTTGATTTAGGAATTAAATAAAGTACTTGATTAATATAGATTAGGGATTTTTTGCATTTGACACTTAGGTGGAGTAGAGATTCTCAAAATCAACATTGCTTGGTACAATAAGACGTTAAGTGAGATCAATAGACTGAAATTGGTTCAACATACAAATGTGCCAATTTTGGGGTATTACATTTGCCCCTCTTTTATTGAATGTGTGAGCACCATACTGATTCAAAGAAATCGTAAGTCTAAGAATATAGACCAAGAAGTAAGATTAGTTCCAAGATTAATGACACAGAGACCAATTGATAATATTTTTAAGGTTATTGTTGACACAAAATTCTACACCCTTGCCTAAGGAACTTCTTCTTAGGTGAACTTATGTAGCATGTAAACAACCTCCAAGTGTGGGACTTGTGCCTTAAGACTGGATCTCTAGAGAAGGCCATCTTCCTCACTATCAAGATGCAACTAAACTACAATTGGGAAGGAAAAGTGAGAAGGAGAACTTAAAGAAATTGTAGAAAGGGAAAGAGGGGTGATGAACCAAGATAAAAATTATGGCTACAACTCTATCTATGAATGCACTAAACATCAAGGAAACAACCAGGGTACACTAATCTTAAATATATTCTACCTTCAAAAAAACCACATGCAAGTTTGGAACTGGTTGAAGTGTTGAAAGGGAAAGAATCTTCACTATACAACAACCACTAACAAACTTAACAAATCACATAGATCCAAGAAAATGGAAAAGAAATATTCATTGTAAGGAAAATACATGCACTAGATAATAGAATGGAAAGAATAGGTAAGAACAAGACTTTTTTCATTAATGGAAGGAAAAATTACAAAGCATAATGCTACTACAAAATACAAATAGAGAAGAACCTAGAAAAAGTATTTACAACATGCCTTTATAGATCATGAATAACTTAAATCTAAACTATGGAGTTTAAACACCAACCAAGGTGGAGTTGAGTTGCAAAAAGTAGAAATAAATGAATATCAAAACTAGATCTGATCTTGAATATAATCTTCTATAATGAAGTGACAGGAAGGAAAAAAAAAATGAACCTAATGGTAATATCCCATGAGATTTGATGATGTAGGGAGGGGTGAAGAACTAGGGCCAAAGGCACACCAACTATCCAAGCCACCCTACAAGAGTTAACATAGTGGAAACACAAAATAAAGAAAAACATCCTAGAGGAGGAAGAAGAGTACACTTTTATTAATTCATCAAATAATTCACATACATGCCCAATTGTAAGGCCTTCTGGGTTACAGCCATATAAAAATTCAATTAAAATCCATAATGATCCTACTTCACATTCTTGCTTCTTACTATTCTAAGTTTTATATCTAAAACTCAATCCTAAACCTCCTTAAATACTTTCATAGCCATAGGTTGGCCTATCAAAAAAACTAAACCTTACATTAAATGTATGCACAACCACAAGTTAGCTCACATCCAATATTAACTACCTATACCAAAATTAAATTCAAGTATGGTTGGCCCAAACTAGAACTAGACATAGACTACTTAGAAAATGAAAACTTTGCAAAATACTAGCACTTGGCATCTAAATGATCACTTAGTAGCCACACGAGCTTGGCATCCAAAGAGAACTCAACAATCATGGATCACTTAGCAACCAAAGGATCACTCGACAACCAAAGGATCACTTGGAAACCAAATAAATCACTCGACAGCAACTAAGAACTCAGTAATAACTAAACACTTGGTAACTACTAAAAGCTCAAAAATGCAAGACATTGCAACTCAATAGAAAGAAAATTTGAAAACATGCAAGATATCAGTGCAACCTAGGATGCTCCTACATTAGATAACTAGGGTTGGAAGAAATGATTCTCCTAAATCATTGAGATGTCACCACCTAAGTTGAATCCAACTTAGATGGAGAAATCCATGAAGCATCTTCAATAGATCTATTCTTCCACTTCACCAAATATTCATAATTATCCTTTCCTCTTGTGCTCTTACTAACTCTCTGATCCAATATCTATTCAACTTCTTTAATCTAATTCTTAGGATAATCTTCTAACATAACAACTTCATCATCTAACTCATGATACTTATATAAATCAGCAACATTGAATATAGGAGATGTATCCATGTCATTAGATAACTCAACTTCATAAGCATTTCTACTGTCAAACTTGTTCAAGATCTTATAAGGTCCAAGCTTCTTCATCTTTAGCTTACTATATGTTCCAATAAGAAATCTTCCTTTCTTCAAATGAACCATCACCTCATCACCAACCTCAAAATTATGATGTCTTCTAGACTTATCAGCATTCTCCTTATACTTCTAATTACTATGTTCTATGCTTAACTTCACTTCCTTATGCAAAGACTCCATAAAATTAGCAAATTCTTCCCCTGCAACCCTTATTTTTTCTTCACTAGCAACATTCCTCAAATTTGATACTCCTTTAGGCTTCATTCCAGCAATAATTTCAAAAGGTGTTTCCCTATACTTCTATTCACAGAATTATTACATGCAAACTTAGCTTGTGCTAACACTATTTCGCAATTACTTGGCTTATCTCCCACTAAAAATCTCAAAAAATTATCCAAACTTCTATTCACAACCTCTATCTCTCCATCTATCTATGTATGGAATGTGGAACTAAACTTCAACTCAATACCTATCTTTTTCCATAAAGTCTTCCAAAAGTAACCAATAAACTTATTGTCTCTATTAGAAATAATGCTTCTTAGTAATCCATGCAATCTCATAATCTCTTTAAAGAAAAGGTCAAAAACATATTGAACATTTGATGTCTTCTTACATGGTATGAAATGAGCCATCTTAGAAAATCAATCCACCACAACAAATATAGAATCATACCTTTCATTGTCTAAGGTAATCCAAGAACAAAATTCATATTGGTGTCACTCCAAGGTTTCTCAAGAATGATAATAGGTTTATACAAACTAGTATTTTGACTTACTCCTTTTTCAACTTGACAAACTCTACAAATCTTCACAAATTTCTAAACATCCATATACATTTGTGGCTAATAATGCTTGTCCTTCAGTAAACTCAAAGTCTTATCAATTCTAAAATGTCCAACAAATCCACCACCATATTTTTTCTTGATCAAATTACACCTAATAGAACTTCTAGGAATACACAACTAAATACCTTTGAACAACATACATTCTTGAATGAAATATTCATCAAACTTACTTATGTGATATGTTAGATTTGGTGCTCTAGACTCTCTCCATATCTTAGAAAAGTTAGGGTCAATGCCATACAACTCTTTCATGTCATCAAAACCAATAACTTCAACCTTCATCTCAGTCAATAAAAATTTCTTCTACTCAATACATCAACACTCTATTAGTAACTCCACTCTTATGTTTGATAACAAATGTAAAACTCTACAAGTACTCAACCCACTTTATATGTCTTTGATTTAAATTATGTTGACTTCCCAAGTATTATAAGGTTTTATGATCAGTTACAACACAAACTCCTTAGTAATCAAATAATGTCTCCACTTCTTCAATGCTTGAACAATAGCAAAAAACTCTTGATTGTACACAAAATAATTCCTTTTAGCATCATTCAACTTTTCACTAAAGAAAGCAATAGGTTTACCTTCTTGACTTAGTATAACTCTTATTACACAACCACTTGCATCACATTCAACTTGAAATACCTTATTAAAATTAGGAAAATCCAATATAGGCAACTTGGAAACCTTTTGTTTCAAGGTCTCAAAATCATTATCAGCTCCATGTGTCCACTTGAATTCCTTTGTATCTCCTCTCATTGTCTCGGTCATAGCATTACAAATAGAATTGAAATTTCTTATGAACTTTTTGTAGAAACAACCCAACCATGAAATGATCTTACCTCACCCAGATTCTTAGGCATAGGCCATTCCAAAATTTCTTTTACCTTCTTAGGATCCATCCTCAAACCATCAATTGAAATCACAAATTCCGAATACACAATCTCCTCTTACATAAAAGAACACTTCTTCAAATTAATCATCAACTTCTCCTCTTTCAATCTCTACAATACTTTCCTAACATGGTCAAGATGTTCTTCTTTAGTCTTACTAAACATTAAAATGTCATCTAAATAAACAATCACAAACTCACCTAAGAATATTTTCAAAACTTCATTCATCAACCTCATGAAAGTACTAGATGCATTAATCAAACCAAAAGGCATAACCAACCATTCATACAAACCATCTTTTGTCTTGAAAATAGTCTTCCATTCATCATCTTCTCTAATTCTAATCTGATGATAACCACTCTTTAAATCAATCTTGGTAAAACACTTTGCTCCACTCAAACAATCCATTATGTCATCCATCCTCGACATAGGAAACATATATTGCACTATGATCCTATAAATAGCTCTAGACTTAGTACACATTCTCCATTCTTGATTCTTCTTAGGTTCTAATATAGCAGGTACACCACATGGACTCAAACTTTCTTTGATCACACCTTTCTCCAGCAACTCATACACTTGTCTATTAAGTTCTTCATTCTCTATAGGTGTCAATCTATATGGTGGTTTGTTAAAAAAACGAGCTCTAGGAATCAGATCCATACAATGACTTATACTCCTTACTGGTGGTAAACCATTTGGTAAACCATTAGGAACAATTAGGTAAACCAATGGTAAACCATCAGTCCTAATGACTTATAATTAGGACTGACACCTAATGGTTTACCATTTGGTAAACCATTAGGAACAATTTCCTCAACAAGTGATTAAAAACCAGCCATAGATCAAGATCTTCTTCAAAAGAATGGATAGCCTAGATGTATCTTGAAAATATCCAAATATTCATAGACCAATACAAAATAGATCCACCACATGGCATAAATATGTTGGTAAACACAATTCTCAAATGTTTGGTTGAAGAGGCAACAACTATTTTAGGATTTTGCAAAAGCAAAAGGGTAAGCCTTTTGAAATAGTGAATTTTTCTATTTTAGAAAGAGAAAAGTCATTCTCTAAAATGGAAAAAATGGTTAATGCAAAATATTAACCCTAAAAAAAAATACATATTAACCTGCAACTCAACACATGAATGAAAACAAGCCAACTTGGTCAATAAACAAGCTAAACTAGCTCAGCCAATGAAGGAATCGAGCCAATTTAGCTCATGATGAGACTAAGTTAACATGAGATGTTAACCCAACCAAAAAGTGTGTTAACCCACATCAAAGATTCTAGCCTATTGAAGATCTCTTAGATTGGTTATCAATGATGGGTTGAATGGGGGGCAAAATTGGCCAATAGTTATCTCTAGAATGAAGCTTAGCCTTAGGGAATCTAGATAGAACACCTAGATACCAATATGTGGTGAGATTGGTTTTGATATTGATGACACAAAGACCAATTGTTGAGATTTTTAAGATTCTCTATAGAATGAAGCTTAACCTTAGAGAATCTAGATAGAACACCTAGACACCATTATGTAAGAACAAAGATGATTAAACTTTACAAAATGTTTCCCAATATGAGACTCAATTCTCAGGAGTCAAGGTTAGATTTCCTTGATACTTGTCCATTAGAAGCTAACAAGATTAATCAAAATTCGTAGAATTATCCCTAGAATAAGGTTGAATCCTCAGGAGTCAAGGTTAGATTGCCTTGATACATGTCCATTAAATAGCAATTGAAAGCAAGAGTTTAGAATTATCTCTAGAAAGAAGCTTAATTCTCAACAATAATTAGGATCGTCTCTAGAACAGAGCTTAATCCTCTAGAGTCTAGATAGAACATCTAAATACTAGTCCATAAAAGATAACATGACCTAATCATGAGTTGTAGAATCATCCCTAGAATGAGGTTTAATCCTCCATAGTCTAGATAGAACACCTGAATACTAGCCCATAGAAGATAATGAGACCTAATCATGAGTCATAAAATCATCCCTAGAATCACGCTTAATTCTCAAAAGTCAAGGTTAGATTTCCTCGATGCATGTCCATCAAACTATGACATGAACTGCTATAAGTGTGATCAACTAATCAAGAGATGAGATAGATGACATATGGTGCTAGATAGAGGGAAAAAAGATGCTCAAAGTGATGAGATGCCTCTAGCAATTAGGAGATAAGTTTTATATTAAGTTGAAGCCAATTTTGAAAGATTCAATAATGTAATCATCATGTCCCCTCAAGAGTGAAATCAAAAGATGACACACTAGAATAGTGATGAAGACCAATATATTAGTAGATAAATATATGATTAAAGACTCAAAAGCATGTAGATCAGATTAGAAGATCATAAAGAAATTTTGAAGTTGATTCAGTGTGATTTCAAGGTCCAAAAGACCAAGTTTGACTTTGGTTGACCAAAGTTGACCAAAGTTTACTTTTCCAAAAATTTGGAAAATTTGAAGAAAGATGTGATTTGACAAAATTTATAGATCCACAAAGCATCAAAAAATTGGATTGCACAAGTGTTCAATCGCATCGGCCCCAAAAATTAAAAGTGTGAATTTAAGTTGTTTAAGTGTGCCATATTTCAAAATTGATCTCAAAAATGAGTTTAGAGCAATCAAATTAGCTAATGGGGTATTGATCCCAAAAATAAGTTTTGAGTGATCAAATTATCTAATGGGGTAATATTTACATCAATCAGAGTACTTTGAAAAATTAGGTCAAAACCTATATAAGGGACCCAAAGGTATTTTTCAATTCATTTGTGCATTTTGTCTTTTGTGAAGGAGCTTTGAAGAGAAAATGGTGGTCCCTACGCATTTACACCAATTTGAGTGCTCGAGGCAACATAGCTAGCTAGTGGACTATGGACCTCTGGTCAGTAGTCAATTATCCTGCTTTGCATTTAAAATTTTGTACATTTTGATTAATATTTTTCATGTTTTTAAGTGTTTGAAGTGTCTATTATCTATGGGTTTTGCATGGAAACCTCATTTTCATGCAAGCCTTCAAGAAATCTTACACAAGGAAGTACCAAAAGTGTACTTCTTTGCCTGCAATACTAGATTTTCTCATGTAGGAGGCACCCATGTCTTATGTGAGACACCCTAGTTTGCTTAGGTTTTTTCACTTTCTTTAGTAGGATTTCTTGTGTGAAGACTTGAAATCTCACACAAAAAAGTGTAATCTAGCACGAGAAAATAAAATCTCGCATGAAAAACTATTGCTATTTGCAAAAATTTTGTTTGAAAATTTGATAGTGTTTTTGCTTCATGCTTTCTTTCATCATTTTCATGTGTCTGATACTGATTGTGTTCATGTTGTTTTCATGTTTGCAGGTTATGTTTCCTGATGTCACTTTCAGATCACACTATCCTCCTTTCAGAGCATTGATTTTCTAGTTGGATGTTGTAGAGCTCACACATATTGACTCCCTTAGCCTTTCACATCTTTGTCAATTTCTTGCATTGGTGGTGAATCACAGTTTACTGACTGCACTATTTGAGCATTTCCATTTAGAGACGAATGGGTGAATGCACAAAGTAGGGTCACAATTCTGTGGAAGTCAAATCCCTAAAATGAAACCTCTTAGAAACGGGTACCCAATTTTAAAAATTGGGCACCCATTTTTGACTTGGGTACTCAACCCTAAATTTAGAAAATGGGCAACCATTTAAAAAAAAATTAGGTACCCATTTCTTAAAAGGGGATTTTACATGCCGCTTTTAGTTTTTCAAAACAGGTACCTAGTTTTTGAAATTTAAATAATGGGTGCCTATTTCTTACAACATGAGGCAAGATTTTTTTTCCTACCTCAGATTTTGGTTTGTGATAGGCTCGGTGAGACCAAGCCTATGCCTTGGCCTCTCAAGATTTGGCTAAGGCATTGACTTGACAAAGTCATGCCTTGTCATAATTTTTAGAGGGTCTTTTCAATCAATTTTTTTTACAAAACAAAACCCCGTTAGAGCTCTCACTGTCCTAATTTGAAAACTTTAAATTTTATAATGTTATGATTTTATTTACTATTTTTGTATTTTTTTAAATCAAAGGTGGTACCTAAATGTAAAATAGCAATGTTCACTAAAACTTTAATAACTTTTTTATTTTATAATTTTTCTTAAATTAATTTATATGTCATAAATCTAAATTTAATTCTTTTTAAGTAAAAAAAAAAATGAAAAAAGTGAAATTTTGATCAAATTATGGTGTCCATACACAAGAGGTTTTAAAACTTACCTTTATAGCCAATTAAAAGTTAATAATAGAAAAAATTCATTAAAAAATTCAAGAAAAATATTCTCATCAATCTTTAGTGTTTCAGGTAATTCTATTTAAAAGAATTCACAAAAATTCATTTAGTTGTGTCAAATTATGGTGTATGTACGTGAGTATGGTATGGTCCTGAAATAGGCATTTTGAAAAAGTGAGTTTTAAAGATCCATAACAAAAAAAAAAAAAAAACTATCATATGGGTATACAAATAAATTAGATATTCAAAAAGAAGATCCTAGGCACTACAATTTTTATTTCTAGAGTTCTTTTATATTTAATTTCTAAATGCCTCAAATTTTGGCATCAATTGACAAAATATTTGAAAAATAGGAAAAACACTTCCACTTTTTGGCCAGAAGTGAAACCCAACTTCTTGCACTGACTTGAATATGTTTCACCTACCATTGGGAGAGATGACCATCATATCAGAGGACATCTACTAAATTCTTCAAATACCCTTCCATAGGCCATGGGTTAGTATGATGTTAAGCTGAGACTGGGTACATTGGCACTAAGGGCCATCAACCAAGAGGACCTCATCATGGGCAGAGCCATCACATGGGATGAGCTAGTACAAACTTATGGTCCTACACATAGGTTAGCAATAGTACTTAGTATATTTTTGAGCTGCTTCTTGATGCCTAACAGAGGTCAACATAGATTAAAGTGCAATTGGGAATGGATGTTGAGGAGGATGTTGGAGAAGCCAATATTCTTTGGGTGGGGTCAATGTATGTTGGACCACATGTTCCATGAGATGTACGAGATAGTTTATCATGAGAGGAAGAGCATGATCATAGAGGTATATGTTCTTTAGGTGTGGCATGGGAGCACTTTCCTATTATGAGGTTGATCTTCATAGATATGAGGAAGTACCATGAGCCCTATATATGTAGATATCATGGACAGATGACCCAAATAGCTTTGGGTAAGACTGAGTAGTTGACAGGTCAGTTGGATAACTTAGTAGCAGTAGTGTGGCAGCCATGGAGAAAGATTGAGCTATGGGATGATACTTGGGTGGAGCTCAACCACATGTTTTCCTCCTAACCATTGATTAATCACTTGATATCTATTATTGAGATACTTCCATTGACTCACATGATGATAGTAGAATCAGCGATAGGATATTTCACAGGAGTACTACACATACACCCAGTTTTCCTTAGATGTGGAGAGGGGATGGTCTGTTAGACTAGACCAAGGAAAATCCATTATTGATGCACATTCTATTACTGTTACTCAGTAAAATTACATGATAGTAGTAGCAGATGAGGGGATGACTCTAGCATGCCAGGTGCATTTTGTAAGGCATCCCTTCCCTTGGTTTACAAACCCAGTTGGGATGGTGGTGTCGATATAGCCAAAACAATAGCAACAACAACAACCACCACAAAAACCATAGTAGAAATCATAGTAGAGACCTAGATAGTGTACATTGTAGGTATAGATTCCTCCCCAATAGATGGGAGATGGTGCAGGTGCAAGTGCTAGTGGGTTAGGAGAAAGACATATATAGAGTGAGATGGGCACTTTGGGTGTCATTGTTATAGGATTGATGTCAAGTGTCGATGTCCATAACATATATGAAAGAGATCTCTTTAGTAGGGTGATGATAGTAAATAGACTTAGTTAGGATAATTGGTAACTGACATCATAGAGAAATCTTGATTGATAAGAATCTCAGTATGAAACTAAGTGATAGTAGAAAGATGCAATTAGAATAACTAGTGACTGATGTGGAAGAGATTGTTGTAATAATCAAATGGGAAGAATACTTTTGAGAGGGGAGGTGAATCAAAAGTATCACACTTTAACCTTAACAAATTTTAACTAAAAATAAATTGCATGCATGTAAACATATCAATCAAGCATAAAGTAAACACATAACACCAAATTTGGTAACCTAGAAACCCTCCAAAATGAGAAGTTAAAACAGGGGTGGGGATGATACACACAAAACATCACTGCAGCAATAATGTTTGGCCACTTCTAATGGTCTACCCTATTGAAGGCCTGCCCTATTAAAGGCTTTACACTATATCAATAGTGACCTGTTTAAAGGATTTACAAACACTTTACATGAAGTGTCACACTATTAAAGGATTTTGTCACCTTGTCAAAGGTTTTACAACCTAGCTGTTAAGCTAACCTATCAACGTAGAATATTTTTCCTAATGCAATTTCTAGAGAGTATTAGACTAATAAACCTAATATCTTACAATCCTTGATTGCTAAATTTAGGCACTTGATTTGCTCTCTCTAACCTTGATCCTCTGAGATCTGATATCTGTTTGATGCCCTTGCTCTATTATGATCAATTGAATATTGCAACACTACTCTATTCCTCTAAGTCTTTTCACACTTCCCTCTAAATTTTTCTATAGTTTATAAACCCATACATTTCATTCATTCACACATACAATGGGGTTTCATCCTCCTTTAAAGATTTCGAAGACTTAGGGTTAGGTATGAATCTATGATTCATATTGAATCTTTATTTCCTATGTATTCTTTGTACTTTTCTTAGTGGTTGCATGCCTTCACCATTTTTCTTATTGGCTACATGTTGATTGCATAGGAAATATAAAAGATTCATTCTTATCCTTAATATCCTTTGAGATTCTTCTATGTTGGCTCAAAAAATGGTTTACATAGGTGTTTGTGAAATTACAAACAACTATGTCCAATTTGTGTTACTCAACACATATTGGATTACTAGTGCTCGACACATATGATTCTAGTTTTCTTGACACCTATTGCATTTTTAGCTTTCTCGGCATCAACTATGACTTGGCACCTACATATCACTCGGCTCATATGGTTCACTCGGCACCTGTATCATTCTTAGCACCTAAAGTCACTCAGCATCTTTTGGAATTTTGACTTAGCACATACTATGGCTCGACATATATAGTGTACTAAGCTTCTATATGAAAATTGGTTAAGTGTGATGACACTCAATTGCTAAAACCAATTTGAGACCAAAAATCTCCCCCTTTGACATGAGTGTCAAAAACACTTAACTAAGCATTATGCTTGATCTTATGAGTACATTATTCAATCTGTTCGACATATATATACAAGATTTCAAAAACTTGTTAAATTTTTTTTAAAGAATAATATACCTCAAAATTCTTATAACTCCCCCTGAGTTGATGTGCCATTTCTATTCTTGTAACCAAAATTCTTGTGCTAAATTTGTCTCATGTGGATGTATCTAATACTCTTTGCCTTTGCCCTATTTTTGTTTCCTGTGCCTGCTTACTGACCTATTCTATTTTTTCTATTTTCACTTGTTCTACACTTGCAAATTTTTATTCATATCTCCCCAATTTTATATGTCTCCCCCTTTTTGGCTATCATAGGATATGTACAATCTTTCCCCCTCTATTCTCCAAAAGAATGAAAGAATGTAATTACCTAGTATTCTCCCCCTTAGTTATTAATCTCCCATTTATTTCATATCTCCCCCTTATTCACACTAATGTCAAAGGGTGCTAAGGGTTAAGACCATATTTTGCCAAAAATGTACTATTGACCTCCATATCATATTAAGAGCTGCATCCCAATTCTTTAAAGAAATTTCTAATGAATTGTGTTTGATGGCAGTCTCTGCAGCAAGATGTGCAAGTCCATCTGAAGTAGAAATATGAGGATCTTTCTTTAAAACAGTCTTGGCATAGGCTTGTTCTTTATGGAGTACTTCAAAGTGTGGGGTAATGGAAGACTTTATATGCATCAGTTTGGCCTTAATGTTGGCCTCTTCAGTTGTGAACATAGCTAGTTCTTTCTGAGTATGAAGCATTTGAGAAAAATGCTTCTCACTCTGAGCTGGGTCATTTGGCAATTGAGTGTTGGAAATCTTTAAATTTTTCTCCAAGCTCAAGATTTGTTGGCTTGTCTCCTATGTGAAGTATGAAAATTCACACAACTTTTTGTACAATGAGAATACATTCTCAAGTACCTCTTTCACTTTGTCAATTTTCTTTGCCAATTCAACCTAGGACAATTCTATTTCACTCGATATTTTCTCATGGACTTTTCCTTGGAATTTCTTCTCAAACCATTCCATGAGTTTTACATTGGTTTCCTAGACTTTATTGGTAACCTATTCTATAATATCTAATAATTGTTCCATTAATTGCTTGGTCGCATTAGGTGACTGCAAGCTGAAAGCATCCAAAAATATGTTCTTGATCTCATGTAATGCTTGCTTTTGTTTATACCCCTTCCTAAGTATCTCTTGCCTTTTTATTCTATTCAAGGCTTCCTTAATTTAAGTGATTTTCTCAATGCTTATTGTCTTTGGTATGACTATCTCCTCATCTAACTTAGGGTCTCCAAAGTGAAGTACCCTTGTCGCCTTGGTTGAGCTTGAGTTTGGTGTAGAAAATTTCAATGACATTGCATCACTGCTCGGCTTTTGAAGGACTTTTGTAGGAGTTCTAGTAGTTGTTAGGTCTACTAATGTTTGTATTGTGGCTTGATCCTCTTTTGATGTGTCCTTTTCCTCATCTAATCTCCCCTAATAAATTACAACTATTTTTGGTGTACTTTTTGTTTGTACTATAGGATTAGATGTAGCAATTTATCTTGTTTTCTCTATTTATGTATCTTTCTCCACTTTTGCACTTGGCTTCTACTGCATGGTATCAACTGTGTCAACTATTGGTGGCATGAGAAGTTGAACTCTTGTAGTTGTAAAGATTGTAGAAGGTGGTCCTTATGGATTCACCTTGTCTCTAATTAGATCTACTAATACCTTTTGCAACTCATCCACACTCACCAATACTAGATTTGTGCATAATTGTTCTTGTAGTGTTGATTGGTGAAGGATCTTCTTGGGATCCTCTATAGTTAAAGGATTGATGTTCTGAGCAGACGTGTTAGGAACATCCTTCATAGTTATAGTGTCTACAGATGTGGTGATGACATGAAGAGGGCTAGGAGGTGGAAATTGTGTGTCTTGCACACTTTGATCTATTTGCTACTCATTAGCTATTTCCATTTCATCTTGTTTCTCTGTCTCCTCCTCTTCACCTTTTTCTTTCTCCTCTTCCTCTTTCTTTTCTTCTTCTCCTTTTTTTGTTTCCTTTTCCTGCTTTTGTTTCTCTTCTTTCTCCTTCTCACTAGCCTCAGCCTTATTTGATTCTACATCCTTCTCTTCTTCTCCATCCTTGTCATTTGTCAAGTTATATATTGACTTCCACAATCTTGTGGACTTATTGACAACTTCTTCAATTTTATTTTGTAAAATTATAAAGGCTCTATACTTTGGTGCAAACTTTCCCCCATGTTTCTTGTTAGCCTTAGCAATTTGACCTTTACTCAATTCTAGCATCACTTGTGCCAATATGGATTCTCTTATTTCTTTTTCCATCTTCAAGCAATAATGCCACTTATTTTCAATAATTTCATATAAATCCTTGGGTAGAGTGTTATCTAATTCAAGAGGTGTGTTCTTGAAATTTTCCATCATGGCATATACTAATTCTTCTACCTTATTATGATCTTCTCTACTTTATTTATTGAAATCAATACTTTTTAGATCAAAGAAGTCTACATTCTTAACATTTTCACAAATTTGATTGATATGTGACTTGGGAGGATGAATTAGCACTCTAAACTAGCTGATGTCCTCTGATTCTATTCTTTCCTCATCATCAGATTCTAGTTGTGCAATATTTCCTTCTTGGTTTCTTTTGCAATTGACTAGTATGCTCAGTAGCCTTCTTCTTCTCTTTCATTTTCTCCTTCACCTTTTGAGTTGAGGCCCTTGTTGTGGCTCTTGTCACTGGTGTTGGCTTGTCTTGGGTTGTCTTGGCAACCTTCTTGGCTTTGGGTTTGGTTGTAGGCTGAGCTTTAGCTTTTCTTTTCTTGAGCTCTACTTGAGTTAGTGCTTCTTGGACTTCCTCTTCCTCTGCACCTTCTTCCATTTCTTTATCCTCACCTAAGCCTTGCATTAATTCTAGTAGGCCTTGCTCCTATTCATCTTCTTCACTCTCATCTTCTTCTTCTTATTCCTCAATTGCCCCTTCAATACCTTCTCCAAATTTCTTTTTTAGTTTCCTCACTAGTTTAACTTTCTTCTTTAAGGTGGAAGTAGTTTTCAGCTCCATATCTACCTTGGAACACACAACATCATATGTCCCAAAGTGTGGTGCCTCCTTATCAATCTCCTCTGTAAGAAATGCTATGATTGCTACTAATGCTTCATCAACATCTAGCTCATAATCCAATGGTCTTAGCCATCTCACCCTTAGAACTACTACTTAGATATAGGTGTGATCATTATCAACTAAGAAGCAGATATCTTTGATGTGTTGTTCCACTAGGGAAACTGGTATCCTCAATCTTCGTTTCATGGATTTCTTAAAATCCTCAAAACAACTTATCATTTGAGCTTCAAGGTTATGACCCATTTTCTCAATGTACTCATTGATTTGAGTAATGGATGGCTTGTTTGATTTCTAATTAAATTTCCCAATAGAAGGAAACTCTTCCAAAACATAGAAAAATATGCAAACAAGAACTGAACCAAACTTACATTGAGCACCTTTAGATCTTCTGATTTCTCCCAGATTCTTGATGATTTGTTGTAACAACAACTCTGCTAGATCATATGTATGATCTTTCTTGACAAGTTTATATGCCACATCCACAACAATTCATGGTACACTATTCAATCTTCTTGATTGATAGAACTTGTGAGAAATCATTCTCACTACAAAATCTAGAAGGGGGTCTATGATTGTATCAATGGTCGTGCCCCTCTTGTTCCATTTATCTCTAGTGTTCTTTTCAATAGCTTCCTTTGAATCACTATGTAGGGTATTGTGCCAATCTAGGGTTGGAAAACCTATAAAATGATGCACTATCCTCTTCATTATTTTGATAGGTCCTCCTTCCAACCATAAACAACCATTATGTATTCTTCTTAGAACAATTCTTACAACAATTCTTATCAATTCAGTTTTAAAAACTATGGGGAAAACTAGGGCATGGATTAAACCATTTTTCTCAACTATTTGAAATTCTTCCTTAAGCACTCAATTTTCACAAAATTTATCAAACAACCAAAGTTTAGGCCATTTTGTGAATCTAGGGTTTCAAAAGATATAAAAATTTATAACTGCACAAATTGACACTTGAAGAATACCTTAGATCGATGAAAATGGTGCTTGATCTTTGTTGAAATTTGTACAAAATGCTTCTATGCTACTCTGCAATCACTTCTGTGCTCTTCTCATTCTTGGTCTACATTCAAATGATGAGAAATGATCAAAATTTGACCTTATACTCTTTCTAAACCTAACATTTAATGCTTAGTACATATACAACTATATGCTTGGCTCTTAAAGATTTCAATATAACCTAGCTTGTATTAATTTTCCATTACTCAGATCCAACTAGATTTATTCATTAATCAGCTTCCATTGAAATTCCCCAACTTAGCATCAACTATCAACTTAGTCGCAATCGACTACTCAACATGCACTAGCATCTAAGGACAACTTGGCAACACTTGCAAAAAAATTAAGTTTTAACTTTGTATCTTTTCTCATGTTGTTTCTTCTTTGTAGTGCTTGTTTGTCTTGGGAATGGTGTATGATGTAGCTTTGTATATCAATCCCATAGACCTATCAATGCATAGTTGGATGAGGTGTGACCAATTGACCTATTAGGTGAAGTGATCCCTTCATTTCATGAGCTACACTCATATTTCTTCTTCCAAGTCTTGTTCATTTGTCCTTTGATGTGTTCAACATCTACCTTCTCTTTTCCTTTGTTGACTTCTAACTTGGGTGCCCTTGACTTTTTTGGGCAATTCCTACCAATATGACTAGTCTTCAAGCAACTAAAACATGTGGTTTGACTTAGCCATCTATTGTATTTCCCTCTAAAATGTTTCCTTATGCAATTTTTAGGAATGTGTCCATATTCCTGACAATAATGACAATTATGCCTGGTGTTGTAGTCCCAATTGTGGTGGTGACCATGCTTACCTTCTCTTGTTTCCTAATTTGATGTCCACATAGGCTTTGATCTACACTCAAAAGCTCTATGTCCATACTTCTTGTAGTTTTAGTAGTGACCTTCAAATTTTGGTGTTCTAATAGTCCTTGTCCTACATTCATGTGCTTGATGTCCTTGCTTTTTTCACTTGTGACAGTAGCTTGCATTCTTAGGCTTATCATGTTGATGGGCATTCTTGCTCCTACATACATTAGAAGTATGTCCCTTTTTACCACAAAAATGACAAGTGGGTTTAGTGTTCTTACCTTTGTTACTCATTTCTTTTGTAGTCTTGGATGATTCTCCCTATCCAGTGCTGGTGTAACCAAGTCTTGAAGTATCATTGCTAGCCCTTGGTGATTTTAAGAGTTGCTCAAAGTGGTTGATGGCCTCATTGGGTTTGTTGAAACTTTCTACAACTTCCTTCTCTCTTTTGAGGTCATTTTGCAATTTTTCATTTTGTAGCTTTAGTGTAGAGATCTCAATGTCCTTGACATTTAGTTCATGATGTGCATTCATCATCTAGCTTAGGGTGTCTAGTTGCATGTTTGAGATTCTTTCAAACTCAGTTGCCTTCTCCTCTAGTCTATTGTTAAGATTTCTCTTGTTATCCTCAATCTTGGCTTTTTCTTCAATGGCTCTTTTCTTATGTTAAGTTACTTCACAAAGCATTATGGCTTGTGATTCTTGTTCAAGCTTGAGTATTATAATTTCTTCTGCTTGAGCTCTATTCTTCTCCATAAATTCTACTATTGCTACATCAAACTCTTTGGAATATCCATTGGCAAACACTTTTTTGGTATCAATCTCTTTGTAGTCTGTGCCATTTTCAACTATGGCTATATCCTTCCTTCTTTTCAAGGATTTTCTAGCTTCCTCCAAGTTGTGTAGAGAAAGGTGGAAATCAATCACATGATTCTCTATAATCTTCCCAAGTTTGAAGATTTCCATCTTTAGATCTTTTCCTTAATTTATTAGGCTTTTCTTTGTGAGAGCCTTTCTCTAATAGAAATTGTTGGAATAATAAAATGGGAAGAATACTTCTTCGGGGGGGGTTGAATCAAAAGTATCACACTTTAACCTTAAAAACTTTTAATTAAAAATAAATTGCATACATGTAAACATATCAATCAAGCATAAAGTAAACACATGCATCAAAACACATAACACCAAATTTGGTAACCCAAAAACCCTCCAAAATGAGAAGGTAAAATTGGGGTGCAGATGATACCCACAAAATATCATTGCAATAGTACTGTTTGACCACTTTTGATGGTTTTCCCTGTTAAAGGCCTTCCCTATTAAAGGCTTTACACTATATCAATAGTGACCTATTTAAAGGATTTTAAAACACTTTACATGAAGTGTCGCCCTATTAAAGGATTTTATCACCTTGTCAAAGGTTCTACAACCTAGTTGTTAAGCTAACCTATCAACATAGGATTTTCTTTCTAATGCAATTGCTAGAGAGTATTAGACTAATAAACCTAATGGCTTACAATCCTTGATTGCTAAATTTAGGCACTTGATCTACTCTTTCTAATCTTGATCCTTTAAGATCTGATATTTGTTTGATGCCCTTGCTCTATTCTAATCAATTGAATACTATAATGCTGATTTGTTCCTCTAAGTCTTTTCACACTTCCCTCTAAATTTTTCTATAGTTTACCCATACATTTCATTCATTCATGCACACAATGGGGTTTCATCCTCCTTTGAAAGATTTCAAAGACTTAGGGTTAGGTATGAATCTATAATTCATATTGAATCTTTATTTCCCACTCATTCTTTGCACTTTTCTTAGAGGTTGCATGCCTTCACCATTTTTCTTATTGGTTGCATATTGATTGCATAGGAAATATAAAATATTTGGTATTTATCCTTAATATCCTTCAAGATTCTTCTATGTTGGCTCAAAAAATGGTTTACCTAGGTGTTTGTGCAATTACATACAACTATTTCCAATCTATGTTACTTGGCACATACTAGATTACTGGTGTTCGACACATATATGATTCTAGTTTTCTTGGCACCTATTACATTCTAGCTTTCTTGACATCAACTATGACTCAACACCTACATATCACTTGGCTCATATGGTTCACTTGGCACCTGAAGTCACTCAACACCTAAAGTCACTCAACATCTATTGGAATTCTGACTTGGCATATACTATGGCTCATAATATATAGTGTACTCAACTTCTATTTGAAAATTGGTTAAGTGTGTTGACACTCAATTGTCAAAACCAATCTAAGACCAACATAGATCTCTCATGAGAGGAATCTCTATAGTGAAGCAAGTGATAGTAGGAAGACATAGTTATAATAACTAGTGACTGATGTGAAAGAGATCTTCTATGAGAGGAATCTCTTTAGTAACACAAGAAATAGTAGGAAGACATAGTTAGAACAACACGTGACTGACATGATAGACATTTTCTTTAAGAGGAATCTCTAGAGTGACACAAGTGATAACAAGTAGATGCAATTAGAACAACTAGTGATTGACATGAAAGAGGTTCCTATTACATTGTAGGGTGTTGCCCTTAAGTCTACAACAAGATTCAATCCATTGATGCATGATCAAAAGTAGCAAACTAAAGTAGGAAAGCAACTATAGAAGAGCTAGAAGATGCATTGCAAGATGTAGCATTTGAAATAAGAGGCACCTATTTACCAAGTTTTCACCTTCTTGGCAGAGATTTTTTTTTCTACTATGATGCCTGTTTATCATGTTTTCATCAATGGCACTTTTTTGTTTTTCAAATTTTTAATTCTTTTTTTATTCTATTTTTTTTTTTGTATTTTTTGAAGTTTTTCACATCTTTTTGCTATTACCAAGGTACTAATTGCTAGGTTTTCACCAAGATAATGATTTTTTTAAGACTTTTAAGTATGTACAGAGAGATTTTAAAAGTATGTCAGCTATAGAACCTCTTCATATGAAGAGTGTTGATTGGCTCCTTGAGTGATTCTCCCACAGTTGTTGAAACTTGGTAAGCACTAGATCCAAACACTGTAGTAACTATGTATGGACCAACCAAGTTGAGTTTGAATTTCCCTTTTTGTATTCATTTCTTGTAGACATGTGTTTTTGGTAAGCCTAGACATGATCACACACCACTTGTCAACATTCATCTAAAAATTCTAGCTTTTGAAGACAAGATATTCTATAGTCATCATTAGTAATGAGGGCTTTCATGGATATTCTCAAAGTAGGGATCTTGACCTCAATTGGAAGCACATCATCTGCACCATATACCAAAGCAAAGGACATTGTTCCCATTGGAGTTCTGATACTAATTTTGTAAGCCCTTAAAGCTAGATTAATTTGAAGGTGCTAGTCCCTTCTAGATTTGTTGACTATGCAATGTATGATCTTAAGGATATCCTTGTTGAATGCTTTTGCTTGGCCATTACCCTAGCAGTAATAAATAGAAGACCAATGTTGCTTGATTCTAAACTTTGAGCACAACTCTTTAAAATCCTTGTTTTAAAATTACCCTTTATTGTTAGTAATGATGGAGGATGGTACACCATACCTGCAAATGATGTAATTCAAAATGAATAGAGCTACAATTTTTCCATTTTTTGCAAAGAGCGAGACTACCTCTACTCATTTAGTGAAGTAGTCTATAGCTATGATAATGCACTTGTGTCCATTTGAAGATGGGTGAATCTGATCCACTAGATCAAAGGCCCATTATCAAAATGGATACAGTGTGATAGATGGAATTATCTCCCTAGCTAGAGCATGAATCATGATTCTCATGGAGCTAGCACTGTTTGTAGTACTTGGTGTATTTGGTTGCCTCTTGCTCCATATTCATCCAATAGTAACCAAATCTGATAAGTTTATGAGCTAGTGTCAAGCTATTAGAGTGAGATCTACAAATTTCCTCATGTAAATCAATTAATGCACATTTGGACTCATTAGGTTCTAGACACCTAAGGAATGTTCCATCAAGATCTCTCCTAAACAAGTCATTTGCAATGATGACATATAGTGATGCACTATGAATTAGGTAACATTTTTTTAATTTTGGGTTAGACTATCCAGAACTATTTTGTTATCTAAGTAAGAATAGATATGATGGTAGTGGGATGAATCATGTCCTACAATAGAACAAATCATCCAAGATTCAAGTGAGTTATAGGCAAGGTAGAGTAACATCTCCACTAGGAATTCATGTCGAATGTCATTCTCAGGAATCTATAGCATGGAAGCAAGAGTATCCATTACATCAGCTACCTTATTATCCCCTGAAAAACTTGTTCAAAAGTGATATATACAAAGTATTTCTTTAGTTTATTAACCATTCTTTTATAAGGTATCAATTTTTCATCCTTAGTCTGATACACATCATTGACCTAGTTCCTTACAAGTTTTGAATTTCCAAGGATAATCAATTTATCTACTCTCCATTTGACTGCAATTTTCATGTTGTTGATTAAGGCTTCATATACTACAATATTATTTGTAGAAGAAAATAAGATCTTGTATGCCTTATGCAATGATTACTTCTATGGTGCTATGAATAAGAGTCCAACATTGGATCCTTGTTATGTGAAGGAACCATCAAAGAACATCACCCATGTTTGATGTGTGAGCATTATAATAGATTCATCTTGGAAATCAATATTTAGTAGGAGAAGACTTTGCATTGGTGCATCTACTAGTTTATCTATGGTTTCCTATCCTTTAATAACATTTCTTTTGATGTATTCAATGTCAAATTCATTGAGAATCATGGCCCATTTAGCTAGTCTACCTATTAGAGCTACCTTACTAAGAAAGTATTTCAAGGGATCAATTTTAGCAATTATTCGTGTATTATGTGCCAGCATATAGTGCCAACACTTTTGGGAAGTGAAGACCACTACCAAGAAAGCCTTTTCAATGATACTATAGTTCATCTCATAAGAGACCAATGTATGACTAAGATAATATATGGCATGTTCCTTCTTATCATTGTCTTCCTAAGATAGCAAGATACCAAGAGATGATTTTGTTGCTGAGATATACAAAATGAGAGGCTTTCCAAAAATAGGAGGCATCAGGATGGGTGGATTAGCAAGATATTGCTCAATTTTCATTAAACTCTTATCACAATATTTGTTCTAGTCATAGTTTACACCTTTATTCAAACTCTTAGTGAAGGGTCGTGACCGATCTACCAACTATGAGATGAATTTGTGGATGTATTTAAGTCTTCCTCCCCTCATTTGACTAATATTACGAGGTGGAGGCATTTTCATTATTTCTTGAACCTTTTCTAGGTCAACCTTGATTCCTTTTGCAAAGACAATGTAGCCAAGTAGTTTACTAGAAGTGACACCAAATGCACATTTCTTGGGATTTAATCTGAGGCTGAATTTTTCCATGCAATATAGAATAGGTCCCAAATCTTGTAGATAAGTGTTGCAATGTTTACTCTTGACTAGGGTGTTATCAACATAGTCTTCCATCATCTTATGTATCATGTCATGAAATATTGTTGTAACCACCCTTTGATATGTGGCACCAATACTTTCCAAATTGAATGGCATCACATTCTAGCATAAAGCACCCCATGCACAAGTAAAAGTAGCTTTCTCCTAGTCTTTTGGTGCAATTTTAATCTAATTATAACTAGAAAAAGTGTCCATGAGTGAGTACATTTCATATCATGTTGTCATATCCACTATCATATCAATGTTGGGAAGTGGAAAATCATCCTTTGGACATGCTAAATTTAGATCTTGAAAACCTATACAAACTCAAATAGACTTGTCATGTTTGGAGATTAGAATGATGTTGAAGATCCATTTAGCTTAGTAAATTGCATGGATGAAACCAACTTTTAGAAGATTTTCTAGTTTAGCCTTAACAAGTAATGCAACATTAGGATGCATTTTTATGAGATTTTTTTTTATTGGTTTCACTTCTAGTGCTATAGATAAATGATGCATTATGAGGTCAAGATCTAAGCCTACCATGTTTGAGTATTTCCATACAAAATTGATTTTTTTCTCTTAAGGTCAGGATCTAACCCTAGCATTTTTGAGTATTTCCATACAAAATTGATCTTTTTATCTTAAAAGAAGGAAATGAATTCTTCTTTTTCTTCTTCAAACAAAGAATGTTTAATGTGTATCATATGATGTTGTTCCTCTATTCCCAAGTTGATCAGTTGTGTTGGCTCTATCAACACTCATGATCTCTCTTGAAAATGACTAGGAAGTGCATAAAATACCTCATCCTTAGGCACCTCAAAGAGGTTTTCACCTTTGGATACATCTTTTGATGGAGACACAATCAAAGACAAAAATGAACACATAGGAAAAGGGAAATATTATTATCAATGAAAAATGCCCTATGGGCTTACAATAGTATGATTCTGGAGAAAGAAATCCTCTACACAATACATTCTATCTAACTCCACTAAGAGCTACCTTTACAATGCCAAAAATATTCTTAAATAAGCCCTGAATAGTTTAGGGTTAGGAATACATTCTAGAATATGCTAGTTGGCATCCAGTACCAAAATAGAAGGCTCCAAAAATCATGTTAGAAGTCGGTGTAAAATTAGAAGAATTTAGAAACAGTAGTCCAACTTTTGGGAGGCATAACTTTTGAACTGTAACTCCAATTGACAAACCATTTATATTTTTGGAAAGATCTCAAAGTTCTCTATAGCCCTATGGACCAGCTTTTGTCATCCCCCATTTTTCAGCCCTCTAAGAGGCCATTTAGTGCCCCATATCTAATTTTGAAGTGCTCTTAGGAGGTCTCCAGGAACTAAAAATTGTAATGACTTTCTAACCGTGAAGCCTTTTGACCTAGTTCTTTTATTGGAGTGTTTTAAATTACAAATATGACCCTCCCTCCAAATTACACCCTCTAGCTCACCATAATTATGGCTCAATTACATAGTCCTACTTTTTTGGCATTTATACGTAGCCCAAGGTGCTTAAAAACTAATAAAACTCTAACCTAGAAAGCTAATAGTATAATTGTGAGAGTTGGAACCTTTATTTGACCCAAATGGGTATCTAGAAATGAAAAAACATTAAATATAAACTATCTCTAAGCATATTTTTGGGTGATATAGGTTTGCCCTTACATCACTGGATGTTCCTGCATCATCTTTTATTTTTACTATTTTGGGTTTCGATACTACAACAATGTGGTTTTGATCATTATACATTCTATTTTTATTTATTTTTAATTGTGTGACTAAGATATTTAATGTCATCTTTAGTCATATTAACACTTTGTTCACTAGTGGAAGACATTATTAGTTTGATAATGTTTAAGTAGTAGGCAAGAGCATAGTCATTCTAGAATGTAGGAACTTCACTAGATATATCATTAGAATTCAATTCTATGAGCTTGGGATAAGCAAGTGAAAGAGAAGTGGTAGGTTCAATGGCATTCATGATATAGTCATCAAATGTGTGGACAATTAGTTCAAGACTTACAGTGACTTCATCTGATGGTGTGTTCAAATTCTTTTGTGTGCTAATGATATTAATCAAAGACCCATTGACACTAGTAGGATAAGATTCATCCAACCTAACCCTAGATTGTTCACCTACTTCAACCTAATTTTCATATACATGATTGAAGAGAGAATCAAATTTGTACTCTCAAGAATTTGTGCTACATGGAATCAGAATATAGTATTCCCCAATAGTGATGGGAACCCATTCTCCAACTTCATTATCATCTTGATTTTTACAAAGATATTCAATAATTTCAGTATGAAAACACTCACCTTGTTCTTATTGAATATGGGGAGAATTAGTAGTGTTTTTAGATGAATCACTATCACCATTCATAATACCAACATGTGGTATGAAGTCATTTAGCTCTGCAAAGAGCTTAGCAAGATCTAAAGGAATTGGATAAGGAAAAGTATCCTCATCATCAGAAGTATCCTTATGATTATCTAACTTAGTTTTTGATTCATGTTCAGATGATCTTTCACACTTTGGCATAAATTTTTTTTATCCCTAGATGGAAGGGAATCTTCTTGAAACTTAGACTTGTTGTATCTTGAGTCGTAAATATCACTTTGATAGGATCAATCTATTAGAAATTTGATTGGAAAGCTCATTGTTGTAAAAGAAAAATTTCAATCATTATTTTGTAATTGATGTCAAACCTACTATTTGTAGGGATTATATTTTCTTATAAGATCCAAGCACTATCACTTAGATGATTGATGAAGAGGATTTGATCAACAAGATGTAACAAGAACACTAAGGAAAGGTTCAATTATGATATTGTAATGAAGTGCAAGGCTTAGTTAAGATAATGGTTAAGTAATGTATTAATGACATACTCAAAGATACAGAGGTTGGTCACACTTAGATATATTGGAGGAAGAAGTTGTAACAAGGTTTACTGTGAAAGCTTTAACTAAGATCATCAATAGGTGCTGAACAAGTCAGTTGAAGCTGAAAAAATTCTCAGTAGAAGTTGAGTAACAAAAATTTCTAGTGTGTAACAAGTGATCTTCAAGTGCCAAGTAAAGATCAAGTGCTGAACATTAGAAAATTTTTAGTTGGTGCTAAGTGATCTTTAGGTGCCGCGCATCAGGAAAAACATAGTTGATGCCACGTAACATAGTATGTGTTGAGCACCAATATTTCAATAGTGCTGAGCTATTGCATTATTTCAAATAATGAGGATTTACCAAATCCAAGTCAACATAGTGGTTGCATTGAATTTTTTGAATGAGTTGGAAGATGAGGGTGATGAGTTGTTGGCACATAATCTTATATAAACCATTTTTTGGGGAGTTCTAAAGGATTATTCAAGAAGTTTCTAGAGGAAACAAAATATGGGTTAGATACAATGAATCCTACCTAATCCATGCAAATTAAAATTGAAAAATGGAAGAATCAAGAAAAAAAAAAAGGAACTCCAAGATTTCTATTTAACAATTCATAGACGAAGAAACAAAGAGCTGTTGATACTATTGTTGCTAAAGTGCCAAATCTACAAAGTGATTGAAAGGGTGTCAAGAAGGAGACATCTAGGAGAAGGAAGAGCATAGAGGCTCTACTTCTATGAGTGGTCATGAAGAGATTATTGCACTGGTACATTGAGTATGAAGACTCAAGGAGACAAAGCTTGAAAGAAAGGGCAAGCTATTAAGAGTTGCAGAGTTTGAAGGGCAGGCAAGGGTATGAGCTAAGAAGTGATCTGAGATCTTCAAGATAAGTTGTATGTTGTAGTTAGGTCAAGATTTTCTAATACTCTCTAGAAATTGTATTAGATTTGAAAATCCTATGTACTTAGGTTGGCCTAACAGCCATTTGTAAATCATTTAACAGGGTAGTATTCCAAGTGAATGTTCTAAAGTCCTCTAACTAGGCCTACTTCTAACAGTGTGGTTAAATCCTCTAACAAGGTCACATTTAATAGTGTGTTGTAAACCTTTGATAGGGCAAGCCTTTCATAGGGAATCACTTCAGAAGGGTGAGAATTGAGTGGCATGTTACTAGTAATTTTTCCCAAATTGTGTTTCCATGTAAATCATTGTGTCATGTGTTGATTTCTTGTGTGTCATACTTGCATGTTGATTTATAGTAACTTGCTAATTAGATAAGTTAAAGCTTGGATGAATGAATGGTTGAATTGGTGTACTACACTGAAATAAAGGTTTGAATAGGACATTTGGACCTTGAATAATTGATTCACACCCCCCCCCCCCCCAGTTATTCTAAAGGAATTCTAATAATTGGTATCAAAGCCATCTGCTGATTTAGTTTCAAGGTACTAGAAGCAAGAAGATCAAGATGTTCAAGAGAGAAGTTCCCAAGCTCAATAAAGATAACTTTGCTACATGGAAGAGTTTGATAAAATTGCACCTTGGATCAATAGGTGACTATGTGCAAACCTCAATTGGAATAGAGCATGTAACTCCAAAAGGACCCCTCACTACAAATGACTTAAACAAAAAGAAGGAGCATAACCAAGCAATGTTGGAGATTGCATCTACACTTATGTATGCTGAATATGATGATATCAAAGACTATTAAATTGCATTCAAAATGTCAAAAAATTTATCAAATATCTATGGAGGTGATCAAAATGTCTAGAGAGCAAAGAGAGAAAGCCTAAGAAGGAAGTTTGATGACATGAAGATGGAGGAAGGTGAAAATGTTGCTCAATATGCTGCAAGAATAAAAGAAGTGGTGAGTGCAATAAGAAGTCTAGGTGGACAACTAGAAAAAAAAAACATTCATTAGCAAATACTTAAGAACTCTAGTCCCTATCTATGCTATAAGAGTTTTGGCCATCCAAGATCTAATGTGTGTACAAGAGAACACACTGACCTTTGAAGGAATAGTTGGAAGACTTACTACATTTGAGCTATCCAATTTTGACAATTATAGACCTGAGAACCTTGAATTTTCTTTCAAGGCCAAGATGACAATAAAAGATACTGAGGAGGATACATCAAGCAATAGAAGAAGAAAAGGAAAACATACATCCAGTGATAGTAGCATAGATGAGGAAGATGTGGAACAATTAGAAGCACTATTAGCTAGGAGATTCCATAGAGGTAAAGGAAAATTCAAAGTTAAGATTCATATCATATGTTTCAATTGTAATGAATTAGGTCATATAGTTGCAAGATGCCCATGGAAGGAAAACTCTAATGAAGGAAACAAGTTCAGGAAGAAAAGAGAAGATGATAGCAAAGATTACAAGGAGAAAGGCAAGAGATGCTACATTGTTGAAGAAAAATCTGATGAAAATTATGATAAAGTAATCTATGTAGCCATGAATGATGAATTATACAAAGATGAAGATGAAGAAATAGCATTGGTTACCTATGTGAACAATAATGACAAGTGGATCATAGACAGTGGATGCTTACATCACATGATAGAAGATAAAAGTAAGTTCATTACCTTTACTCAATATGATAGAAATAGTGTTAGATTTGATAATGATGCTCCATGTTAAATCAAATGAAAAGGCTCTATCAAAATTATAAAGAAAATTTCATGTTATAATGCATACTATGTTGAAGGATTGAACTACAACTTGTTGAGTGTATCACAATTAGGCAATGTAGGTTGCAAAGTTGAATTTGGAAATAAAACTGCCAAGATTTATGACACTGATGGAAATATGATAGGAAAAGGTGAACAAACTAGGAGTAATCTATTGTACTTAGATATGGAAGAAGAAACATGTATTGTTGTTAGACTTGATGATGTATGGTTATCGTATAAAAGGTTGTGTCATGTTAACTTTGATAATTTGATTAGTATCAACAAGAAAAAGAAAGTTAGAGGATTTCCCAAGTTGAAGAAACCTAAAAACACAATGTGTAAACAATGTCAACTAGGGAAAATGACTAAGTCTAGTTTCAAAGAAAAACATACACTTCCAATGAAGTACTAGAGTTAGTTCATGTAGACTTATGTGGCCCAATAGAAGTGCAAAGCTACCTAGGAGATAGACACATAATGCTATTCATAGATGATTATTCCAGGATGATGACTGCTATGTTTTTAAAGAAAAAATTTGATGCATTCCAAATGTTCAAGTGGTATTTGGCTAGAGTTGAGAAGGAAATTAGAAGGAACCTAAAATGCCTAAGGTCAAGAAAAGGAGGTGAGTTCACATCAAGAGAGTTTGAAACATTTTGCAATGACAAAGGCATCAAAAGGAAAACATCAGCACCAAGAACTCCACCATAGAATGGTATTACTAAAAGGAGAAATAGGCCAGTGATTGATTGTGCTAGAACCTTGATGATGGAGAAAAATGTTGCACTAAAATACTAGAGATAAGCTGTAAGTACTATAGTCTACATATTGAATAGAGTTCAAGTCAAGAAATGTACAAATACAACACCCTTTCAATTGTGGTATGGTTATTCACCAAATGTCAAACATTTTAAAGTGTTTGGTTGTAAATGCTATATTCTAAAAGACACTAGAAATGGCATGTTTGATGTAAAAAGTGATGAAGGCTTATTTCTTGGATACTCCACTACAAGTAAGGCATATAAGTGTTTGAATACTAACACTAACAAATTTGTGGAGAGTGCAAATCTAAATTTTGATGAGCATGCAAAAGTTTAGATTGATGAGTCAAAGCAAGCAGAGGATTATATATCCTTTGTATACTTCTATGAAGGAATGATATTTGAAGACAATGTTGCAAATCAAGTTGAGAATCAGCAACAAAATTTAGTATCTACTGAGCCTCAACTAGTGAATGCCAAGTTACATTTAGAAGCCTAGCTGCAAAATGTGGAAAATGCACATTCTGATTTTGAAAATAGTATGCAAGAAAGAAATGATGAATGCTAGATAAAGAAGAATGAAATGACTCTGAAGCTAAAGGATCAAATGTGGAAAGAAGGATTGAACCCATATTAGCCAAGTATGTAAGAAGACATCACCCTATAGATCAAATCATTAGTAATAAGGATGCTAAACCAATGAAAAGGAATAGACTTACAAATGAATCATGTCTACTGAGAAAGGTTGAACCCAAAATAGTCAAAGATGCACTATAAGATAATGATTAGTATAAGGCTATGAAAGAAGAGATAGATCAGATTGAGAAGAACAAAACTTGGTCTCTAGTTCCCAGACCAGCTGATAAGAATGTGATTGGTACCAAATGGGTGTTTAGAAACAAACTTGATGAGAATGGTGAAATAACAAGAAACAAAGCCAAATTAGTTTGTAAAGGCTATGCACAAGAAGAAGGATTGCATTACGGAGATACATTTGCCCCTATTGCAAGAATGGAAGTAGTAAAACATTACTTGCATATGCTACATATAAAGGTTTCAAAGTCTACTAGATGGACGTGAAGTCTACTTTTCTGAATGGTATACTAGAAGAGGAAGTCTACATAGAACAACTAGCAGGATTTTTTTATGAGAAGAAAAAGGACATGGTCTACAAGCTACACAAAGAACTTTATGGATTGAAGCAACCACCTAGAGCATGGTATGAAAGGTTGCACAAATATCTTGTGAAGATAGGATTTGAAAGAATAGATGATAATAGAAAATTGTACATCAAATCTAAAGAAGGTAAAGACATTTTGATATTAGAAATATTTTTTGATGACATAATATTTGGAGGAAAATATGTTTATGCAAAGATTTTGCTGATCAAATGAAGCATGAATTTGAGATGTCAATGTTTGGAGAAATCAAATTTTTTGTTGGATTACAAGTACATCAGTTGAAGCATAGAATATTTGTGACCCAATCCAAATACATCAAGGAAGTACTCAAAACATTTGGGCTAGAAGACTCAAAACTAGTTAGCACACCAATGGCAATAGGTCATAAACTATCCAAGAATGATGAATCTGCTAAAGTAAATCAAACATTGTATAGGTCAATGATTGGAAAACTACAATATTTTGTACATAGTAGACCAAAAATTGCATTAGCTATTGGAATAGTAGCAAGATTTTTTGCCAATCCAAGAGAAAATCATTTAATGGTAGTGAAGAGAATATTGAGATACCTGAAAGGAACTGATGACTTCGGTTTATACTACAAGAGGAATGAGAAGTTTGAACTGAAAGTTTACACTGATGCAGATTGGGGAGGTAACATTGATAATAGAAAAAACACCATTGGAGGAGCACTTTTCTTAGGAAATAAGTTAATTACATGGACAAGCAAAAAGAAAAGCTACACCTCATAGTCTACTATTGAAGCTGAAAATGTGGCAGCTACTATAAAATACACTAATATTGTGTGGATCAAGCACTTGCTACAAGGTATGAAGGAGAAGTAATTGAGCTTGTGACACTTTATTGTTATAATAATAGTTCTATCAATATATCAAAGAACCCAGTAATGCATGATAAAACTAATCATATTGCAATCAAGTATCACTATGTAAGAGAACTAGTGGAAGACAAACAAGTAAAGATGGAATATGTTAGCACAAAGGAATAGATTGCTAATATCTTCACAAAAGAACTACCTAAAGATTCTTTTGAGTATCTTAGAGGTAAGTTAGGGGTGGTACCCCTAGCTAAAGCTATTTGAACCAAAAACCAAGAATGCCCTGCATCAAATAAGCAAAATGTTGAAGATTTTATACATTGATGCAGAGGATGTTTACGTTGGGATCCATGCCTAAAGTAGTAGAAGTACTAAAACTTCAAATTAGTCACAAGCAAGGTGATAGAGGGAGATATTAAATTAACTTGTAAGAGATACATCTACATATTAAGATGCTAATATGTCTTTGGCATTATTGTCAAAGAGGGAGAAGTGAGCAACTGATCAACAACTATTGAAGATAAAAGATCAGAGAAGTAGAGGGAGATTTTAGAGGTTGATCAAAATAGTAGAAGATCAATAATACAGAGGGAGAAAGAAAAAGATAAAGGATACATCAACAAAGAGGGAGAAGTGAAATAAGTCAATCGAAATAGTAGTAGGAGATGTGATGTTACAACTTAATTTTTGGCATTTGACTTACTATTCTAACCTAGTAAGCTTTTGGTGGAATAGTTTAGTCTGATGTTGATCAGTTTGGTTTTCCATCAATGCCAAAGAGGGAGATTGTTAGAAATCTGATTGAAAAGCTCATTGTTGTAAAAGACTATTTTCAATCATTGTTTTTTCATTTATGTCAAATCTGATATTTGTAGGGATGATATTTTCTTACAAGATCCAAGCACTATCACTTAGTTGATTGATGAAGAGGATTTGATCAACAAGATGTAACAAGAGAACCTAAAGGAAAGGTTGAGTTATGATATTGTAATGAAGTGCAAGGATCAATTAATAAAATGGTTAAGTAATGTATTGATGACATACTCAAAGATACAGAGGTTGGTCACACTTAGTTATATTGGAGGAAGAAGTTGTAACAAGGTTGACTGCAAAAGCTTTAACTAAGATCATCAGTAGGTGCCGAGAAAGTTAGTTGAAGCCAAGAAAATTCATAGTAGAAGCCAAGTAACAAAAATTTCTAGTGTGTTCTAAGTGATCTTTAAGTGTTGAGTAAAGATCAGGTGCCGAGCATCAGAAATTTTTTAGTTGGTGTCGAGTGATCTTCAGGTGCCGAGCATCAAGAAAAACATAGTTGATGCTGAGTAGCACAGTATGTGTCGAGCACCAATATTTAAATAGTGCCAAGTAGCTGCATTATTTCAAATAATGAAGATTCACCAAATCCAATCCGACATAGTGGTTGCATTAAATTTTATGAATGAGTTGGAAGATAAGGGTGATGAGTTGTTGGCACAGAATCTTATGTAAACCATTTTTGGGTGAATTCTAAAGGATTATTCAAGAAGTTTCTAGAGGAAATAGAATATGGGTTAGATACAATGAATCCTACCTAATCTATGCGAATTAAAATTAAAAAATGGAAGAATCGAGAAAAAAAAAGGAATTCCAAAACTTTTGTTTAAGAAGTCATAGACCAAGAAGCAAAGAGCTACTAATACTGTTGTTGGTAATGTGCCAAATCTATGAAGTGATTGAAAGGGTGTCAAGAAGGAGACATCTAGGAGAAGGAAGAGCACAAAGGCTCTACTTCTATGAGTGGTCATGAAGAGATGATTTCACTGGTACATTGAGTATGGAGACTCAAGGAGACAAAGCTTGAAAGAAAGGGAAAGCTATTGAGAGTTGCAGAGTTTGAAGGCTAGGCAAGGGTATGAGCTAAGAAGTGATCTAAGATATAAAAGATAAGTTGTATGTTGTAGTCAGGTAAATATTTTCTAATACTCTCTAGCAATTGTATTAGATCTAAAAATCCTATGGACTTAGTTTGGCCTAATAGCCATTTGTAAATCCTTTCACAGGGCGGCATTCCAAGTGAATGTTCTAAAGTCCTCTAACTAGGCCCACTTCTAATAGTGTGGTTAAATCCTCTAGAAAGGTCACATTTAATAGTTTGTTGTAAGCCTTTGACAAGGAAGGCCTTTCAAAGGGCATCACTTCAAAAGGGTGAGAATTGAGTAGCATGTTACTAGTGGTTTTTCCCAAATTGGGTTTCCACAAAAATCACTATGTCATGTGTTGATTGCTTGTGTATCATACTCGCATGTTTATTTATAGTAACTTTCTAATTAGATAAGTTAAAGCTTGGATGAATGAATGGTTGAATTGGTTTACTACACTAAAAGAAAATTTTGAATAAGAATTTAGACCTTGAATAACTAATTCAACCCCCCCACTCTCTGTTATTCTAAAGCAATTCTAACAGCCATTGTTGTTACATCCAATTGGACCATTCCTTTTATAATCAAAGCATTTCATTATTTTAAGATCTAGACCATACTTTTAAGGGCTAATCTCGTAAGGCTGTTCTGTAAGATCAACAAGAATCTCTTCTTTATATAACAATGCAGTCATGGTTTTGTCCTCATCTTCCTTGTCTAGAGGTGTAGCAACCTTGACAAAATTACTGTTGAATTTAGTCTAAGGTGAAAACACAAAATATCTCTTCATTTCAGATGGTCTACCATAATGATCGAAAGACTTAGGAAGAGATGTCAAAGATAGAATAGGTTCAATATGATATTCACCCATTCTAGTTTCTGTCAATTTTAGGGACTTCTCCATTTGTTTTAGCTTATCATCATGATTATCCATACATTTCCTATTAGTAGGAACAAACTTTTTAGTATATTTTAGCATGTTGCAGGTGTAGAGAGTATTAGCATGTATGGTGACTTCAAAGCCGTAAAATGGAAACTTGATGCATTGATGGTATGTTGAAGGCACAACTTGCATTTTATGTATCCATGGTCTTTCTAATAGGATTTTGTACACTAATGTAATGTCAATGAATTGATAGTTAACATCTCTTTCTATTGGACCAACACAAAGGGGAAAGATAACAAGACCTAGGGATTTATGCTTGACTTCATCATATGCCTTGATGGTTATTTTACAACGAAGATAAATAGATTCTTTAGAATAACCCAATTGTTTGAGAATAGTAGTAGAATAGATATTTAAACCAGATCCATTTTCAATGAGGACACATATTACATGTTTCTAGTGTATCATAACTTTAATGTGCAATGGTTGATTATGAGGATGAGGTTAGGTGACCTACCATGGATTGAAACTTGTCAAGATCAAGATCTTGAGGTACACTTGCCTCAGCAAGGGATTTATCTAGAATCTGCCTATGAGTAGGTAAGATTTTGAGTAATTCAAAGATCATTACTTGAGAATTTGTTCATTGTAATTGTTTGAGTATAATGTAGTTTGTAACTATGGAAGATGTTGTAGTTTTCATATTCTTGCCAAATGGACCAGCAATAGGTTTGTTTTTGTGTTGATCTAACTTAGGAGCAAAAGGCATAGGGCCTTTGATTACTATCTTGGCATGAGAGTGTGTAACAATATTAGCACCAGATTGTGATTGTTCATGATCAGATATAGAAGATGTAGCACCTCTTAAGACAAAGGGAGTCTTAGGTTTTGTGTTGTCATGTTTTCCTTTAATCATGATAACATCACAATATTTAGAGTAAACGGGTTCAACCATGTTGATCAAATCATTGCTATGGATGTATGTATAATTGACCTTTTTGTTGTTTTTCTATGAAAAATTTCTCCCTTTCCATAGGGTGGAATTGGTTCCTTAAAAGCTCTATGATCTAAATTCTTGTTATGTCCACCAACAACTATATCACCATCATCGATTAGGTCTTGAACCTTGTGACATAGGTTAATATAGTTAATCATTTTGTGACTCTTATTCTGACAGTACTCATAGTATGCATTCTCATTCCACCATAGAGGTCATGGACATGGATCATAAGGATGAATGTTATCCAATGGAGTAATGATCTTTTTTTGAAGAAATTTTTTGTAAACCACATCCAGAGGTTCCCCAAGAGGTGTTTACTCCCATTGTTATCTAGGACCCCAAGATGAATTATTTTCTTTGATCCTGAATGTCTTGTTATTAGGAGGTGGTTTGTGAATAGTTTTAGATGCATTGATATTGTCTGTGACATTGAAATCCTTTTTATCAAGTGTTGGAGTAATGTTATCAACTACTCCATCATGTACTACCTTTCAATTCTTGTTAACATACTTGGATTTATCTTTGCTAGAGATAGATCCTTGCTTGAGATCATTATAAAGGGTTATCTCACCCTTTTTGACCATGAACTCCTCTATTTGAATAGCTTGTGTAATCATGTCTTCAAAGATATGTGGACCTTGAAGTTGTATTTTATACCCAAAATTAGGTAAAAGATTGTCCAAGATTATATCAAGTTTTTTTGTTTCAAGAATCTTTCATGATTATTTGGTGTATAGTTGTTGTCACCTTTGGAGAAGCATTAGAAAAGGTTCTCCAACTTTATATTTTAGATTACATAGATCTTGTATGTTAATTGGATGTTGTACATTCTGGGAATATTGTTAGATAAACATATTAGCAATTTCATCAAATGTTTTGACACCATGAGGTAATCTTGAAAAACACTCCATGGCTTGACCACCTAGACTTCATGGGAATAGTTGCATAATATATGTTTGGTTGTTCATGAATTCCATAGACAAAGAACCAAAATCACACAAATGATCCTTGGGGTCCATTGTTCCTAAGTACTTGTCATATTTGGGTAGTTCAACTCCTCAAAGAAAAGGAGGCATATCCAAGTCTTTATCAAAAGGAAATGGATAGATTGTATCTATCATGTATTTTTTGGTCAGCTTGTCCTTGTTAGGCATCACTTGGAGCAATTTCTCTTGCGTGACTTGAAGTTTTTTTCACAACTTGGAAGTTTTAGTTTCTTCTTCTTGTGTGACAATTGTTTCAACGTTGAAGTTTTGAGGTAACGTTGCTCCTTCTTGAGCTAGTTTAAGGAAATATTTCTCCCTCTCATCATGGAGTAGGATTTCCATCATTTTTTGGAACTTTTCATCATTATCACACTTGTCTATGTCTTCTTGGGGTATTTCCCTAGTTTCCCCATTTTTATGGTATAGTTGTGAGAACCTTTCAATCTTTCATTTCTTTGGTGATCTTGTCCTCCATTATGTTCTCCATTTTCTTGGTCTTGATTATCCATTTTAAGAGTTTGGTAAGTTTTAGTATATATCATTCAAAAATCTATTTCAAACAAAATTTCAATTGTTGTGTTGAAATATGTAGGTGTCTTATCAATTTTAAGACTCTCTTAATACAAGGGATTCCTAGTTTTTTGCAAGTTAATGGAAAATGTTCTTCGAGGACCAAATATTATAATAGGTGAATAAGATCTTGAAGACTCTTCATTTGATTTAGACTATGTGTAAATTTTGGAGAAACCTTTTCAATGATTTCTACCTCTAGCTCTATTATGTCATGGTCTATAGGTAGTAAACAAGTTTCCACTCCTTGTGGCAATAGTCATAGACAATGATGAAAATAAAAGTTTAGACTATTAAAGTGGGGTTTTTCATCGCACCAAGAGACTGATCTATCAATGCTTGAAACAACCACTTAACATATAGTATATAGGAGTTGGTTAAGCCATTTTCATGAATCTTAAGGGGAGTACTAAACAAATCTCCAATAATCTCCTCCTCAGTGTTACCCAAGGGTCTAAGGATTCAAACCTATGACCAAGCTCTGATACCACTTGTTAGAGTGGGCTTGTTGTTGCACCAAAGGACCAATCTATCAATGCATGATACATCCACTCAACTTATAGTACATATGAGGTGGTTACACCCTTGTTACAAATCTCAAGGGGAGTGTTGAAAAAATATCCAACATAGACTAGGATTATGCTAGAACATAGTCTCAAAGTGTACAAGTGTGTTGTATATCTAGGTATGAATAGTCTAAGAAGTGGCTAAAACAACCAACAATTATAACTATCATGATGCAAGGTATATCAAACACAAGATAATTGAATAAGACAACCAAGTGAGGAGACTAGTCCATATGCAAATCTCAAGTGATCAATTAGGAAAGAGATCAAAGTTTCACATTGTTATAGATAGAGAAATGAATAAATGTTTTAGACATAGATCATACTTGGATCAAGTTTTGATGAGGGAGCTTAGAATAGCTCACTATTTTGGAAAAATTCAAATAGTTTTCATAAGGAGAAATAACTCCAAGGAGAGGAAATACAACAAATCAAGCATGAAAACAACCCTGGTAGAGAAAATTTGACAGATTGATGACAAAAGCTTGTATGAAGGTTCACACAAAGCTACATGAGGAAACTTAGTAAACTAGGTGAGATTTTATAATAGATATTTGGAACCTATTTCCTCATGTGAGGACATGGACAAAATTGCATGAGGATTTGATAATATGATTGAAAAGACCAATTTTTGACAAAAATGTTACTGTTTTGGGAAAAGTTTCATGCAAGGATTCTTAACAAGGAGCATAAAGAAACTAAGAAAGTGATGCAAGGAAACACAAATAAGGTATTTCTTCGTGCGAGATTGTGAAAAACTATAGGAGAGAAAAGGAATAGACTAATAAGTTTGAACTGTACTAAAGAGATTTTCAATGATTTTGACAATTTCTAAACAAACAATTGATTGTGTTTGCAAGTTTAAGGTAGATTATGGACCTTTTTCAAGTTTTAGACATCATGTTGGTTTGTAAAATAGTGGTTCTTTAGACAAAGGGATGCAAGTAGTAGTCATAAAAAATCCAATCAAGGACAAAGAAACTTGGAAGGATGGGGGAGTCTTGACCTTTTTTGTTTGGATGGCTTGGATAGTTTAAAGACTTGGAAAAGACACTTTTTATTCACAACTTATGTGCATCCATTCACCTCACACAATCGTGTCACCCCACCGGAGGGAGTCCATATTTTTGGTATATTCCAAGAACTCAATAACATATATATTAAATGAGCACCCTTGTGGCAAGGGTCAAGCATGTATACCACCTTCCAAAATCTAGGTACATACCTCTGGTGAGTATCTACAAGAGAGATTCTTCCTCCTCCTTGCACAAAGATTATGCCCCCTATTAGAGGTGAATCGGGCAGCAACTAACTAAAAGGTTTTTACCTGGATTCTATCCATATTAACTTGCAATGGCTTCACAAATGAATTTGAGGCTAGCAACCCACACTAGCATCTATAAGTGCACACACTTGACTAGCAAGATTGGGGGTGCCACCCAGTGCAGAGCCTCTTCTTGATATGTGATATCAGAATGAAGAAGAAGAAATTAACATGGTTTTGGAGTCTTTCACTCTACAAAGCTTCTTTATTATAGTGAGCTAGAATCATTGATGAAAAGTGTGTACTTAGCTAGGTCATTCTTTGATGTTGGATTGCTTTGGCAGGCCCTGTAAAGGTTGACTTAGACTGGTGGCTTGGATTCAAGAGTCCAAGCTTCTAATTTGTCACAAGGGGAAGAATATACTCCTTTACCTCATCATCTTACCAAAACACATAGAAAATGTTCATCACAAATTCATTTTATCAATCCCAACATGTCTTTTTCCAAGGCTTTGATCTCCTAAAAAAAAATCATCATCTCTTCATAAAAAGCTTTGCTTGGGAGAACTGCTAACTTTCTTGCCTCCCTTGAGTACCGTCTTCCAAAGGCATCTAGGTTTCTGATTTACTCTTGGGAATCACTTCCAAGTAGAAAAGAGCATACTCCCCTATTCCTTTATCTAAAGCCCTACAAATTTCACAAGCCCTATTAAACTATGTGTGTAAGAAAGAAATAAAATAGACACAATGTTCAAGTGGGTTTGAATATATTCTTTAACAAGCGGTCTTCGATTAAACGTCCTACAATCAAACTATCAGTAATATTTGTATCTTTGTAATAATGTATATTTGACAAGAATTCTACACACCACTATTAGGCTATTTAAAAATTAGAAACCCAAATATAATGCTTTAGAAACAAGTGTCAAATTAATTAACATTATGAAAAATAGAATTTGAAAATTGCATTTTACCTTAACTGTTGTTAGATTTTGTGCAAAATTCTACACATATCCATGTGAGAAAATGATGTGTACTACATGAGAAACCATGAAATTATAAACTATTTCATGTGAGAAAGTGCAATATGTAGACACCTAAATTTGATTACATCACTGGGTAATCTTATTTAGTCATCTCCTAGGACATTACTGATTAAATATTTATTATTTAATTAATTAATTGTCATCCCCTAGTCAATTAATTAATTTAATTAACTATAGTCCAATTGATAAAATAAAATGATAACCCAAAATCAATTTATTAAATGAATCCCTATTCCTCTATTAAATTAAACAAATCCCCAAATCTATTTAATTTAATCCTACATCCCTTATTTATTAAATAAACCATTTAACAAATTATCCAAGCCCCTAAAACATCCCTAAACCTTACCTTTACCCCTAATCCAACCCATTCACCCATACTAACCTCACTTAGCCTCCTAACTAACCCATCCCATCACATCTAAGCCACTTTCCCTCTAACCCCCTTTCTAAACTAAGCCTAATACCCCTCCTAAGCATATGCACAACTTTAAGAAAGAGTTAAGACATGCTAACCCAAGCCAAAGTCAACAAGTCTCCCTTATCCCCTTGCTTCCAAGAGCATTAATGGCTCTTACATGCCATTAATGACTCTTACATCCCTCTTAATGCCTCTTACATCCCTCTTACACACTCACCCTCCCTAATTTCTTTTTTTGACCAACCATTATCTCATCACCTCACACTTATCCTCCTTGTGACAAGTGTCACTCCCCTATTGGCCCCAAAAAAGAACAATCCATGCATTCCCCTTTGAATGCATCTTAACTATTCTTGACCATCCATCTCTCTACCCCTTAGCCTATAAATGAAACTCTCTCCCTTTACAAATAGCAATCCACTTTTATGCAACCTTGTAATGATTCACTAACTACTCCATCATAGCCATTTTATATCACCATAATGCTGAAATCCATCCATACCTCCATTGTTGAAACCCTCAGCCATGTATACACTTGGTAAAATCCCCAACCCTTTGGAATCTTGAGCACAACATGAGTAATACATCTACTATCCATCAAGGACATAGCTTCATCATCATAGGTTATACCCAAGGAGCTTACCATTCTTGGTTTGCTTTCCTTTTGGTGATAACCTCATCCTATCATAAGTGTTTACCTATTTGGTTATTATGAATGCTTTTGTTAGTATTGGTATTCGTTTTACACTAACTAAATTAGGTGATACACAATAGTAGAGGTGAAGTTCCTATTTCTTCATGTAAGAATTAGAATTTTCATGCAAGAAACCAAGGAACACAACTAAACATCAAAATTTTGAAAAATAATTATTAGATGAGGCCAACAATAGTGGCTGCCAATAATGTGTATGATAATTATGGCCTATAAATTAACCACACTTCAACGTGATCATTATATGCAAAATTATCATAGAATGAACATGGGATTTTTCATCAGAAGTAACCCAATAAGTTAATCTATTGCCTCCTAACTAGATTGATTTTTCTATTCACTCTCAGATTTGAGAAATCAACAAGATCATCTAGTATGAAGCATTTAATCTATATGAGAATGCAAGATTAAACTAAATGTATGCATTTAATATTAGAATAAAATGAGCAATTTAATCTAGATGTATGTATTTAATCTATATGAGATTATAAATATGAGAGCACTAAGCTAAGAATGCAAGAGCAATGAGTTGACAATTCAACATAAATTCTATACTATTCATGTGCATCCTCCTCTAAAAATGAGAGATTAAAGGTTTCTTATATAGAATCCTAGAATATGATCAATGGTTGAGATAAAATTGAGTGAACAGTTGAGATTGAAGATAAGATTTAGTCAGAACAGAAAATTCCCTAATAAAAAGGAAGTTAACTAATTGCTTCTAGGTAGAATAAGGAGTTAACCAATTTAATTCCTTTTCTAATTTTAGTCAACTCAACATTTCCAATTCTAAACTAAAGAGGGAATCTTGGAAAAGATATTTGATTTAATAAAATTAAATATGATGTCATAATTAAATAATCTGATTAATTGAATAATTAAATTCAATAATTAGAATGAAGGTATATTATTTAAATCAAATATATTTAATTCCTCTTGTGTATTTAGAAAAATGAGTGAATTTTAATTTAATAAAAGTACTAAGGCTTATAATTCAATTAATTCAATTTATAGGTTTACCTTTGCTAATTCAATCTTGATTTAGGAATTAAATAAAGAATGTGATTAATATAGATTAGGGATTTTTTGCATTTGACACTTGGGTCAGGTAGAGATTATCAAAATCATAATTGCCTAGTACAATAGGACTTTAAGTGAGATCAATAGACCAAAATTGGTTTAGCATACCAATGTGCCAATTTTGGGGTATTACAATGATAGTGTGATTAGAAAAAACATCACAAGCTCTCAATCATGTTAGTTAAATTCATAGCTCATATTCCTATTACATTTTAGGTTTTGAAACCAGATCAATCATTTTAGTTATCAGCCTTGACAATTTTGCATCATCATTTCTATCTTAGAACACTATGCCTTTAAGCCTTTGACTCTAGGATCACAACTAGTTGTTGAGTTGCTCTTTTATCTTGACTATTTGGAATTTAGGTAGTGAAACAATGACTAGCATTTCTTTAACCTTAATTGCACTATCACACCATAATCTTGATGTTATTACAAGCCAGTCTTTTCATATATCTGCACATGTTAGATTCTTTAAATTTCTAAGAGGGTTATGACTAAGTGATAACCCCTTTTTTCATAGTTGCTTCTTGAAATTCTAACCTCATTTTTTACTATGCGACCATGCGATAGCTTATTTTTTAACTATTTCACATTTTCATTGTCTAAAAATATCTTTTACAACAAATAACTACCACTAAGTGAAGATTAAGCTTCTTAACTATTCCACATAGTCATACCATAAAAATGTTAAGATCCTAACCATGTAATGACCATGAGATCACCTTGGTCGCATGGTTACACTTTGAATTTTTTGAAGTCTTTTAATAGTCTGAAAAGAAATTTTAAAATAAGGAGAGTTTTTACTAAAAAGAAGCATACAAATTATGAACTAGGGTTTTTCTAAGGTAACTTTGCACATTAAAAATTTCAAACCCTAATTGCATAGAATGAATAAACTGGATTTTCACACCAAGATTTTCAGGATTCAAACAAGGTGAAAAATAGACCAACAGAGTCTCAACTTTTTCATAGGAATTTTTTAATCCTAGATAGCCAATTCCTTTCTTCTTTTTATGGATTTCTTCAGATCTTGTCTTTTGTTCTCAAGTTTCTATAGTATGAGTTGGATTTAAATAACCTAATTATTAATAGCCTTGTCCATTTTATAATCCTCCATCTCTAAGATCTAATCTCAAAGTGATTAAGCTTCTCTATGCAGTTAAGCTTCTCCACAAAAACTAGAAGCTCTGATGCCAATTATTGATTGATGGAAGTATAAATAAGACAACAAGATACTAAGAAGGGGAGGGGGCATGAATTATAATCTTAAATGCAAACTTTTCAACAACTCATTAATACATTCATCAGTTGCCTTATGTATGTAAAACTTATAAAAGTAAACTTTCTATAACATGTAGATCTAATCTATCACTTGCATGAAAATAAACACATAGGATAATATTTGGTTACCTAGAAACCCTCCAAGGTGAAGGTAAAACTAGGGTCAAGATGACACCCACAAATTTCACTAATGTATTAATAAAGTTAGCCTATTAAGGTTATAATGTTTTACCATAATATATGATTTAATCTATGAGGGTTCTTCCCTATTATAATATTTTGAGATTGTTAGGTCTCACCTTGTTAGAGGATTTAACACTTAAAATAAAGTAAGGACTCTATTAGGATATTTACAAAGATTTTTTAAGACCACTCTATTAAGAGATTTACCCTAATTCAAGTTGACTAGAATTGATTTAGTACTTGACTCTTAGTTTTCTTTGTAAGCTAATTTTGAGTCTTGTCTTTGCAAACTAATTGTCTCTTCTAATCTAATAAATATTTTCTCCCTTTTTACTATACTAATTAGGTCACTTGGTATGATAAGAGATAATAGAACACTTCTACTTGAATTCTTGATTTGAACTTGATCCTTCACTTTACTATTCACCTAGATCATCTATCACATTGTATCTCATTCAATTATTTGCTCGTGTCTCTAAAATATTTTATCTAGATAAAAACCTTCTCTATTTAAAGAGTTCCATAAATAAATTTCTAGATGCTTCCTTATTTCACCTCTTCATCTAAGTCATTGATCACAAAACATAGGGATATGTGATCCATGTCATAAAATGTAAAAATTTTTATGTAACAACCTCTACAAATATTAAATATTCCTTCCATCTTGCCTTGAAAATGGTTCACCTCAAAGTTAGTATCATTTTTGACTTTTATGTAAACTCTATATTTCTCGGCACTTACTATCTCTAATACTTGGCATGTTGTTGATGCTCAATCTCTACTATGCCCAACACTTGTTCTCTAACTTAACACTTATATTCTTGAACTTCTTGATAGATGTTTTTGATTAAGAAAAATAGATTTTACAGGGACCTGAAACCCAAAAAGTTTTACAACATAAAAGTTAAGACATTAAAGTCCAGCAAAACACGAAACAACAACCAACAACCAAAAAGAAATAAAAGGCCATAGGCGAGGAGGCAAAAGCCAACCACCAAACCAACAAGGAAAACCAAACCTAATGGTTCTCCTTATCTAGATCCTACAGAGTTTCTACAGCTTCATTATCCTTTTAGTTGTTCGCTCCTTCCTGGTTAATGTTCTGGGCTTCCTCCTGGTCCAAATGATCCACTTGGTCCCTACTACCATTTAGATCAGCCTCTTCCTTGCCAATGTTCTAGCTAGTCAGCTTCCTTATGTTCCCCTTGACACTAACTCTCATGAGAGTATCCCCCAAGTTGACAATGTTCTTGTTCAAAGTGTGTAGAGTGTCCACAATTTGATTAGTTAGAATCTGGATAATGTTGTCTAACCTCTGGACTTTGAATTAAACTAGTGAAAATCTATCCTCTTGATCATTTCTGGAGTCCTAGCCATTGTAGAACTTCTAGCTATCATCCTAGTCATTCATCCTTCTTGTGTTCTCATGGACTCTATGGGGGCTCTGGCCGCTATCTTGGATAATCTTTTCCTTAATAGCCTTGATTTCCTAAAATAACCATTTGATAGATAGAAAGTTATCTATCAAGCCATTATTCATGTCGTTCAAAAGGTCAAAGCTAGTTTCCTACATGTTATCAGACAAGACCAGAAGAGTGAGGTCGATAAGCTCATCATAATGGGTTTTGTTATCGAGGTCCTCTATCACCTGGATGTTCATTAGCTCTTTGACAATTCCCAACCTAGCAGTATCCATATTAAAATTCCTCCAAGCCTTCCTCCTATCCTTGCTTATCACCTCCCCACTTTTTTTCACAGTCTTCTCCTCAGGCAAGGAAGAAGGCAAGATAGGACCAGGGGTCTCAGAGGTCAAGGTGATGGGGTCTTCCTGAAGCAGGGCTTGGTCCACTTTTCTTTTTTTGGGGTTATTTGGTGGATCATTGAGGGTATCAAGGGTTACTTCCTCCTTGTCTCTCTCCCACCCCTTTTCCTCATCCTTCACAGTGTCCTTCCCCTTTACCTTGTCCACATCCTTAGACTAAGTCTTAGTCTCCTCTTCTTCTTCACTATATTTTTTCTCCTCCTAGGACTTAGGCTTGGGAAGAATGGGGGGGAGACCTCTAAGGCTCTTTTTGCTAGGAAAGTGAGGGTTGTGAGTAGTAGAGAAGGCTTTGGTGGAATAATCCCCATCCTCAGATTTAACAACTTGAACATCCTTAGAGTCTGAACTGGCAGTGTCCTCTGAAGCATTACTTGGGTCACCAAAGGATTTTCCCCTGGTTTGAGCTTTTAGAAACTCATAAACCAAGAGGAGAAGGCCTTCATGGAGGGCAGGATTAGTGATGCATTTTCTCTTGAAACCCTCAATATTCTTAGACATGGAGATGAAAAGAAAGAAAGGAAAGGAAATTTTAACAGCATGCCTAAATTGGTTTAGCAACACAAAATGGTGTGTTCTTATCCTGTCAAACCTAGAGCCAAGAGTGATATACTCAATGAGAATCTTGAGAACATACCTCCATAATTTTTTGATGGATTCCATCTCATAGTAAGTGTCAATCTTGACAATTTTGTTCCTCTCAGCATCATCCTTGAAAAATTCACTAACAGCATTGGTTGACATCTTTTTATCCCTGAAGAAGTTTATGCCAACCTGAGGGATTTCCATCACCTCTTCTAACAAGCCCTTAGTGATTTGGTGGGTGACACCATCTATTTTGACTTTCTTATTGTTCCATGTTTCCACCATCCCCTTGGTAACCCCAACATCAAATCCATGAAGCTTCTCCATGACCCTAGTTATACCCCCTTTTTTGAGCTTGTGCCAAACCTTCTCCTTCCCCTTCCACTTCTTTGTTTCCCCTCAAGGCTCTCTTCTAATCCTTTCCCCTAACATGGTGGACTTCAGTTCTATAAACCCTATTCCTTTAGTAAAAATACTAATCTCAATTTTCCTTGAGATGTTGAAAATAAAAATGTAATTACCATTTTTTGTGGTTTTGTTCATGCTAGCCCTCAAAGTGTGCCATTTGTATGCATGATTATGACTTGAAAAGAGCTCTACATGACTTCTAATTACACCCCTTCTGATGTGTGATTTGGCATATCTTTCCATTAATAAAAAGGGGTGATATTAGTACCCTATATTTGATCCTACTAGAGTAACTCAATCATCGCTACTAGAATTTTGTCTCTGTGCATCCATATCATCATCGAGTTTTTGGTAACGGCATCATTGGCAAACTAGTCAGCAATCAAGTTGGAAAGATAGAAACTTCCTTGCTAATCCTCATCTATGAAGACCTAGAGGGTTTATGCCTCTAGATTAGTTTCTTCTTCCCCTTGGCTTTTGGGTGAGGGGGAGGAGGAAGCTTCTTAGAATTGTCCGAGGTGAGAGGGACCATCATCTTCTACTTGACCACCTTAGGGCACTAGTTGGCCTTCTGACCCACCTTTAGGAAGAGAAAGTAGGTGAAAGGAATAGTTTCATAAATCAGTTTTTGAATGTGCACTCCAAGTTTAGAATGAAAGGCCACAAATGCAGGCATAAATGTGCCTTCCCTAACTCCTATACAGATGTGAGCATAGTTGAGGCAGCACTTAGAGGCAGTGATCAGATCTGTAGATAGGAGTTCACCAAAAGTCCTCACAAGCCCCACAAAAACATCTTTCTTCCAAAATTCTAAAGGCAACTCAGGTAATCTAATCTAGACAAGGGCTTGGACAAAAAAAGAGTCGTTTAAGTTTAGATTGGAGGCCCACTTCTGGAGCACCAGGGCGGAGTGACCAATAGCCCACTATCCCTCATAGAGGATGCTATAAAAATATTCCATGCATGAAAAAGAAAAAGACAAGAAACCCTTCACCATTGCCATGACTAAGAATTGACATTTTAGAGCCCATTTCTTCTTCATGAAGGACCTTACATTGTCTATGTTAGGTCTCAACCTCAGAATTTTTCCAACTAGAGTAGAGTCCATGGATCAAATGTTATGATCCACAATTTGGTTTGGGATGGTGATAGCACAGGTACCTTTCTCAAATTTAGGAAGAGTATTAACAGGCAAGAAAGATGACTTACTTGAAGGTTTGACCTTGAATAGAGAAGACCATTTTGTTTGTAGATCTACTTTGGGAAGTGAAGAAATCTTGACCACCTCCTTGGGGGGGATAATTTGGTCCCCATCCATAATCTCCAACTGGTCCCCAGTGCCAGAAGTTACCTAACTGTCCCTTGCCTGTGACCCTTGTTCTAGACCAAGGATTTGATCCTGACATTCCTACAGAATCCTACCCTTGCCTGAATTCAAATTTTGAAAAACATTGCTCCCTCTGCTCTCACTTGTCATTGATTAGATTCATCAATGTTCCACTTCTTGATAGATGTTGAACTCAACTTTTGTAAGAAATACTTAGTGTCCATATACTTTGTCATCTCCTATAGAGGTTGACATATATAATTTTATATACAAGACTCAGCCTATATAGAGTAGCTTGGTCATAGTGATGACCATCTGACTCTACCTAGTAAATGACAAAGTGTTTGACACTAATAGACAACAATAGTTAGAGATACTAACATTGAGTTCCTATTTTGGCCAAATTTCTATAGAATTGTTTGAGTTCCTTCTTTGGTTGAGTTTTATGGTTGTCAAGTTTCTACTTTGGCTGAGTCTTATTTTTGTCAAGCTCTTTCATCTCTTGAGTGAGCTCGCTAGTTTGCTAATTCTTGATCCCTTCTTTGGCCAATTTTTTTTGTAATTGGTTCTTAGTGAGATCCAAATTTTTTATTTAATTTGAATAATGAATTTAATATAAGTATCATACATTGGGATGCATGCAAACTAGTATGAGGTCATCCTTATCTTATATAAATATCTAGAATCATATGTAAAATATTTTGGAAAGTATAAGTAGAGGTGTTTAGGCTTAGGTTAGAGTGCTTAGAGAGTTGGAAAGAAATGTGAAAGATTATAGAGGAATGAATCTAGAGTTATAATTTGTAGAGATTGTGGATCCTAAATTTTTAATTTCTAATAATCTTATATTGGCCACAACATAGAAGGCCTCATAAATGGGCATGTTTATGGATAATTTGATGAATCAATAGAAATTGTTTTTTCTTCTACCCTTACTATTGTTCGCTATTTTATTATTGTTTCTTCTCTTCTTGCTATTGTTTTTTGTTATTTTCTTTTGTTGCGTTAACTTTATAGGGCATTTGGATAGTTAGGCATGCTTTTGGCCCTAATGTTCCAACCATCCCTATGTTAGGTGATATTAGAGCTTAAGGTTTGTCCTTGAGTAGATTGGATCATGTCAAACCCTAATTGATTCTGGTTGTAGGGTGGCATATCTATGGATTTGACCTATAACTAGAAAATGGTTTTGATCTTGCAAGAACTTGTTTTTCAAATTAGTTTGAGGTAGAGGAAATGTTGATAATTCAATATTGGACATGGTGAGATATATTGCATCCATATTAGATGTTGTAGAGGTATTCAAGAGGAGAGGAGAGCATCTTGATGATATGAGTGATGATGAATCAATGAAACCAAACCCTTATCCAAAACCTAAGGAAGATCAAGATGAGAAAATATTTTTTAGAGTGTTGTCTATGACAAATTCAAAGCCTATTGTGTAAGTTGTCCCTTATAATGGAATGATGGATACCAATGTTGTATTGGATTGGATCTCTAATATGGAGAAGTTATTTACGTCTGAAAGAACTCCTAATAATAGGAAGGTGAAGATTATAGTCACAAGGTTAAAATTTCATGCCTCACTAATGTCAGAGAATTTTCAAACTAATAGATATAGAAGATGAAAGGAAAAGATCATAACCTGGTTGAAATGGTGAACAAGGTGAAAAAGTTCCATCTTTTTTATTACTAAGTTAGCTTGTTGATGAAGATGAAAAATATAAGACAAAAGGACATTACTATGAAGGAGTACATTGATGAAGTCTATAGAATGGACATCAAATCTGGACATGTAGATGATAGGGTTGAGAAATTTGAAAGGTACTTGAATGGTTTGATATCTTAGATTCAAGATGAGACAAGTTTTTTTGAAATTGGATAGTGTGGAAGAGTAATACTAATATGCCTTGAAAGATGAGGTGATCTTGACAAAGAACCATGAACAAACACAAAGGGGTAGAGGTGGTACATACTAGAGAGGCAAAGGTATATCTTATGGAAAATGTGGTAGATCTAACAATTCTATGCAAGATAAAGGAAAATCTAAATGGATAAGTGATGAGAAAGGAAAGACCAAGTGGATAGGTGGTAATTCTTACAAAGGAGGTTCTAGTTCTTATCAAGGGATAATTCTTACCTTGGAGGTGGTTTTCATGATAATTTTTTTAGATATGGTTAAGAAGGGCATATATTCTTTGATGTAACTATATTGGTGAGAGTGGTAATAGTAACATAAATGTCATGATTCAAGGAAATCTTGAGGGTTCACCAAGTAGACCTAAGGCTAGAGAAAACCTGATGGTAATGAGAAAATTTTGTAGTGAATGAATTGATGAAGAACCTATGCTAGGGAGAAGTCATTTCAAGATTAGATGTAAGATGACATAAAACTATTACAAAGTGATCATTGATAGTGGTAGTTTAGAAAATTTAGCATGATAGGAGTTGGTTACAAATTCATAGTTGCAAAGGTTAAGACACCCTAAACCCTATCATGTTTCATGGATCAAGGATGAGCATAATTTTTTGGTAAGTGAGAAATGTGTTGTAAAATTCAAGATTGGAAACTACTTTGATCAAGTTTTTTGTGATATTATGCCTATGGATTTTTGTTATTTTTTGGGTAGAGCTTGGCATTATGATAAACATGTGTGTGATGATAGATTGAGAAAATATACTCTTTGGGTGAATGGAGTGAAGAATTTTTTTTTTCTTTTATTGAAGTCCTAGATGAGGTAAATTGTACTATTGTTAGGTTTTCTATGGTCAATGGGAGATAATTTGAGAAGGAGATGAAGAAGAACCAAGGTTTCTTTGTTGTAATTCCTAAAGGGCTGAGTTGTAATACTAATGGTCTTGAGTGACCAAAAATAGTAATGGTTGAGTGATAGAAAATAGTAATAGTTGAGTGATAAAAAATAGTAATGGCCAAGTGATAGATGATAGTAGAGGCTGAGTAACAATAAAAGTTGACTATGTTAGCTAAGTGACATTAGAAGTTTAAAAATTATTGAATGAGCACAAGAAGATTGTTGTAGAAGATATCCTCAATGGTTTACTACAAATAAGGAGTATAAGTCATTTTATGGATTTGATTCATGAATCTAGTTTCACAAATAAACAACCATATAGATTGACAGCTATAGAGAATGAAAAACTTAACACACAAGTACAAGAGTTGTTGTGGTAAGCTTTGATCAAAGAAAGATTGAGTCCATGTGTTGTACCTTCTATATTGGTACCTAAGAAGAATGGAGAATGGAGTATGTGTATTTATTCTAAAGATATTAACAAGATAATAGTAAAGTATAGGTTTCCTATGCTAAGGATGAATCGTATAAAAGATTGTTTGAGTGGAGGAAAATATTTTTCCAAGATTGATTTAAAGAGTAGTTATCTTTAGATCAAAATCAGAGAAGGTGATGAAAGGAAAATTTATTTCAAGACAAAAGATAGTTTGTATGAATGGTTGGTAATGCCTTTTTGTTTGACTAATGCACCAAGTATTTTCATGAGGTTGATGAATGAAGTTCTAAAAAAATACTTCTTGGTTAAGTTTTTGATTGTTTATTTGGATGATATTCTAATATTTAATAAAACTAAGGAATAATATCTTGACCATATTAGGAAAGTGTTGCTAAGGCTAAAAGAGGAAACATTACTAATTAATTTGAAGAATTGTTCCTTTATGCAAGAGGAGATTGTGTATTTGGGGTTTATGAATTTTTTTGATGGTTTGAGAATGGACCCTAAGAAGGTTAAAGCAATTCTAGAGTGGCCTACACCTAAGAATGTGGTGAGGTAAGACCATTTCATGGTTTGGCTAGTTTCTATAGAGATTTTATAAAGAATTCTAGTATTATTTGTAATGCTTTGATTGAAACTATGAGAGGAGATAAAAAGGATTTCACGTGGACATGTGGAGCTGATAAGAGTTTTGAGATTATGAAACAAAAGGTCATTGAGTTACCAATATTAGCTTGGCCTAATTTCAACAAGGCATTTCAAATTGAGTGTGATGCAATTGATAGTTCTATAGGAGCTATATTGAGTCAAGAAGGTAAACTTTTTGCTTTATTTAGTAGGAAGTTGAATAATGCTAAAAACAATTATTATGTGTATGACCAAGAGTTATATCCTATTTTTCAAGATCTAAAGAAGTAGAGACATTATTTGATCCCTAATGAGTTTTTTTTATAAACTGATCATAAAGAATTATGGTATTTGGGCAGTCAACATAAGTTGAATCATAGACATATGATGTGGGTTGAGTTCTTGCAAATTTTTAGTTTTGTGATAAAGTAAAAATGTGGAGTTAGTAACCAAGTTACAAATGCATTGAGTAGAAGATGTTCTTTTTTGCCCGAGATGATAGTTGAAGTTTTTAGTTTTGATAAGATGGAGTTTTATGATACCAACCTTGATTTTTATGAGGTATGCAGAGAGTGTAGAGCACCAAATCTATCAAATCAATTGAGTAAGTATGAAGATTATTTCATTTAAGAAGGTATGTTGTTCAGAGGAATTTAGTTTTGTATACCAAGAAGTTCTATGAGAGCTCATTTGACTAAGGAAAATCATTGTGGTGGATTAGTTGGACACTTTTGTATTGATAATACATTTTTTTTAAGGACAAGTATTATTGGTCACAGATGTATAAGGATGTTTAGAATTTTGTAAGGAGTTGTGGAATTTTTCTAGTTGCAAAAGGATTAAGTCAAAATAGTGGATTCTATACACCTATTTATGTTCCTAAGAAACCTTGGAGTGATATCACTATGGATTTTGTTCTTGGATTACCTAAGAGAACAAGACGGTATGATTTCATAGTTGTTATTGTGGATATATTTTATAAGATGTCACATTTAATACCATGTAAGAAGACATTTGATGTAGTGCATGTTGTAAATATTTTCTCCAAAGAGATTATTAGGTTACATGGATTACAAATAACTATTATCTTTGACAAAGACAATAAGTTTGTTGGTAATTTATAGATGACTTTGTGGAAGAACACGAGTACTAAGTTGAATTTTAGTTATGCATTCCATCCATAGACAAATGGATGGACAAAGGTTCTGAATAGAGGCTTAGGTAATTTGTTGAGAAGTTTAGTTGGAGATAAAATGAGTAACTGGGATATGATATTAGCATGAGATGAGTTTGCATATAATAATTTTGTGAATAAAAGTACTAGAAAAACATATTTTGATATTATTACTAGAATGTAGCCTAGAGGTATATAAGATTTGAGGAATATTTATTGTAAAGAGAAGAGAAGAGAAAAGATGAAGGAGAAGTATTTTCTAATGTTATGAAGTCTTTGCATGGGGAAGTGAAGTTGAGGTTAGAATAAAGTAATACAAAGTATAAGAAGAATGTAATTAAGTCTAGAAGACATCATTCTTTTGAAGTTGATGATAAGGTGATGGTGCATTTGAAGAAAGGTAGATTTCCTATTGGAACATATAGTGCAAGCTGAAAATGTAAATTTCCTATTCATAATTTCTAGAGGATTTTGTAGAAGAACATGGGTACTGAGTTGAAGTTTAGTTCTACATTCCATCCATAGACAAATGGATGGAAAGAGGTTATGAATAGAGGCTTGGGTAATTTTTTGAGCTATTTAGTTTGAGATAAAATGAGTAACCAGGATATGGTATTAGTACAAGATGAGTTTACATATAATAACTCTATGAATAGGAGTATTGGAAAAACACACTTTGATATTATTACTAGAATGTAGCCTAGAGGTATATGAGATTTGAGGGATATTTCTTGTAATGAAAATAGAAGAGAAAAGATGAAGAAGAAGTATTTTCTAATCTTATGAAGTCTTTTCATGATGTATTTACCTAGCATGCAACCTCATGCTCCTTGTGCGCTCCATTATAGTCCTGTTCATGCATTCAGCCACTCCATTTTCTTGTGGTATCTACGAATATCATTAGTGGAGCAATAATCTTCAAATTCATGTCTACAATACTCATCACCAGTATCGGATTAGAGACATTTTAATTTCTTACCAGTCTTATTTTCAACCAAGCATTTCCATTTCTTAAAAGTTTGAAATACATCAGATTTTTGTCTAAGGAAATAAATCCATACTTTTCTAGTTGCATCATCAATAAATGTAACATAATAATGAGAGCCACCAAGCGAAGATACCTGAGCCAGTCCCCATTCATCTATATGCACAAGCTCTAATTTCTCCTTTTTGTTTTCCTTCCCAGTCTTCACAAAAATCACTCTCTTTTGTTTTCCATACACACAACTTTCACAAGAATCCATATTAACACATTTTAGACCTAGTAGAACTTTCTTTGAATGAAGTACTTTCATACCTTTCTCACTCATGTGCCCAAGTCTATTATTCCACAATGTTGTATCAAAATTTATAGTAGCTATTTGTTCTCCCTACTCAACTACAACAATTGTTCCTAAACATTCATTTTTCTCTAAAACAATTAAAGTAGAAGGAACAATATGACCTGTACAAAGATATAAGGTGCCTACTTTCACACCTTTTTCTACTACAAGGGAACCCTTTGAAACCTTCCAATTTTTATCATCAAAAGTAACTACACACCCCTCATCACCAAGTTGCCCTACTAAAATTAAATTCCTACTTAGCCTTGGAACATGTCTTACCTCATGTAGTAGCCAATGATTCCCATTCTGCAACTTAATCTTAATTTTTTCCTTTCCAACAATTTAATAGGGTTCATTATCCCCCAAATAAACAAGCCCAAAATCCCCTTGGACATAATCAATGAAATAACCTTTATGAGGTGTAGGATGAAATGAAGCACCACAATCTAAAACCCATGAATCATCAACACTTTCAAAAGACAAAAGGAAAGCATCCTCTTCAAATTTGTTACTTACCACATTTGCCTCCTTATCGCCATCTAGTTTATCTCCTTCATTTTTCTTTAAATTCCAATAATCTTTCTTTTTATGACCTATTTTTCCACAATACCAACAGTCATTCAGTCCTCTCAATTGAGACCTCCTCCCCTTTGACTTTCCTCTTGATTTCCCACGATTTTCAAAATTTCTTCCTCTCTTAGTCATTCTGCCCCTGATTTGTGCATTCAAAGCACCTCCTAATGTAGATCCACTTGAGGATTTCCTATGATTTTCTACACTCAAAATAACACTGATCACATCATCATATATTAAGGTACTAGATCTATGAATAGAATTACTCACAGCCATTACCAAGCAATTTCAGATTTCGAGCAAAGAACAAAAAATCAAGAGAGCCCTAATTTCTTCTTCAAAATTGATACCCATAGAAGATAACTAACTAGTAATAGTATTAATCTCATTTAAATGATCTGCAATAGATCTACCTTCTACCATTTTCATATTAAATAAATTCTTGATAAGAAATACCTTATTTGAAGTGGAGGGCTTTTCATATAGTTTCACTAGGGTTTGCATCAATTCTTCTGTGATCTTCACTTTTATAATATTAAATGCTACTAATGGTGCCAAGCATAATCAAATGCTTCCAAGTGCCTTTTTGTCTAAAATATTCCATTTATCATTTGACATAGATCCTTGATTCTTGGATTTTTCTTCCAACGGCTTCCATAAATCCTTCCAATAAAGATAGTCTTCCATTTGCATCTTCCATAACTAGAAGTTCTGCCCATTAAACCTATCAACCCTCAACTTATGCTCGTCTACCATCACTCCCACTGAACTATGAGACTCTCACTCAACCATGAGACTTTCTTGTAGAGGATAACTAAAAAAAACTAGGCTCTAATACCACTTGTTAGGATTAAACCATAGACAAAAATAACAGTTACATGCAAATATATCCAATAACAGAAAATAATAAATCACACAAAAAAAACACAAGATGCCAAGATTTAACATGGTTCACCCAATCCCTGGGCTACATCCACCAAACAACAATTTTTATATTATTATGATCTAGTGATTATAACTTGATTACAATCTTTAATCCCTTATAGCTCAATATCGCCACAATAACCAATTTCACATCACAGCTATGAAACAAACCCTAACCCTAAGCTCTTTTATACAAGTATTTTTGCTACTTTAGGGTTATAATTAATTATTACATGTCAGCCCAAAATCTCGATAAAATAGGTCCCAAATTTTTTTTTATGGGGTGATGCCTCGAGCCCTAAAGAATTTATGAAGTATGTTTAGTACTTTCCTGATCAGTCACCAAAATCTAACAAGCTTGCTAGTTTTTTGATGCTTGGTCCCTTATTTGGCCTAGGTTTTCTTTCATTGGTTCTTAGTGATAGATGACTTATTTATTTAATTCCAATCATGAATTTAATGTAAGGATCATGCATTGGGATGCATGCAAGCCATTATGAGGTTGCCCTTTTGTTATGTAAATATCTTGAATATTCTATAAGCCCTTTTGGAAAGTATAAGTAGAGGTATTTAGGCTAAGGTTAGAGTTATTAGAGAGTTGGAAAGAAATGTGAATGATCATAGAGGAGAAATTCTAGAGTTAGAGTTTGTAGAGATCATGGATCTAAAAGTTTTAATTTGTAATCATCTTGTATTAGTCATAACTTTAAAAGCCTCATAGCTAGGCATGTTTGCATATAATTTGATGAATCAATAGAGATATTGATTTTTCTTATCTCCTTAGTGTTGTTCATTGTTATATTTATGTTTCTTTTCTCCTTGCTATTGTTCATTTTTATTTTCTTCTATTATGTTAACTCTACAAGGTTTTTGTATAGTTAGATGTATCTTTGGCCCAAACTTTCCAACCATCCCTGTATTAATGTTATGTCTCCCTCTAACTCTCTTCCTTGTAAATGAAATCTTGGTACCCTTTCTTATACAAAAAAAGGGGTGCAACAAAGCTTAAAATCTCTAAAAAGTGTTCTTGGATACAATCATTTAATTGTATGTTGCCTCCGATGTTACACAAATGTCAAGTATATACCAAGCAATCAATGTACGCCAAGCTCAATTAGTAGTCAAATGAAGTTGCAGTGTATGATGAGCATTTCAATGTTAACCAAGTTTAGAGCTAGTGTTGATCAAGCTCACTCAACTACTAAAGGAAGTTTAAAGGAAATTCATTTATGAGTTAGTGTTCACCGAGTTGGATCGGCTAATTAATGATTTTCCTATATCAGTTTTGTCAGTTAGTTCTAGCTGACTCATGGGATGACTTCCATTTGTTTGAAATTTTATTCAAGCTAACTTGACAAGGTAAAACATATAAGTTAAAGTCAAGTTGAGGATTGAATTAGAGAAGAGGCATGGGAATGAAAAGATAAATTAAGGAAGCAAATTGGAAGGATATCAAAGTATTTGAGTTGACTGAGTTGTAAAGAACAGTCTAATCAAGGAGGATCAAGTATTCAAGCTAGAATAGAGATCTTAAATTAGAAAATATAGTTACATCCACAATCAAGTCATATCATTGTTACTCTCTAAAAATTGTAGCAATGAATCAAATCTCCTAATAGAGTTAGCTTAAAAACTATTTGCCACATCCTCTAACAAGATGACATTTCTAGGATTGAAGTGTCTAAAGACCTCTAATAAGGTCACTCCTAATAGGGTAAACTAAATCCTTTAACAAAGTCATATGTAACAGTGTGTTTTTTAACCTTTAATAGGGTTGGCTTCTAATAGAGCTCACTTCAGAAGAGTGAATAATCATAACTAGTTGCAATTGGTGGCCTTCCCCAAATTAGGTTTCCATGTTAAATCCTAGTCTCTCTTGTGTTCATTTTATTTACTTTATGATTATGCAACTAAGTTGATTAAGGTTACTCACACCTAGTATCATAAGATCTACATGTTTAGTGTTAACTAAGTAATAGTGCATATATTCAATATTAACCAACTATTTACCAAGTGATAGTCATTCTTAGTATAAACTAAGTCACTATATTAACCAAGCATTTCAGTGCTAACCTAGTTACAATAGTACTTTAGTTCTACCAAAGTTTGGTTTTGTTTTACATTGGTATCTTAAGGGACTAGGATTTATTTTTGAGGTAATTGATTCACCCCTCCCCTCTTAGTTATTCCTCTCACATTTTCAAAAATTGGTATCAAAGTGTTTGGTTCTTCTAAATAAAGTTTCAAGGACCTAAGATAAAGATCAATATGTGTTACATAAGGGAGATTCTTAAGTTGAATAGAGATAACTTCCAAACATGGTAGGAACTAATGAAGCTATATTTGGAAAAAAATTGGAAACTCAAGCCTAAAATATCTGAACACCAAGTATGAGGCACCTAATAGAACTATGACTATGGAAGAAATTATAAAAAAGAAGAATCATAACATTATGATGATTGGCATTGCTTCCACTCTCAATTATGTTGAATTTCATGAAGTCAAAGATTGTGCTACTACTTATGAGATGTGGATCAAGCTAAAATATATCTATGGAGGAGATGAAAATGGAAGGAGAGATAAGGTAAAAAGTCTTAGAGGTCAATTTGATCATATCAAGATGAGAGAAGATGAGAATATTGCATAGTGCAGTGAAAGATTCAAAGCTAGTGTGTGCAATTAGAGCCTCTGGTTGGAAAACTAACAATGTAATAGTGGTAAGAAAGGTACTCAAAACCATTCTTCCTATTTTTGTAATCAAAGTGTTAGCTATTCAAGAAATGAGATGTGATCCTAAGAATAATATAATATTGGATGCACAAGTGGGAAGGTTGATAATAGAGAATTTTGATAATAATGTTCCTAAATCTAGTCACCTTGAGTCTACATTCCAAGCCAAGCTATCACTCAAGAATAAAGTTGAAAAGTCTAAAAGAAAGAAGTCTAATAGTAACGATGAAGATGTTTTAGATGATGATCTTGAAGTCATTGAAGCATTAATTGCAAGAAGATTTACCAAAGGAAAAGGAAAGTACAAAGCCAAAATTCCTTTGATCTTCTCTTCTTGTGAAGAAATTGGTCACATTGTTGCAAGGTGTCCAAACAAAGAAGGCAAAAAATAAAAGAAGCATGAAAAGTACAAAGGAAAGAAGGATTTAAAAAGCTACAAAGGCTACAAGGACAAAGGTAAGAATTCTTGTTACATGGCTAAAGATTCTAATAGTAGTGAAGAAGATGAAATGGTTTACATTATTGTTAAGGATAAATTAGATGATGAGAATGATAAGACGACCCTCATTTCTCATGTTAGTAAGAATTATAAATGGATTATTGATAGTGGTTGTTCTCAACACATGATTGGTCATAAATCTAAATTTGAGCACTTAGAACACTATGATGGTGGGACTATCAAATTTGGAATTGATGAACCTTGTTATGGGAAGGGAAAAGGTTGTATTGTACTAATCAATGATCTCATATGTGAAATCGCTTATTGGGTTGAAGGAATAAAGAATAATCTTCTTAGTTTGGCACAATTAAATAACATTGGATTCAAGGTAGAATTCATGAATAGAAATTACAAACTGGTAGATGGAAATGGAAATCTAGTTGGGACTGGAAATCAAAAAAGAGGTAATCTATTCTACCTAGATCTAATTGTAAATTCATGTTTCATAGATCAAATAGAAGAAAGTTGGTTAAAAAGTTTGTGTTATGTGAATTTTGATAACCTATTCAACATAAGAAAGAACAAAAGGGTTAGAGGCATTCCAAGCCTAAAGAAGCATGTTATGGGAATGTGTAAGAATTGTCAAATTGGAAAGATGGGAAAGACAAGTTTTAAAAGAAAGAACTATCATTCTAAAGAAGTCTTGGATCTAGTTCATATAGAACTTTGTGGACCTATTGCCATACAAAAATACATTAGAGATAAGTACTTTATTTTGTTTTTTGATGATTATTCTAGGATGATGATAGTTATGTATTTAAAGGATAAACAAAAAGCTTTTCAAAAGTTCCAATGGTCTCTAGCTAGAGTTGAGAAGGAAATAGGAAAGAAACTAAAATGTTTAAGATTAGATAGAGGAGGTGACTTCATCTCAAATTAAATTATTGAATTATGTAATGAAAGTGGAATCAAAAGATAGGTATATGCACCTGGTACACCTCAGAAAAATGACATTGCTGAGAGAAGAAATAGATTAATCATGGATTGTGCAAGGACACTAATGATAGAGAAGAACATTGCTATCAAATACTGGAAGGAAGCAATCAACATTGCACTACATACCTTGAATTGAGTTCAGTTGAAGAAGGACTCAAATCAAACCACTTTTGAATTATGGTATGGTTATACAACTAATGTTTATTAATTAAAATTATTTGGAAGGAAATGTTATATTCTAAAGAAGTCAACTAAAGGAAAATTTGATGTGAAATTTGATGAAGGCATATTCTTGGGATACTCCAATAAGAGTAAAGAATACACATTTTTGAATCTATCTACTCATAAAGTTATAGAAAGTGCACATGTAAAGATTGATGAGTTTATAGAAGAGTCTAAAGAACAAAGTAGGAAAAAACCTAAATACTATAGAAAATTTGTTTACTATGAGCTTGATACTTTACCTGAACCTCAAGAAAATGGCAGTCAATGGTCTTCACTACCCAAGTCCCCAAAATATCCAATTCAACTAGAGTTACAACTAGTGCAACCTAAGCCACTGTCTAAAGCACCTAAGTCACGATTAGAAGGGCCCAAGTTTTAGCAAGGGCAAACTAGGTCATCTGATGGAGTTGAGTCACAGTCAATGGGACCCGAGTATGATTTAGAAGATCACTTTGATCATGGTGAATGATTTAGAAGATCACTTTGATCATGGTGAACCTAGTGAATTCAAAAAGAAGGAGCCCAAATTTGCTAGATATGTCATAATGCATCATGCACCCAAACAAATCATTGGAGATTAGTCAAAAGGTGCAATGACAAGGAAAAAATTAAAAGGAATGTGTTTTCTTATTGAATATGGACCTATAATTGTCAAAGATGCATTAGAAAATGAAAGTTGGATTGAAGAAATGAATGAAGAGATTGATCAGATTGAAAGGAATAAAACTTGGACTCTTGTTCCTAGACCCAAGGACAAGAATATAATTTGCACAAAATGGGTATTAAAAAATAAGCTAAATGAGAATGGAGAGGTTTTAAGAAACAAGGCAATATTAGTTTGCAAGGGTTATGATCAAGAAGAAGGTATTAATTATGGAGATACTTTTTCTCTTGTTGCTAGACTAGAACATGTTAGAACACTCCTTGCATATGTTGCACACAAAGGATTTGAAGTATATCAGATGGATGTGAAATCAATATTCTTGAATGGAATCTTAAGAGAGAAGGTCTACATTGAGCAACCAATTTTTTTCATTGATTTTAGCAAAACAAACATGGTTTATAGACTACACAAAGCTTTGTATGGTCTCAAAAAAGCACTTGAAGCCTAATATGAAAGGTTATATGATTATCTCATAAAGATTGGTTTTCAAAGAACTAATGATAATAGCAGGCTATACATCAAAGAATCAGATAAGAAGATTGTACTTGTAGAAATCTTTGTGGATGATACATTATTTATTGAAAATAATGATTTGTGCAAATAGTTTCCTATGAAAATGAGTAAAGAATTTGAAATGTCAATGTTTGGAGAGATCAAATTCTTTATTGGATTAAAAATTTAATAGATGAAGGATGGCATCTATATTATTGAATGAAAATACATCAAGGAGATATTGAAGACATTAGGAATGGAAGATTCTAGACTAGTTGGAACACCTATATCTATTAGACATAAGCTTTCCAAAAATGATAATTCCAAAGAGGTAGATTAGACTACATATAGATCAATGATTAAAAAACTTCAGTATATAGTACATACAAGACCTGATATAGCATTAGTAGTTGGTATGGTAGCTAGATTCTTTGCTAGTCCTCAAGAAAATAATATGTTGGCAATCAAAAGAATCATAAGGTGTCTGAAAGGAACTAAAGATAATGTTTTGTGGTATAAGAAAGAAGGAAATTTTGAATTGAAGGCATTTACAAATGTAGATTGGGTAGGAAGTATTGACAATAGAAATAGCACTAGTGGTGAAGCACTTTTTCTTGGAAAAAGAAGAAGAAATATATCTCTCAATCTATAGAAAAAGTAGAATATGTTGTTGTAGTAGTCAATTGTTTCAAAATTTTGTGATTCAAGCAACTATTGTTAGGTATGAAGGAGGAGATCAAGGACCCAATTGTTATCTTCTTGGATAACAAAAATACAATCAACATATCCAAGAATCTAGTGATAAATACCAAGACCAAGTACATTGCAATAAAATATCATTTCTTGAGAGAATTGGTGCAAGACAAAGAGGTGAGATTGGAATATGTCCATTCAAAAGAACATATTGTAGACATATTCACCAAGCTATTACCTAAGGATGCATTTTTGTATCTAAGAGGTAAGCTAGGGATTATTCCCTTGTTTGAAGATCATCAATTAGATTTTAGTGATGCAACAACCAAGCATGTTGAAGATAAAACAAGTTGATGTGGTATTGTTAGAGCAGATTGCAAATAAATATTTACACCAAGTACATGGAAACTACATTGATTTTTATCTTTGGCATAATATGTCAAAGAGATATAGTTTTCTAACATATATCAGTGAATTTTTTTTGAATGTCTGAGATGTTAAATATGGAGAATGAATTTGAGTTGATATCAAAGAGGGAGAGTTTGATATTGTAGTCATTGTAAACATAGATTGATGATAGAGGGAGTTCACACTAATAGAGGGAGTTCTCATGCATGAGAATTAGAGTGAAACTAAGGATATTATCCTTGCTTCTATTTTTCTCTAAAATTTATGTGTATCATGACATGTTGTGTTGCCATTAATTCCAAAGAGGGAGATTGTTGGATACAATCATTCAATTGTATGTTGTCTTTGATGTTACAAAAATTTCAATTATATACCAAAAAATAAGTGTATGTCAAGTTCAATTGGGAGTCAAAGGAAGTTGCAATGTATGATGAGTGTTTCAACATTAACCAAGCTTAGAGCCAATGTTACCTGAGCTTGCTTAGCTACCAAAGGGAGTTTGCAAGGAGATAGTGTTAATCGAGCTCACTAGGTTCCCAAAGAAAAGTTAGCATGGAATGAGTGTTAATTGAGCTCACTCAATTACCAAAGGAAGTATGAATGAAATTTATTGCTGAGTTAGTGTTCGCTAAGTTGGGTCAGCTAATGAAGGATTTTCTTGTAGCAATTTTATTTGTTAGTTCTAGCCAACTCATGGGATGAATTTCATTTATTTGAAATTATATTAAAGTCAACTTAAAAAGGTAAACGTATAAGTATAAGGTCAAGTTGAGGATTTAAATGGAGAACAAGTGTGGGAATGAAAAGATAAATCAAGTTAGCAAATTGAAAGGATATCAGAGTATTTGAGTTGACCAAGCTACAAAGAACATTTTGATCAAGGAGGATCAAGTATTCAAGCTAGAACAAAGATTTGAAATTAGAACATATAGTTGCATCAGCAATTAGGTCATATCATTGTTACTCTCTAATAATTGTAGCAATGAATCAAATCTGCTAACAGAGTTATCTTAATAGATATTTTTCAAATACTTTAAAAAGGTGGCATTTCTAGATTGAAGTCTCTAAAGACCTCTAGCATGGCCACTACTAATAGGGTGAACTAAATCTTTTAACAGGGTACACCTAACAGTGTATTTTTTAACCTTTAACAAGGTTGGCTCCTAACAAGGCTTACTTCAAAAGAGTGAAAAGTAGTAACTAGTTATAATTGGTAGTTTTTCCCAAATTGGATTTCCACATTAAGTCTCTTGTTTTCATGTTATTTACTTTATGATTCTACAACTAAGTTAATTAAGGTTAATTGCACTTAATATCATAAGATCTGCATGTTTAATGTTAACAAAGTACCAGTGCATATATTCAATATTAACCAAGTTTTTATTGACTGATAGTCATTCTCAGTGCTGTGTGTGCTAAAATGTTGACACACTTCTATGAGTCATTATATCCAAAATTTCTCAAGAATGAGGTCTCAAATGGTGACTCATAGCTCTCTATTCATGGAGTGCAAGGGTTTGTAATGGAGGCCCTCAGTTTGACCTAGTTTGTGCCCATGCAAGTACACCATAAAATGAGAGATTCAAAGAGAAAAATCAAGAGTTCTAGTCTCCATGATCATCAAATATGCATGCAAATAAAGATGAAAGGTAATCTAAATGATAACAATACAAAGAAATACAAGAAAGGAAATCTAATCTATGAAAGAAAATAATAATGCAAGATTAATCTATGAAAGAAAATATGACTCTAAGCTAATATAAAATGAAAGGATGAAGCATGATGATGGAAGCCATGGATGCATGAGAGAAGAATACAAGAAGAGAGAAGTTGCAATAAAGCACCAATGTCCAAACCCTAAGGCTCAAACTCCTCCAAAATTGCTTTCCAAACCTCCAGCATAACAATACTATAGCAACTAACATCTATCCAAATGAGAAAGAGAGGGCTCCTTATAAAAGAAACTATGGAGGTGGGAGGCTTGTCACAAGAGTAGTGTGGGATAAATCCCTAAAAAGAATAGTAAGAGGAAAAATCTCACCACTTAGAGATATGTGCAAAAAAGGAATCTTTATTTGCTTTATTTCCTTTTTTCATCAAAAAGAGAGCTTTAAGTGAGGATTTATTTATGTAATTAAAAGAGGGATTTTTAAAATTAAATAAGAATATTTTATTTATTTAAAAGAGATATTTTCTTTTAATTAAATAAGATAAGATTATTTAATTAAAAGAGAGATTTTCTTTTAATTAAATAAGATTAGTTTATTTATTTAAAAGGGATGTTTTATTTTAATTAACTAAGATTATTGATGAAATGATCAAAATTTAGGAAATACTGTAATAATTAAATTAATTGCAATTTGATCAATGAAAATGATTTGAATTTATTCAATAAAATATTGCAATGGATTGGTTCAAGAAATTGATAAATTGAAGAATTGGGGCCCATAGTCTAGGTGACCATTTTAGGGTGCATACATTTGCCCCTATTTGACTAATGTATGATCATGTCAAGAACACATGTAGTCAAAGAATGTAGTTGAAGCGTGACGTTAATTTGGGATCACAAAACAATAGAGATGTGTGGTCAACTTAGGAACACATTAGGACAAAGAATAACATTTTTTATAATAATTTTGTCTTGACAAAGACAAGGCTGTCCCAAGAGGAACAAAGATTGATAAAGCTAAATCAAGAATTAAAGTTCGATAAGTACTACCCCCTCATGATCAAAATTGAAATGAGATGGAGGAGAGAAAACAAATTGATAAATTTTATCAAATTGAACTAAAGATAAGGTTCTTGGTGTAAGATCAAATATATAAGGGTCACATAACTATGGTAGATCATCAAGCATGAAAGATTATGCCCTAGAGTTGAATTAGAAGAAAAGAAGTGGGGTGAAAGAAAATGGAAGATAGAAGTTTGGAGGAGGTGGAAAGAAATGGAAAGAAGAAAGAGGATTTGCCTCAAGAAAGAGAACACCTAAAAATCAATCAACTATTTAAGATAGAAAATTTTGATTGAGATCATGAAAGAAGATAAGGAAATGAAGATCAAGACATAACCACAATTGATTAAAAGTCCACAAGAAAGATGAAGGAAAACCCTCTCAAACTCATAATGCAACCTAAAAATAAAGTCTAATAATGTAGGCTACATGAAAATGCAAAGGTGTGCTTGCAATAGAGCAACTATAACATAGAATTTTGTGTGCATCATTCATTAGAGAATGTTAAGGAACTTATTTTCATCATTGGGCCATTATTAATGGACATCAAAAAATCACACAATCATCACTAATCACAAGCACAACAATGAAGATATGACTGTAATTTATATTGGAATTGAATGTGTAATAACTCTAACATAAGCATCAAAGACATAAAGGTCAAGATGACTCCACTGTTAGCTTACCCAATTTAATGTAGTAAAACCATGCTTGCATCAAGGCATAAATGCTAGGATGACCATAAGAACATTTGTGCAAAAACAATCAAGGATGATGCCTAAAATCTCCTATGTATTTCAAGGGGACAACAAGAGACACTCTAGAGTTTTAAGACCACACCCACAAGTAGAAAGAAAATTTAAAAATTATGGCTCATGTCCCAAATCCTCTAGCTATGCATACTAAATAGATTTACTAGATAAGAACACTCAACAAAAATCAATAACAATCAACACAAAAAGAAAATCTCATGGCATAGCTCAAGCATTAAGTATTTGTGTTTAAAAGTTTAAGTGTGTTAACTGATACTAAGTTTCAAGGATAAGGATCAAATTCTCACAATTAGGTAAGATCACATGACAAAACTGGATAAGACCAAACTAATAAGTGTTGAAAAAAACTCAATGTTAGGGCTTGTATTGAAAATTACAGTTGGGGTGGTGTTAAAAAGCACCGTTTGCAAGGTGTCCTAAAGACTAGCGCATCCAAGAGACCAAAGTTAACTCAGTTATGCCCCCTGACAAAGACAAAGACTAATTCCAAACCAAGACAACAAGGACAATGACTAATGGAGAAAGGCTAAGTGTCAAGGACATGTGCTAAGAAATAGGGGTGCAAAGGCCTTAAGTAGCAACCATTTCTAGGTTTTCACCACTTGGTTCTTATTGCAATTTTTTTGAATTTATTTTGTATTTTTGAAATATATATATTTTTTGGAGATACATCAAAGTACCTATTGCTAGGTTTTCACTAAGATGATCATTTTTTTAGGACATTTCTGATTTTTAGAATTTTTAACAATATATCATTTTTTGGATTTTCTCAAGATGAATAAATATATACAAAGGATGCCCTGAGATAGAATGGACATCAAACTCCCAAGAAAGATCACATCATGTAGTCCTAATGTCTAGCAAGATGGAGGAGAAGAGGGATAAGTAAGCTAGTGGAAGAGATGGAAGACAAGAGAATGAAGGAGAATGCAGGGGAGAAATCCTCAATGGAAAACTCCTCAAGAGTACCCAAGCTAGGAAAAATTTGTCATGTAAAGAACATTTGGACAAGAAATGAAAGGAAAACATAGGATAAGTCAAAAAAATGTAATGCAAAATCAGGAAAGGATGCAATCCAAAGGAGTAGAAATGTCAAGAGACTTCATAGCATCACGTTTTACTATTTTTTATTATGTGAAGACCAAATGAGAAGGATAGTGAAAGACTAGAATGAATGGAGGAAAAAGGATATGAAGGCTAAATATGAAAGGAATGAAGGCAAGATCATCGTAAGATAGCTCACAAGATAGACAAATATTCATGTATAGGTCAATATTGTCAAGATCAAAGTGAGATGACAGAATGGATGAAAGATGTAGAAGAACTACACATGATGCCCGATTGCCAAGTTTTCATCATGGTACTTATCCCAAGCACCACAAGAGAGTGGTTTTCACCATAGGAAACATTTATTTCTCTTTAATTTTGCTACCAAGGTGCCTTATTGCAAGGTTTTCACCAAGGCACACTTTCAATTTTTTCAATTTTTTTCCCTTTTTTCCTAATTTTTTTTGTTTAATTTTTTTTAGAAGAAGGAAAGCTTTTTAGATAATTCTCCTTGAAAGGATAAACCATGATATGCCAAGGATTCAAAATGATATTCTCAAAGATGTTGATAGGGAAAGGACTATGGAAGAGGAAAATGGAGGATAAGGATTTATGCAAAGTGAATGAGGTTGGAAGATAGGAGGAATAGGAAACTAACGAAAAAGGATAGAAGGTAGAAGGATGTAGAATGGAAGAATTGTGAAAGGGTAGACAGAAAGAAAGGAAATATCAACATCAACACTTACCTTTAAGGGTGGCGAGTGTTGGAATTATAGATGGAGTAACTGAGAGGGCGGGGGTGGGGGTGAATCAGTTACCACAAAAACAAATCTACAGATCCCTTAGAAGTCTTAAATAACTAGTTACAACTAATACTCAATAAATACTATAAGAATTTTGTAACTTGGTAGATTAACTTGTTACTGATTATCTAGCATTTATAATTATTAATATGCATGCAAAAGTAAATAAAATGAACACAAGAGACACCAAATTTAATGTGAAAACTCAATATCGGAAAAACTACCAAGTAACTAGCTACCAAATTTTCACTCTTCTAAAGTGAGCCATGTTAGGAGCTAACCCTATTAAATGTTACAATACACACTATTAGGTGTGACCCTATTAGAGAATTTTATCACCCTGTTAGTAGTGGACTTGCTAGAGGTCTTTAGAATAATTCAACTAAACTATCACCTTGTTAGAGGATTTACAAAATGGCTATTAAACCAACTCTATTAAGAGATTTGAAATCACTACTACAATGGTTAGAAAGTAACAATGAATTGACCTAAATAAGATGCAACTAAATTTGCTAATAATAGATCTCCATTCTACACTATTAGATCCTTCTTGATCAAATATAGCTTTGCTGCTCCTCAATGATCTTTGATCATCCTTCAAAATTTTCTTTTAGTCCTTCTCATTCACATTACTCACACTCTTAGAATTTTCAACTTGACCTCATGTATATACCATTTAGATTATTAAGTCAGCTAATTCAAAACTTACATTTACCAATAAACCATATATAAGTCGGCTACAAATATTACATTAAACAAATAAACTTTATTTCACAAAATAATGGAATCCTTCATTGGCTGACCCTGCTCAGTAAGTACTACATTCAGAAATAATTTCTTGAGTTAATCATCTTTACTCAGTTAACACTTCAAAAGCTACAAAATCCTTTGTCTGCCGAGTTAACTTGGTAAGAACTAGATTTCCTTCACTATCCATGAAAGCTCGGTTAGAACTGTTTCCTACATTATTTTCTCTAGATGATTGAGTGAGCTTGATAACAACTGAATTTCCTTTGCTAAACCTTGAAAGCTCGGTAGAAACTACTTGTGCAAGGTAAATCATGAGAATGCTTGATAGACACTATAAACCTTCTTTGCTAACCATCTAAGCTTGGTAACCTTTGTCTTTTGCCTTGCTAACCATCTAAGCTCGGTAGACTCTAACTGATAACTGATATGACATTTGTCTAACATTAAAGACAACACGCAATTGAACAATTGTATCTAACAATCTCCCTCTTTGGCATTGATGGCAACACAACATGTCATAGCAGAATGAAATTTGAAAATGGGTCTAAATAGATCTTTACTTTACAGAAATCTCCCTCTTTCATAATAATCTCTCCCTCTTACACAAGCTCTCATTTTCTTGCAAATTTTAGAAAGATATGACAATATACTCTCCCTCTTTGACAACACATGTCAAAGACAATACAAATCAAATGAATAGCATTGTACCTAATGTATTGATTCATATGCAATATCTTCATTACTTTGCTGCATCAACTGATAGATATTTAATTATGTTCTTGTTGATGCATCACTAAAACTATATTTTAGTGAGCTTCAAATAGGGGAATGACCCCTAACTTACCTCTTAGATACAAGAATGCATCCTTAGGTAAAGGTTTTTTGAATATGTCAGCAATTTTTTCCTTTATATGGACATATTCCAATTTGATTTCCTTTTTTTGTACCAATTCTCTAACAAAGCGGTATTTAATAACAATATGCTTGGTTTTTTAATGCATCACTAGATTCTTGGATATGTTGAATGCACTTGTATTGTCACAAAACATAATAACAAGTTCTTTGATTTCTTGCTTCATACTTTCCAATAATTGTTTGAACCATACAATGTTTGAGTAGTTTACTACTGCTGCAACATATTTAGCCTCTTCTATGGACTGGGATGTACAGTTCTTCTTTTACTTTTCCAAGAAACCAACCTCTTTCCAAGAAAGAAAGCTCCTCCACTTGTACTCTTTCTATCATCAACATTCCCTACCCAATCTGCATGGGTGAACACTTTTAAATCTAGATTTCTGCCAAGTTTATACCATAATCCATAATCTTGAGTTCCTTTTAAATATCTCATGATCCTTTTGATTGCCATCATGTGATTTTCTTTTGGTTTTGCTAAGAATCTTGCCACAATTCCTTCTACAAGGGTAATGTTTGGTATTGTATGCACTATATACTACAACTTTCCAATCATAGATCTATACAATATTTGATCTACTTCCTTTGATTCATCATCTTTGGTAAGTTTCAATCTAGTACACATAGGAGTCCCAACTGGGTTGCAGTCTTCCATACGAAACTTTTTCAGTATCTCCTTGATGTATTTAGATTGAGTGATGTAGATGCCATTCTTACTCTGTTAAATTTGAAGACCAACAAAGAATTTGATTTCACCAAGCATTGACATTTCAAATTCCTTGTTCATTTGTTCTAAAAATTCTTTGCAAAGATCATCATTTCCTATGAACAAAGTATCATCTACAAATATCTCTGCTAAAAGAATCTTATTATCTGGTCCTTCCTTTATGTACAAACTACTATTATCATTAGTTCTTTGAAAATCAATATAAATAAGATAGTTATACAATCTTTCATACCATGCTCTAGGAACTTGTTTCAGACCATATAATGCTTTATGCAGTCTGTAGACCATGTCCTTCTTGTTTGGATAAAAAAAACCTTCAGGTTGTTCAATGTAAACCTCTTCATCCAATATGCCATTGAGAAATGTTGACTTGACATCCATCTAATAAAATTTGAATCCTTTTTATGCAACATATGCAAGTAAGGTTTTGACACCTTCCAATCTTGCAATAGGAGCAAAAGTCTCACCATAGTCTACACCTTCTTCTTGAGAGTATCCTTTGCATACCAGTCTAGCTTTGTTCCTTGACATCTTACCATCTTCATTTAACTTGTTTCTGAATACCCACTTAGTTCCAATTAGATTTTTATCTTTAGGTCTAGGTACAAGACTCCATGTTTTGTTTTTCTCTACTTGTCTATCTCTTCATTCATAGCTTCAATCCAACATTCATTTTCTAATGCATCTTTGACATTTGTAGGTTTAAAATTAGCAACTAAACAAGTGTCTTTCAACTTACTTCTTGTCATTGTTCCTATTGATTTATCTCCAATGACCTAATCTGGTGCATGATGCTTCCTGACATATTTGGCTAACACAAGCTCCTTGCCTTTTGAATGACTTGCACTGTTATCCTTCTATGTCTCAATTTTTGGTTCTAGTTCTGGTTTCTTGGGCTCAGTAGATGTTGATTTGGTAGCTTCTATTTGCAACTCGGGTTCTTGCAACTCAGTAGGTATTAGCTCGGTTTGAACTTCCTGTGACTCAGTTACTAAAGACTCTAGAGTTGAAGATTCCTGATTATTAGGTATATTTGGCATTGTATCAGGTTCAATGTAAACAAATCTCTTGTAGTCTTTAGGTTGCCTTTTTCTTTCTTCTTCAATTCTTTTTGCGAACTCATCAACTTTCACATGTGCACTTTCTATGACTTTGTGAGTAGACAGATTCAAACATCTATATGCTTTACTTTTGCAAGAATATCCCAAAAATATTCTTTCATCACCCTTTAGATTAAATTTACCTTTTCTAGATTCTTTCAAAATGTAACATTTGCTTCCAAATACTTTTAGGTAACTTACATTGAGTTTTTAGCCATACCACAACTCATAGGGGGTCTTGAATGAGTCCTTTTTCAGCTGTACTCAGTTCAAGGTATGAACTACAGTGCTGATAGCTTCCTTCTAGTATTTGATAGCAATTCTTTTCTCAATCCTTAAGGTTCTTGCATAGTCAATGATAGATCTATTCCTTCTTTTAGCTATTCCATTTTGTTCAAGAGTTCTTGGTGCTGAAAACTATCTTTTAATTCCCCTTTCAATGCAAAATTTATTGAATTCATGTGAAATAAATTCACCACCTCTATTAGATCTTAAACATTTCAGTCTTTTGCCTATTTCCTTTTCCACTCTGGCCAAATACCATTTGAACTTTTCAAATGCTTCTAATTTCTCTCTTAGGTACATGACAATCATCATTCTTGAGTAATCATCAACAAAAAGAATGAAATTTTTTTCACCAGCATAAATTTCAATGCCAATAGGTCAACATAAATCAGTATGCACAATTTCTAAAATTTCTTCAGACTAATAGTTCTTGCTTTTAAAACTAGTTTTTCTCATTTTACCAATTTGACAATTCTTGCATAGACCAACCTCAAGTTTCTTTTTGTTAGGAATGCCTCTTACTTTCTTGAATTTACTTATCTTTACCAAGTTGTCAAAGTTTACATGACATAACCTCCCATTCCATAATCAACTTTCTTAAACTTGAGCAATAAAACATGAACATTCACCAAGTTCAAGATAAAACAAGTTACTTTTAGTTTGAGTGCTTGATCCAATCAGGTTTCCTTTGCCATCCTGCAGTCTTTCTTTTCCATACATAAATTCCGATTTGAATTTTTTATTGAGTAGTTGTGCCACACTCAATAGATTGTGTTCTAGTCCTTCTACTCAATATGCATTATCACATACAAGTTCCTTGGTCAGTGAGATTCTTCCTTCTTCTCTTATACAATAAGGTTTATTGTTACCAAATCTTACACTACCACCATCATAGTCTTCAAAATGTTCAAACTTAGTTTTATCACTAGTCATGTGATGAGAAAAACCACTATCTATAATCCATGTATAATTTTTGCTCACATGAGAAATGAATGTCATTTCTAAATCATTATCAAATTCATCCTTTACAACTATGTAAACAATTTCACCTTCTTCTTCATCATCAGAATCATTAGAATATTTAACCATGAAACATGTTTTCTTATCATTATCCTTGAATGATTTGAAGTCTTTCGTGCCATTGCACTTGTGACTTTTCTTCTCATGCTTGTTTTTCTTATTTGGGCACCTAGCAGCAATATGTCCAATTTCTTCACAAGAAAAATAGATTAGAGGAACCTTACCTTTGTATTTTCCTTTGCCTCTTGAATATTTCCTTGCTAATAGAGCTTCAACCACCTCAAGATCACTATCTAAACTCGGTTTTGATTCTTCATCACTATCTAATTAAGGATCCTTTAACCTTTTGCCTTTCTCTTTGAGTGAAAGCTTGGCTTCAAATGCTGATTCAATGTTCTTGATAGCTGGAACATAATTATCATAGTTGTCTAGTTCAAATGCAGTCAGTCTTCCAACTATGGCCTCTAAATTTATCTTATGATTTGCTTCACATCTTCTTTCTTGAATTTCGGAGACTCTAATTGCATAAATGGGAAGTAGAGTTCTAAGAACTTTACTTATAACTATCTCCTTCGTGATATCTCCTCCAGATGCTTTGATTGCACTCACACATTCTTTAACTCTTTCAACATATTTTGCAATGTTTTCATCCTCATTTGATCAAATTGTCCTCTCAAAATTTTTTCTTTGGCTCTTCTCACAATATCATCTCCTCCATAGATTTCTTTTAGCTTGTTCCACATTTCAAAGGTAATTTTCCAATCCTTGATGTCATCAAATTCTTCATAACTCAAAGCAGATGCTATATCTATCATCATGTTCTTGTGAGTCTTCTTTTCAACAATATCATTGACAGATAATGTACCAGTAGGTTCTGCATATTTTTCATCAAGGTACTTCATGTTGTGCCTACCCTAGTTTGCATTTTGCTATTATGGCCGAACTCTTTTAGGATAGTTTTATGTTGATGATTATTAGTGACATTATTTTGAGATTATCAAATATTTTTTTAGATTCAGTTTATTATATGATGAGATTACTTGGTACTTTATAGTTCATGTATGCATGATGACTATTCAAGTGATTTCAGTTATTGATGATAATTAGATAGATGGTTTATTCTATGTGTGTTTTCTTATGGATACTTACCCCATACTTGCATGTGTATGGTGTGCATGTTTTTTTCTTTTTGTATGGCATTTCTGATGTGGTTAAGGAAGGGAGTCATAGTCATTTGCTAGTCAGAATCTACACTATGTACCACTTCCCGCCATTGCTTGTTTAGCTTAGTATATATTGTGCTTGTACATGTGTGGATTTTATGCAGGTTGCAAGTATCGAGTATTGACTTTCCTAAATTGCCAGGATGAGCGTACCCTATCGCATTAGCTCAATGGTAAGAGAGGGGAGATAAATTCTCAAGTCCAAATCCCAACTCTTTAAGCCATTTTTTCTAATTGAAAATTAGGACAAGTATCTAAGTTGAGTACCCTCCAAATATGTTGGATGATGTAATTCATGATATTAACCCTTTTTGTTTGATTTAGTATGTGTTTTGCTATGATGGACTTTTGTATTTTACTTTATGAGTCTTTAGTGTATTTTCTATTAATTAATCCTAATTAAAAGATTTAATTAATGGTTTAATTTAATGAAAAATTAATATGATATTTATTTTATTTAATTAATTGAGAAATTAATTAAATAAAAATAATAATTAAATTTGAAGATAAAAATTATAAGTTTAGTTTTGGAATGTGATAATATTTATTTAATTTAATACTAATATATTTAGAGTACATTTTTAAATAAATGCTAAATAATATCATTATATATTTTATCAATTAAGTTTCAAAAATAAATTTAAATGTGGAAAGGATATTAAATTATTAAAGATTCTAGATTGCATGATGTGTGCATGTGATTAAAATATAAATATATTAAGATTAAACAAGTGGATTTATTAAAGTGAGTGCATGAGATTTAAAATTAATAAATTAATAAAAATAAATAAAGTGAATATTAAATAAATTAATGTGCATTATCTTAATATTTATTCACATAGGAGTATGCGAGCTCTTGGGAGTTGTCATGTTGACAACACAAGAGTTTACACTCTAATTATGCACGTATTGTCTACACTTAGGAGTTAGCACATTATTTGAGTACATGGTGTCTACAACATTCTAGAGACCTCATCATGTCTATCTTCTTGTCGTGGAAGTTACGTGCTTATTTTTCATGCTTATCTCTTAGTTCTTTCTAGACACATTCTAGATGCATCTTAGAGGGCTTTAGATAGAGGCTCTCCTTGTGTGTATGGACAAGCTTACATGCATTCCAGAAGCTCATATGCTTCTACATGCTCATATGCTTCTACAAGAACTTCTAGTCACTTGGGGGTTTTAGTTGGTTTGATTCTTGGAGGAATGGTGAATTTTGGAGAAGGAAAGAATTTTTCTATGGACTTCTGAGGCATAGAAAATTAGCATCAGTATCCAGGTGCACTCGTGATTTTCACATATTCTATTTGCACTCTTTCTCTTCTTGTCTTCATCGTGTCTATTATATGTGTCTGAATATACTCCATGAATGAATCTTCAATCTTGAAATTGGAATCTAGATATGTATGTTAATTTTTATTTGGTTGCAAAGAAACATTAGTAAACCCTAGTTTTATTTATTAGGAAATTCATCACAAACTGCCCTATCACTGCCCCTTACATAGACCCAAACTTAGACATTCATAACTTTTTATCTAGACCAAATTTATTTGATTGCTCTGATCAAATTTGGCACAACTTGACCCTCTCCAACATATTTCAAATTTGGCTTGATCCAATGGTTCATCAGGGAGATATGGCCCCCGTACTGGGACTATTTTATTAAATGATAGTCTTTCCTCCATTTTCTATAAATAGGAGTTCTTTGTGCTTAAACTTCACAAAAATAATCTATCAAAGCATTGAATGAATTAAAAATTAAACCAACATAGATCTAAGACATTTATAATCAAGATTTGGAAATTGATTCGGGTTTGGGTTCAAATAAAAGTAGAATCTTATTAATATGCATTAGTTTTATATGATTTATTATCTAATTTAATTAAATCAAATTTAATTAAGATTAGTTAATAGTAGAAGTGTAATTAATTATTAGTCAATTTAAGTAAATGAATTTTTAAATGAGAGAAAAAGAAAAGAGATATTAATAAGTGTTTAGTAGAATTAAATAATTGAATTATTAATGAAATTGATTTTACTTAAAATCAATGAAGATTATTTTAAATAAATGATTGTCCTTGAAGTGCTTAAAGGAAATTGCAAACTAATTATTTGAAAGTTGATAAGTATTATTCTAATGTTTTGAATAATGTGAATGATTTTATCTAAAAGTCAAGAACTAGTTCAATGATTTAAATAAGTAAATAATTATCTTATGATTATGTTAGAATTTTTTTTTAAACAATGAAGGGATAATTCTATGTTTTATTCAAAAAGATAAATGGGTTGACTTGGAGATTAAATGCAGAATCTTACACACTTGAAATGTACTTCAAAAATGAAAATGAAACCTAATATTTGGCTTAACCATGTGATTATGAAAGCAAACTAAAATATGTGTTTGTATCTTGTTTCTCTATGCTATATGTGTTTTGGGGTTTGTCCTAGCTTTGACCAGTCTTAGGTTGTTACTAGAGGCTTGGGCGTTATGTGAATTTGATGTCATGTTGATGTTATTTGATCTCAATCTTTTTAAACCCAATAATGGTAATGTGATGGTATGTTCTATGAGATGTTTGTATTTATTGATTGTTATTGCTTTCCAATCTTCTTGTGTGAAGCTAAGGTGTATGTATTTGAGACACTCGACTTAACCATTTTTGAGTCATTGATCAGTTATCCTTGGACTACTTTCTAGTCGCCATGATAGGACTAAAGTGTTGATTTATTTTTTGATGATGTCATGATGTGACATGTTTTGACTTGACCATTTTGGAGTCTTCGATCAATATTATTTTCTTTGAGATGCCTTTTTGGATTGCTTGTTGAGAACCAATGGATATTGTGATTTATTTTGATATTCCTTACGGTTGCTTGTTAAGAACTAATGAATATTGTGATTATCAGTGATACCTTCAGTTGCCAATAGAGAACTATTGTGGTCATGATTATCTATGGATTCTTTTCATTTGCTCATGGAGATTTGATGCTCTTTTTATGGATTATCTTTTGGTATTTTTTCAGTCGCTTGTATAGGACTATGGTGATTTTGAGATTTATGATTTCATGAGCTTAGGGTAGGTTATCTACTTGTAGTGTTGGGAAGTGGCTTGCAATGGGGGCCAGGGCCCTAAGTGGCTACCAGGGTAACTCATTATAAGTTGTTTTAATAAGTGAAAATATTTACACTAAATGGGGATTAAATGAACCTAATAAGATAATTGTATGTTCTCGCCCATGCCTCGAGTGCTAGTATAGACCAGGATGGGAGTAAAAAGAATTCTTGGTTGCGACCTTGGATTTTGTAGTATACCTTGTCTATACAAGAGGATACTAGTGGCTGCATAGGGATCACTAGGGGGGTAGGGTCTATTGAGAGACTACTAGGGTAAATCTAGTGTGATCCATGCGATGAAACTTTTCTGCTTGCGTAGTAGGTTTTCTACATGTCATTGTGTGCCTTTGGGATTAGATGTCAGTTTGTGATTGAAACCTTTGAGTCAGTATACTTTTAGGATTTCTGGACTTAGAGAGTATTTGTGCTATGTGATTTGATAACCTGTTTGGGACTTGAGACTATCTCCTTAGCATGGTGGGAGTGGACCATTCAGGTTCCACGTGGTCAAGTGGTAGTGCTTTTTCACTCTTACCATTTGAGATCCGTCTAAGACATCGTGGCTGGAGCATTCTTTGTTGGCATTTATCTTCATTCTATTCTTGGATCTTATGATGGATGTTATTTACTGGTACATATCCTTACATTGATGATTGTATATGTTAGATGATGTTATCTTATGCTTTATTTTGCATGTCAGATTTTCTTTCTATATATGATGTAGTATGTTTTAGGAGTGACATCCCTATTTACTATAATACCGATGATCTTTTTGGTGATTTGGGATATTATGCGTGGAGGGATGGCTAGGGCCCATGATGGTTTAATGATGCTATTAATGGTTGGGAGGAATTGCGCACTTAGATTACATGTGTTTTATGATGGATGGATACCTTTTACGATGGTTGTTATATCTTTATTGATTAATGGATGTATCATGTATGTTATTGGTTTCATTCACTTTATTGCAATTGTATCATGGATTCGATGAGGATGATGTATCTTTATTTTTACATATTTATATTCTTTTAATCTTTTCATACCCTATCACATGTATAGTGGATGACTGAGCATTCTGAATAGGCATTTGAAAATGAATGTATATTATGGACATTGGACTTTCTATTATTCTTTCATGTGGATGTGGTAGTGGTTAGACTTAGTATTAATTAGATCAAATGTGACTCAATCTCTTGGGATCCTTAAGGAATGTAACTTGTTATGAATGTTTTTAGTTGTATGTATGTTATTACTTCTGCTACTGTGTTTGATATGAATGGTTTATCTTTCATGATTTACAAAATTTTTTTTGGAAAACTTAGTAAAATTTTAGGTTAATTCTTTTGAATCCTTTGGCGAGGCATTACACTTCAGCCCTATATCACCAATAGAAGCCAGATGAAGTCTCATCAACCCTTGCCATGTTGAGAAGTTGTCCCTATTAAGTCTTGGAATTTCCCTCTTATAAGACATCCTAACCTTTGGCTTAGATCCTTGAAATCTTTTCCTACAAGCACCAAAAAATTTGATACCAATTTTTGGAATTATAGATGGAGTAACTGAGAGGAGGGGGAGGTGGGGTTGGGGTGAATCAGTTACCACAAAAATAAATCCACATATCCCTTAGATGTCTTAAACAACTAGTTACTACTAATGCTCGATAAATACTATAAGAATGTTGTAACTTGGTAGATTAACTTGTTACTGATTATCTAGCTTTTATAATTATTAATATGCATACAAAAGTAAATAAAATGAACACAAGAGACATCAAATTTAATGTGGAAACCCAATATGAGAAAAACCACCAAGTAACTAGCTACCAATTTTTCACTCTTCTAAAGTGAGCCCTATTAGGAGCCAACCCTGTTAAAGGTTATAATGCACACTATTAGGTGTGACCCTGTTAGAGGATTTAATCACCTTGTTAGGAGTGGCCTTGTTAGAGTTCTTTAGAACAATTCAACTGAACTATCACCTTATTAAAGGATTTACAAAATGGTTGTTAAATCAACTCTGTTAAGAGATTCAAAATCACTGCTACAATGGTTAGAAAGTAACAATGAATTGACCTAAGTAAGATGCAACTAAATTTGCTAATAATAGATCTCCATTCTACACTATTAGATCCTTCTTAGTCAAATATAGATTTGTTGCTCCTCAATGATCACTAATCATCCTTCAAAATTTGCTCTTAGTCTGTCTTCTCATTCACATTACTCACACACTTAGAATTTGCAACTTGACCTCATGTATATACCATTTAGGTTATCAAGTTGGCTAATTCACAAGTTACATTTACCAATAAACCATATATTAGTCAGCTACAAATATTACATTAAACAAATAAACTTTATTTCAAAAAATAATGGAATCCTTCATTGGCTGACCCTGCTCGATAAGTACTGCATTCAAAAATAATTTCCTGAGTTAACTATCTTTACTTGGTTAACACTGCAAAATTTGCAAAATCCTTTGTTTGCCAAGTTAACTCAGTAAGAACTAGATTTCCTTCACTGTCCATGAAAGCTCGATTAGAACTATTTCCTACATTATTTTCTCTTGATGACTGAGTGATCTCGATAATAATTGAATTTCCTTTGCTAAACCTTGAAAGCTCGATAGCAACTGCCTATGCAAGGTAAATCCTAAGAATGCTTGGTAGACACTGTAAACCTTCTTTGCTAACCTTCTAAGCTTGGTAACCTTTTTCTTTTGCCTTGCTGACCATCTGAGCTCGGTAGACTCTAATTGTTAACTAATATGACATTTTTGTAACATCAAAGAAAAAACACAATTGAAAAATTGTATCCAATAGTGAGAGGATGTAGGAAACATAAATAAAGGAATATGTGAAGTAATATGGTGAATGGATAGAAGAGGTTGTAGATTAGGTGCATGGAATGGAAGAATGATTTTGGAAGAAGATGAAGTGGAAGTATTTGTAAGCTTGAATGTCAACTTCACTTGTTGCTCAATAGTAGAATCTTTCAAGAGAGACTTTGGAATCCATATAGTCATAGGCCTTTCATTTCTTTTCTATGATTTAGAGAGAATATCTTCAATGATGGAATTTGGAACCCATACTTGTTTTGTAGTTTTATTTTTAGATATCTCTTTTGACTTTATGCCCTTATGTCAATTAGAGGAGACATGGTGATCTTCTTTTTTAAATAGATTCTTTTATTTCTTCTTTTATTTTATTGAACATTCAAGTTACTTTCAAAAGACTTGGGACTTGTGGAAGACGAAGGAGGATATGACTAGTTGGGATGGGTGAGTGGATGAAAATGCTTCAAGGATATTCATTTATGTTGATAAGGATGAAAGATAGCAGATGGAGGGATGTAAGGACCAAGATTGATGATGAATTAGGAAAGTTGGGAGGGAAAAATGAAGGGACATAAAGACCCAAGATGGAAGGAATGCATGAAGCCCTTGGTATTGGTGGAGAAAGTCAAAGGATGGATGTGGAAGATGATAAAGGATAACTAATAAGTCCATCAACATCTTTAGAGTGGGCATTACAATTTTCAATAGGATCATGATCATCTTGAATAGGAGCAACTTCTTTGATAGGATTGTTTGGAGCTTGAAAAGACTTAGGAAGAGTAGAAAGTGGAAGTGAACATGGAGTGGTAGAACAATCCTTGGAGATGGAATACTTTGATCTTGACAAGTTGCTTTGGATAGAATAGGCATAGAACATTATTCACAATTTTTAGTAAGCTCGAGGGAAATAGTAGAAGTAGTGTTTTCATCATACTTAGGAGGTGGATAAGACATAGGATATGGAATAGTGACATCTTGAAGGAGATGAAAGGGTTCTTGATCTTGATCTTTCTTAAAAATATCATAGGTTTAGATTTTTGAGAGTCATCTTGACATGGAGCAACTTCTAAGGACAAAGAAGCAAGTTGGAATTGTATGGAAGACTTTGGAAGAGATTGTGAAGGACTAGCTGAAGTAGGGATTATAACATGTGAAGGCTAAGCATTTTCAGTATTAGTAGCATGAAAAAGGTTTGCAGTTGAGTGTAGATTACAACTTGAGTTTCTTTTAGAGGTAGCCCTTAAGGATACACATAGTTACTATAGAAAGAATTAGGCTCTTTGTTTGATAGAAGAATTTTGGATAGCTTTGAATTTTTGAGAGATGCATAAGTATTGGAAGAAGTGGAGGTATCAATGAGACCATCACTAGACATAGGTTCATTAACATGATCTTTCTTAAGAGAAGTATCCTCATCATATAAGTCTTTAGGAATTTCAACATCAATGATTCTATCATTAGTAAGATCTTTAATTATACATTTCAATGAAATAAAATCTTCAATTTTATGACCTTTTCTTCTATGTTAACTACAATAGTGATCATCTCTCCATCATGGAGGTTTTACCTTAAGTTATAAGGTCTAGATTTGCATGGTAAAGTAATTATCTTGTTTCTAGCTAAGGTCTCAAGTGCCATATCATATGAAAATCCCAAAAGAGTTAAATTTCTCTCAAAAGTATGTCTAGGACCATTTATCTCATTCTCATCTTACTCAAAGATAGGTCCATCATGAAATATTAGCATATGCTCAAAGGAGTTATTACTTGCTTTCTCTCTCAAGAGGTCTTTGGATCTAGAATATGAAGACAATTTATGTCTTGGATTAGAAGATGTAGACCTTAAAGAAGATTATCCATGTAATGATGTAATATTCTCCTCTAATAATTTTTCAAATTCAGATTACATTCCCATTATGCACTTAGTGAGATAAAGGTAAGTAGGATCATTTGTCTCTTCTATTTCCAAAAAGGCTTGTCTCTCCAACTCTAGGAGTCTAAATTTCTCTTCCTTGGTAGCTTGTTAATGTAGAAAGGCTTTCCTTTCACACTCAATTTTTTAAAGTTTTAGGCAAGTTTGAACTAAGGGTAATTGGTTAAAAAAACTTGAGGTCACTTTCCTTGATCTACTTGATATCTTGTTGTAAGTGACATGAAAGAAAAGGTACTAGTTGATAGGACAATCTTAAGAAATGTTAGTACCAAACTAGGATAGAAAAATCACTCACTTGTTCAAAAGAGAGATGATAAGATAGAATTTTTGTAAAGGGCATAACTCCACACTACTACAGAGGTGCCCCTTACTTTGTGTGAATACCATAGCACATATGGATCTAGATGATGATTTACCCAAATTATAATTAATTAAAATTGTATTTGAATGGAAGTGAATGGGCAAGAGATTACTAAGACTCTTCAAGCATGTTATCAAAGAATCCAAAGGTTTATCTTCTCAACAAGGATGGTTTCTAACTCATTGACTCCAAGGAAGATCACTTGTAAAATCAAAGATTACTAATTTAAGAGGTAAAAATACAACAATAAAAGGTGCAAACAAGCTTCCAACAATAGGGTAAGTGACCTAATTTTACCCAGATCAACCAAGGAGCACTAGAAATGATAGAATAACAAATCAAGAGAGGTTTCAACTCAGAAAATCAAATTTCTTGTTCATTTTAACTGACCAACTAGATGCATCAATAGATTTTTATAATAAATTAGGCATGCAAGACATCACTCAAGGAATTCAAGAAAATGTCTACAAGAAATGGGCAAGAGACAAAGCAACCTTGCACATAAATAGAAATAGTGTCTTAGTATGAATTTAATCCCTAGAACCACTATTGTGTATATTTTCAAAATATTTTCCAATCACACACATAGTCCTAGAAAAAAAAAATTGGGCTACAATATGGTTCTTAGTAATGGTCAACTCTGCAACTCTTGCAATCTCAAGTGGGTGAAATCCAATCCTAGTGCACCAAGGTTTTGACACATTCCAAGAATTTAATCAATGAGAGATACTAAGGAAATCTAATAGCTGAACAAAAGACTACACTTGTGAATATTTCTTCCACAAGGACATTTATATAGTTGGTGTTGCTACCACAACGAAAGTCGTTACTACATATTGAGGTTCCATCCACATGGTTTACCCAATAAAGGGAGTGTCCACTATGGTTAACCCTCTCTAACCAAGGAAGACTCACAAAATTGGACCATATGGGGACTTAGTTTGGATTCAAGGGTTCCAAGTTTTTAATGTGCCCAAAAGGGAATAGAGCATAATCCTCTAGCCTCTTCACCTCACACAAGCATAGAAAATATATTCATTGACACGCTGATTTGAAATCACTTCATTGAGGTTTGGAATGCCAACAACAATCACTACCAATCTCAAGAGAGAAAGTACCAGCAAATGTTGAAGACAAACCAAGCAAGACAATGAAATAATATCAAATCCTTCCTTACTTATAAGGGGATCTATCATCAAGAAGAGCTTTGAATTTAATAAAATTGAATGAAACCCACTCTCTCAGGATCACCACAAATAGTGTTCATAGGGCCTAATTACTATGTGAAACATGTGTGCAAGAAAGCAAATCTAGGTCCAATTTTAGAGCACCAATCAAAATATGAATCATAGAAGCATGTAAAACACTCAAGAAAAACATGTGATAGGTTCACTTTTAATTCCAAAGTCCAAATTTTATAGATATGTATAAGAATACCTCAGATTGAAAGCAATGCGCATGTATCACTCCACTAATTTAGCGAACAAAACAAGTGCTCCAAGAAAATAATGCAACCAATACAAGATAGATATGTCTTATGCAAACCCTAGGGTTAGATCTCAAAATACTATTGTTAGGAGCAATAATAACCAAAAATTAACCCAAATGAAAACTCACATCATGCATTGTACCATGTGAAAATTAAATTCAAGTTAATCATTAAATGTCTTTTTTTTACCTAGTCAATAGATTGGACCTATATGCCATGAATTCAAACCCAAAACAATTAAATATAGAAAGGAGACACCTATTAAAAAATAGAAACCTTTCAAAAAAATGTCATAATTTTATAAAAATGTTTACATTTGTACCCTAGAGACCAATTTTGTCAAAACAAATCATTTTTTTGTAAATTGGGTGTTTGAGCCCTTATATGAGCTTTAAACTTAAAACACAAAGAAACAACCCTATTTAGAATTCAGAGACCTTTCAAAAAACGTAGACCTTTTAGATAAATTTTCTAATTTGCACCCAAATATGATTTTTCATGAAAAACCAAGAAAAAATTATAAAAATACAAATTAGCTCCAAAAATTCTGAATGTTTAACTAAAGCTTGTCTGATAATTTCTCCAACCTGAAAAAAAATTTAGACCCAAATACCAAGTCATTTGGGATATATGACTAGATCTTTAAGATCTAGGGTTTTTCATCTCCAAACAAATTTGTGCAATGGGGTTAACTCCAAAAATAGCCAAAACCAACATGTAAAGGTGGGTTGCTCCATGATGGGCACTAAAAATGTCTGTGCTAAAATGTTGGCACACTTCTATGAGTCATTATATCCAAGATTACTCAAGAATTAAGTCTCAAATGGTGACTCATAGCTCTTTATTCATGGAGTGCAAACGTTTGTAATAGAGGCCCTCAATTTGACCTAGTTTGTGCCCATGCAAGTACACCATAAAATGAGAGATTCAAAGAGGAAAAGAAAGAGTGTTAGTCTCCATGATCATAAAATATGCATACAAATGAAGATGCAAGCTAACTAAATGATAACAATGGAAAGCAATGCAAGAAAGGAAATCTAATCTATGAAAGAAAATAATGTAATGTAAGATTAATCTATAAAAGAAAATATGAATCTAAGCTGATATAAAAAAGAAAGATGAAGCATGATTATGGAAGACATGGATGCATGAGAGAAGAAGACAAGAAGAAAGAAGTTGCAATGAAGCTCCAATGTCCAAACCCTAAGGCTCAAATCCTAAAGCTCAAGCTCCTTCTCCAAAATCACTCTCCAAACCTACAACATAACAATAGTATAGCAACTAACATCCATCCAAATGACAAAGAGAGTGCTCCTTATAAAAGAAATTGTGGAGGTGGGAGGCTTCTCACAAGAGCAATGTGGGATAAATCTCTAAAAAGACAAGAGGAAAAAGCTTACCACTTAGAGATATGTGCAAAAAAGGAATCTTTATTTGATTTATTTTCTTTCTTCATCAAAAAGAGAACTTTAAGTGGGGATTTATTTATTTAATCAAAAGATGGATTTTATTTTAATTAAATAAGAAAAGATTATTTAATTGAAAGAGAAATTTTAATTAAATAAGATAAAATTATTTAATTAAAAGAGAGGGTTTTATTTTAATTAAATAATTTTATTTTATTTATTTAAAATGGATGCTTTCTTTTAATCAAATAAGATAAGATTATTTAATTAAAAGAGAGATTTTCTTTTAATTAACTAAGATTATTAATGAAATTATCAAACCTTAGGAAATATTAAAGTAATTAAATTAATTGCAATTTGATCAAGGAAAATGATTTGAATTGATTCACTAAAATATTGTGATGGATTGATTCAAGAAATTGATAAGTTAATTTGTGAAATTAATAAATTGAAGAATTGGGACCCATAGTCTAGGCAACCATTTTAGGTTGCATACAAGTGTAAAATGAGTTACTATGTTAACCAAGTGCTTTAGTACTAACTAAGAAGTATTTCAATTTTAGTAGAGTTTGGTATTGTTTTGTACTAACATCTTAAGGGACTAGGATTTGTTTTTGAGGTAACCAATTCACCCTTGTCGTCTCACTCACTCCTCTCACATTTCCAACAAGTGCAACCAACTATTAACTAATCTCATTGATCATAAAATAATTATATTAAATGCATATAAACTAAATACTACTTGATTAATCTTTATGATGTCATTCAACCATGGAAACATCCTCTTCATTGCTCCCTACTTCCAAATGTATTGATTCAAGAACTGTCATGTAATCATTAATCCTTTTTGAAATCTAAACATGTGCAATCCATATGAACTAAGAAAACTTAGGGATGAAATTTTGATGGTCTTTCTATTTTTCTCCTATGGTAACACGTGGTTACATTTGGAACTTAATAATTTTTTTTATCTAAAGCAATAACCTTGTCCAATACTGTATGGAATTCATTTACTTGGAAATGTTTATGTTCTTTGAATTGAGCCATAGATCTTTGAGGAAGTGTTTTCATCTCATTTATCCAACTTTCTAATTCCTTGGTACTTCCTTCTTTATCCTTTAGGGAAAGTATGACATAATGTTCTATAGAAGAAATGGTTACCATCTTTTTTCTCTATCTTCTATTGTTCTTATTCCCTATATGCCAAATTCCTTGATATAGCTTCCAAGATATCAACAATAGCTTTGATTTGTGGGGGATCATCCATTTTTTTTTTTGATCTCATAGAGTCTACCTATTTCAATCTTGGAGGGTTTCCACTTTCTTTTCAATTCAAACAACATGGCTATATTTTTCTTGAAGAAGTCATGCATATAATTCACATTTTGGAATGCTTCATATACCTCATCACATTTTACTAGGAAAATATTCATCCTAAAATTCCTAATTTCTTATAGATTCTTATAAGTGTATTCCTTATGCAAATATTCTTCTCATACCTTTTTAAGGTTTCTTTTCTTCAACTATAACAATAGAGGCTTCTTGGTGAACCACAATAGTATTGCTTGTAGGAAGGGCTTTCAAACTATTGAGTTCACTTTTCAACCTCCAATTTTGTGTATGCATCTTGTTTATTATCATGTTCATATATGTTTTTCTTATCTTTAGTTATTCAACCCTTTCTCTCATGTGCTTCATTTGGGCTCTATTGAACATTTCTCAATGCATTAGTTTAGTAGTAGAGTCGAGGGGATTGATGTTTTCAATTTTGTGAGCTACTCATATACCTTGTATTGCTTTATAAATATCAATTAATTTGGGCTTATTCCCTTTAAATTTCACCCAAGTAGCCAAGGTCTTAATTTTGGGGTCAAACCCAGACCATTCTATCTTTTCTAGTGTTGCAATCTCAATAGAAAATATAGCATCTTCTTGCTTTCTTACTTGGTCAAGCAAAAAAAATATTTTAGTGTTAGCCCAGGAACAATAAGTATGTCACTCTTTCACACAATTTCTCTAGCCTTCTCTTTTTTATAAGAGATGTCGTCCAAATGTAGTTCATTAACTATTTGTTGCACTATGGAAGCATGATGTCATTCATCTTCTTCCTCTAATATTTTCTTCTTTTTCTCATCAAAACATTTCATCTTATACTTGATTCATCTTTAAATTCCTATGTAAATATTTGAGAGATTGCCTCTCTCACATCTATTAAATAAAAGAAAGGGGGGGTAGGAATTATTTATCTCACAATCCCTTAAAAGATTTCATCACCATCAAAGAAACATAAACATTAAAAACAAAAACTTCAATACATCCAATCACTTAGTAGACATATCAAACTTAATACTTAACTCATACATCAACTTATTTCCAAATTGTTTCAAACTATTTCTTGCATTATTGATTATCAATAAATTTATACTAATTACCTAGTGATATCTTAGTTATTACAAAGTTGCAATAAACTTTAAAATATGTAAACCAACTTGCAACATAAATAAACTTCACATAATTAACACCAAGATTTTAACATTGAAAATTTGTTAAGGGAAAATCCACTCGAGATCAAAAACCCAAAAATTTCACTCTTCTAAAGTGATATCTATTAGGAGACTACCTTGTTAAATATTACATACACTTTGTTTGAATGTAATTGTTAGAGGATTTCACCAAAAGATCATCTAGACATTATCACTCTCTATCTAGGACTAAAAAGAGTGTCCTAATTCAAAGGATGTAAAAACACAACCAATTAATGTTACCATCTAGGATTTCATAGACTTGTTATATCTAAAAAGTTTTTTCATGATTTTATTCTTCAATTGTTAAATAGTAATAATATAAAGTGATATGTTAAGAATAGAAACTACCTTTTCTTGTTCAAATATCCATTCTTTCTCCTCCTCTATCTTTTACTCACTTAGATGATTTTGACTTTCAAAAACTTTTCTTCTTGTCTTCTCTTTTATTTTTTTTGGTTCACTTGGATCAACACTTACTATAACTTCAACACTTTGACATAATCACCTTCTAGCCAGCATCATGAGATTAGCTCCACAACCTTTCAAAATTAACTCAATAACCTAAACTATCATAGTTTACCTCCTTAAATATATTTATCAATGCTTCCAAATCCTTCCATTTGTTGGTTTGATATTTCACAGTGCAGAGAAATTCTAAAATTTTGGTGAAAAATCATTTAAGTCATTGTATCATGTAGATTAGGGTTTTGTTCCTTATAAATTTTTCAAATTCTTAGGTTACGCGAGTCTTGCTCTAATTCATGTGTTGTTTGAATTCTATTAAACTCTCAAAGTTTTTCATCAACATAGTCATTGAAATACCTTAAGTTTGTAAAAAACCCTAAGTCCTTTTCAAATTTTCAAAATAATTTGTAAAGTGCTTAAGTTCTTCCCTTTACAGTCTTACACTATAGGGTTTCACATAAGAATGAAATACTCTCTTACTCATGTTTCTATGGCCACATTTCATCAAGTAGTATAAATGCATAAAGGAGTTCATATTTTATGAGGATATGCTTTTGCTTTTCATAGTTGTAGAATAGTTCATTTTGAGGTTCCCCAATTATATGTTTGATTCTTGGCCAAAGAGGCGTAAAGGCTTCTTATTTTTGAAAGTAGTATTACAACTTTATGGTGATAGGCTGAGTGGAGGAGAAAAAGGAGCTTGAAAAGGTATTCCCTGTCATACATTATAGTGTTAAGCGTGTGAGCATAAAAGGTTTTAAAGGAGCCGTGTCAGACAACTTTACGAGAATACGAGTAAACTATTGAGCGAAGGGGCAAAAAAGTATTATGGTTTGATCTATGCACCTATGTTTAAATGAATGGTGTAAAGGTATAATACCCTGGCATGGCATAAAGGAGAGTTTACAAGAAGGCATAAAGTGTTTTATGATTTTATGTGTAAAGGGAACTCCTAAGAATGAGAATGAGGTTTAGTTTTGTTTATGTGCCTTTGCTTCTTAGACTTGTGAACAACCATAAAGCCATGTTATAATAGTGATAATGATAAGTGGGACACGTTGAGTTGTCAGATGGACCCTTATGAGAATGAATCAAATGGTAACATGTCATACATTTCAGATGGGCCCAACCTACATGGAAAATGGCTTAAGTTCTTTATTTTGCATGTGCCTAAAATCAACGGTGATGTTCTTTTCTATTTTTTTGAGATCTAATCTAGGTCATAGATAAGTGAAAAGGGGAATTTCTCATTATGCATCTCTGATTGCATGGTGAGTGTATGAAAAAAGAGTTGTTTCATCCCTTTCTCCATGGTTATGAGTTAGGTCTAAGCGTATAAGCATAAAAGAATAGATAAAGGAATGAAGAGAAGGATTTATGCTGCTACAAGAAAGGAGAACCATGAGAGTACGATGCCATTTGTAAAGGTTTTTCGATGATACAAGGTTAAGGTAACTCATGTAGGCATAAAGGAGGAATAAAGAAAAGGTAAGAAGCATTATGATGCCATGGGTAAAGCCTTAAGCATATGATTGGAGGATGGGTATGTAAAGTGTTACAATGTCCCAAGTAATGAAGTGAGTGTAGTTGTGTAAAGAAATTTTTGAGGTTTCCAGTGATACATGTGTGTATGAGTGTAAAGGGTAAAGTGAAGGTTGCGACAAAGTCTTTACTCTTATAAAAGGAAGGTTTGAGGTGTAAGAATGAAGGTACCTATTGAGGAAACACAAGATTCTATGGTGTAAGGGTTTTTGTAAGAGCATAAAATAATTTTCAATACAGTGCTTAACAAACCCTAATGCTTCTACACTTGGAGTATTCTGAGGTGTCACCAAATGAATGTAAAGGCTCGCTAAGGGTATTTTTGGGGTTATGAAGATTGAAACATTTTGATTCAGCGTAAAAGTGGAATACCAAATTTTGAAAAGAAAACAGTTGAGGTGTCATGCCAGTTCAAAAAAAGGATAAATTCACCATGGCCACGAAAAATAAAACACTAAAAAGGACACCAGGATCGAATTTCACAGTTGATATTCCTTGTTGTTAGCCTACAAGAGTGGTATTAAAAGCTTTTACATATAGAATTTATTTAAATAGTTGGTAGATGATATGATTAAAACATAAATATTTGATTGAATGTTCAAAATATTACCATTTTGAAGAATTTGTGTTCTTCCTCTGAAATTTTTTTACAAGTATCCATAGCCTTGGGATTTTTGTGTTACTATGCAAGAGTTTAAAGTATAATTTGTAGAGAAAATGGCTGACAAGGAAGTTGAGGAGGTGCCTTTAGAAGAGGTAGAGGTTGAAGATGAGGGTGACAATGTTGTAGAAGTCACGCTTGAAGGAAAAGGAAGAAGGTTGTTGTCAAAACCGAGAAAAAGTCAAGGGTTAGGAAACCAAACAAGCATGTTGAAGATTGGTTGAAAATTCTTCCAAGGTCATCAAACACCATTTCAACAAATGACCACATCTTCAAAGACCCTTACTTCCTAGTCAAGGATGCAAAATGCCCTAGAATTGATGGTTTTAATCTATTCTTATATTTCTACCAAAAAAGAACTAAAAATGTGCCAATCTGCAACCCATGGAATAGGAATATGGCAAAGTTGATATTCCAAGAAGTGTTTGTTGATGTGAACCTACTAAAAGCACTAATAAATTCCTACAATCTAGTCACCAGGACATTCCAAAGACATAATGGTAGTTTTTTGTGCACATTGGATAAAACGTCTTTCATAGAGGCTTTTGGATTAAAAGGACAAATGGATGTTCCTATTGACGTTGAAGATTTGCAAGGAAAATTTGGGAGAAATAAGACCTATTTTTTGAACAATGTCATGCTGCCCCACATCCCTTACAATGTAAAAAAGGTATGGTTGATTCCAAAGAAAGTGGGGGATCATTTGTCCTTGAGCACATTCAAGAATTATTTCCAAAATATATTATATGGGCTACAAAAAGTTCTGGGAAGTGATGGTGTAGAGGATTGTGTCTATGGTTCCTTATTCTTGATGGCATGTGACAGTCAAGACCCCTTCCACCAGAAAGAATATGACTATGTAGCATTCATCATGGACAACATGTACAATTAAATTGTCAATGCAAAGAATGGAGAATTGGAGGATTTCAAGTTCCACAATTACCCATTGCTAATGCACCTAATCCTATATTACAACATTGGTTACATCAGCCAAGACTTCATTGATCAGACTTCTGATGAATTTGGTGAGTTACCTGTGCAACTTTGGACTTGCATTTGGGATAATAATTTCCACTATTCAAAAGCCCTTGTGTTCTTTAATTTGTTCAGTTCTGTTATTATGAGGAAATTGGACCCTACTTATTTCAGGGCACCAAATGTTTTGAAAACCTTCCTTAGAACTTCATATATGCATGCCCATAGCCTCCTCACATTCTACCCAAATATCCACCCCCTAGATTGGCCATTATTGAATTCTTTTGGCAGTTTTTACTAATGAATAAAGAAATCATCCCTCCTTCTCTACACAAGCCCACATTTTTCTATAGAACATTTAAGGTAGGGGATTTTGAAATAGGAAAAAATGCATTTTAAGAATTGAGTGAGTACCTAGGCTAGTACAAATTTTCTATGGGGCCTTATAGGTTGTATGACCCTAAAAACTATATTACTAATGAGGTTAAGGCCATTAAGGGATACATCCTTCCTAAAATTGTAGCATCAAGATTGGATGACAGGCTCATCCAATCTAAACAGTTTATGGAAGATGATGATTTCATCAAATCATCAAAATTTAAAAGTTTTATTTATAAAATAAAATAAAATGAGCTCACATTGAGCCTTATGCCAGAAGAAGATCCTCAAAAAAATAAAGAATTGGTGGATAAATTGCTTGCCTATGACCCAAACAGTGAAATAATGACCCCTGTAGAGGCCATGGTGTTGGTACACAGGAGTGATATGATTCTAATACCAAATTGGGACATTGAAAGGGCCTTTGTTCTTGATCAAATGAGAAGACAAGACAAAGCTATCAGCTATGAGGCCAGTGGCAATAAGGGATTAAAGAGGGGGTCAAGGTTCAATGTATATTAAAAAACCCTAGCAGTGTGGAGTGTTGCCCCTAACACAAAGAAGCCTAAGATGATGGACATATAGCAAACTGCATAAGGTAATATGATTGTATGGATAGTAGATAATACTACTGGAAAATAAATTTCTAGCCTAGTCAAACACTTTGCACTCATGAATGAGGAAAAAGTAGATCAAATTGAGGATAGGCTAGTTGCAATCTATAATGAATGTCTATATGTTAGGAAATTGTATGAGGAGGATCTCAAGATGAGCTATGTGTAGGAATAGAGGATAGACAAGTTGTAGGGGAGAATCCAGAGCTTAGAAGTAGAAGTGGTATCCCTCAAAGAGAAAATCAAGGCTGTAGTAGAGCTAAAAACATGCACCTAGGTAGGTGGAAGAAGAAAGGCACACTATAGAAGTAGAGGTGCAAATAGAGGAGATACCTACAAGGGTAATAGTTTCAGTGCCTGTGGTCAATATGGAAAGAAAAGCTCCTCAATCGGACAATGAAATGAAGAAGAATGTTATGATGAATGAACTAAGTCATAGAATAAGCATTTTGAAGAGAACATCTCAAGATTCCTATAGTGCATTCATCAATTTACAATCTACAGAACAAGTATGAAAAGATTCAATAGGACCACTTGATCCAACCTTCCAACTATGGGGACCATATATGCAATTCTTTGATAGATTGATACCATTGTTAGTAAAAAGGCTAGATCTCTCGAATAAAGTTATTGTTGTAAAAGAGGGCATGGACAAGGTGAAAGATCTGTTGCAATTTTTTATAGGGAAACTAGCAGCAATTCAAAGCAAAATGAAAGTATTGATAAGTAGTTTTCATTCTTTAATTCTTTCTGTCCTTGATTCTGATAATAAAGTAAAGGATTTTAATGAATTGTTTAATTCTTTTGACCATATTGTAGACTTGCCAAAGGTGGCATCCATTTTCCAAGGTGATATTGATGAATGTGTCTTTAATGAACTTATTGATACCTTATTCAAGATTGAAACTAAAATGAATATTTTTACCACAGAAGGGAAAGTGATCACTGATGCTAGGTGGCAGAAATTTGTTGGTGAACTAGAAACAACCAAGACATGTGAATGGCCCATCAAGAGAGAAGTCATTGTATGGGAAACAATTGCAGAAATAAAAGCCTTACCAATAGGGAGTAGTTAGAGAAAAAGACAAAGTTAAAGATTTTATGCTCTAGCTATCATCTGCAACTACTTTTTTTTGTTGTTGTTTCTTTTTGAATTAAGGTGTCCAAGATATTTTGAAAAAGGTTGTTGTACTTATTGTTGTACAAGGACATCTATCAATCAAAATTTCCCTTTTCTTGTTACAACTGATGTTGTATAAATGAGTTTTCAAGGCATTGTGATGGTTTAAATTTTTGTATGTTTTCAAATTTTAAGAAAGTACAACCAGTCTAGTCATGTGTAGTTATTTTTGAGTTTACTTCCAGTTATGTACTTTTTTGATGATGAATAAAAATGATAGCATCAATATGAATTCATGGGTTTTTCATTGAGTTTCTATTGGTCATTGTATTAGTTAGCAAAAAGGATAATGCAAAAGGGTATTTACACTAAATCTATGTCACCATTTTTTGTCTCCATTTCATGAGTTTGTTAATTTTGAGATCATTTGAATAAGGTTCAATTAATTTAATGCGGTCTGGATTGGTTGTATATTGGTTATAGTGTTGCTTTTAATTCAATGGATTACGTAAATGCTTCAGTAAATCAATAGAATTCATGAGTTTATGAAAAGGATATCTCATAAGAATGGAAATAGGTGATTATAGTTGATAAATTCAATTATAAGTTAATTGAACAAGATCTCCTGCCAATAGTTGACTCTTTTCCCCCATGGATAAGGCACTGGTCATATAAATCAGAGATGGTTGAGAGTAAATTCTGCTTCTACATGTCAAAACAATTATAAATTCAAAGTCATTTTCATTCCATTTTTTTCAAGGTTATAATGATGGTCACCACTTGTTTACATTTAGCTTTTGAGTCTTAGGTAGCTGCTATTTCCAAAAATACTTGTAAACTCTAGGAGAATTTTGACTAGATCTACTTATAAGGGATGCATATAAACTTGCAATTATTAAAGAAATTGGTAAACTATCTATGTGCCTAAGGGTGGAAGATGAGAATTAGAATGAAACTAAGATAATTTTATACAACAGTTTGCATTAGAATCATCCCTAGGTATACCCACCTTGGTTTTGCAGAGCCTAAAGAGTAGGAAACCATCCTTAGTTTTATTGAAGTTGGGCCCAAATGGTTTACTTATGTAATTGATTATAGGAATTGGCTAATCTTTAGGTTATATGAGTGTTATCACTTTGGTATTGAGCATTTTGTTGTTCAGTAGTTTCAAAAACCAACAAAATGGTGACTCTGCTGGGGAAATAACACTTTAGGTGTCACAAACTAGTGTATAATTTAAGATCTATGTTTCCCTTGGGTAGAGTCTGAGGTAGGCATTTTCATGAGAAATTTTCTATGGTTTTAAGGGTTATTTGCATCTTGTCTATGATTATTAGTGAAAGAATTGTGATCTATTCAAAAAAATTCTCATTCTAATAGGGTGGGTGGCAACTCACAAGGTTATAACTAGTGTCATTATTTAGAATTTTGTTGTCTCAAAATTATGGAAAACAAAAGGAAAACATGGGAAAATGTGAGGAAAAACCCAAGAATCAAATTACAAATTAATCCCCCTCCTAGGGGAATATAGAATTGGGTTGTGAAAAGATCTTAGATGCATAGAGAAGGCCATCCCCAAGAGCAAGTAATAAGGGGAGAGAATGTTCATTTTTATGATGAGGAAAGGGAATCATCTTGCCAAAGTTCTAGATCCCATCCAGGACTATCTGGTGATGACATTTTTAGCACACCCAAAGTAATATGCCAAGAAATTGTAGAGTTTCACAATACACCTAGTCTAGACAAAAAGAATAGCAATAATATTTTTCAATGAAGCACAAACCCTTTCTTGTCTAACTATTCTCAAGGAGAAGTGGGACCAAAAAATTTAGATCCTAAGAGTTTCAATGATGAAAAAACTACTAGTTCTGAGTTTACTATCCCAGATCCTAATGAGATTGAAGTCTTGAGAATGCAGCTTGCCGAGCAAGAAGCCATAAATAAGAAATTACAAAAGGAAAGGGAGAAAAAGATTACAAAAGCTTTTGAAGAAAAGTAGACATTACTTAGGAAAATTGCTACCCTAAAGAAGAAAAATGAAATAGCAGCCAAGGCATGGCAACCAGAGATTATAGGTCAAGTTGAACAACTTAAGATGCAAGAACAAAAGTTGTTGGAAACTTAGAATTTGAACCTAAAAGGACCTGTAATACAATAGATTAAGAACTATAGTGGTATAGAAGCTAAAAAAAACAAAGTAAAAGATGTAGGGTATGTTGTTGAGGCTAAAGATAAAGGAAAACAAAAGGAGATTGGTGTTAAGATTAAGGAACCAACAAAGATTGTTTAGATCCATGATTCCATGTCTATTTTTGATATTGAGCTAGAGAAGAAAAGGAAAGAAAAGGATGCTTTGGTTAAGAGATTGGAGATTGTAGAAAATGAAGTAGCCATAGCTGAGATAAACAACAAGATTAAATTCTTGGAGAATGCTAGAAGGCAATCTGTAGTTATGCCTAAAGATGATGGTGGATCTCGTTCATCTAGTTGTCACTTGGTAAATATTACATTTACTTGGGAAACATATAACTTGATTAATACTAACTTTCTTGGGCAACATTTTGTTCTTCCTTCTTCTTCACAATTGCTCGAGCAATATTGTGTTTATAATCTTCTTTTCAATTGTTTGGGTAATACTATATTCACTCAACAAATATTTTCTCCCTTTACTAACCTTGTGACTCAATTAAGCTTGTGATCTTCAATAATTATCAACAATACATGATTGTTAAACAATTGAACCAATATTACATAATCATTGTCCAACTCATTCAAGTACCCATTGGATACCTTATATATCATCTTTGACTTCATCATACTATTTTCAAATCCTCTTCATTAATCAAATGATATGATACTTTCTTGAGTTAGCATAATGTCTAGCCAATTAAGAATTTTTAATCATTGAAAACATAAAGATTTATATAACTCTTTTGCATGCATTCATACCATCATCACCTAACAATCTTTCACTATCAACTATAATATTAGTTAGGGCTAATAATGTCCCCCTCTAGCATTGATGGAAACACATAACATAAGATTTTACATCACAAAATAATACATAAGATAATCAAATGTATCCATTCATGACAATACAAATTTACAATTCTAATTCCTCAAAATGATACCCTGTATGTATCTTTAGCAACAACAAGCTTCAACTTCTTTCAACATTAATCCCCCTTTTATTATGATCTCTAGTTTTAGGTTTAGTCTTATGTCATCTTCATCTTTGAAAAATTATTCTCTCCTTTGACATAATTCTTCTTTATTGTTTTGTTCTCCCCCTTTCTTATTGTTTTCTCCATTATTTCTGTCCCCCTTACAATATATTCTCCCCCCTTTGACAGCAATGCTACAATTCATTATAAATTTCATTGTAGAACTTATAAAACCTTTTAGTTACCCTTGTATGTTGCATGTGTAGATTATTTTAATTATATTTATAATAGTTAACTTCAAAACTTTAGAAATACTCGTAAAGTGTGAACATTTATATATCAACTCCAAATGATATTTCAATTCATCCATGAATTAATGTAACATATAGCTTCACCTAATAAATTTTAGATAGGGGAAGGACCCCTAGTTTACTTGTTAGATACTCAAAATTATCCTTAGAAAATGCCTTGGTAAATATATTAGCAATTTGTTCCTTAGACTTTATAAACTCAAGCCTTACTTGCCTCTTTTTTACTTTATCCCTCAAGTAATGATACTTGATGGACATTTTCTCTATCTTTGCATGCATCATCAGGTTTTTCAAAATATTTATAGCCCTTATGTTATCACACTAAATAGTGATAAGATCAATTACTTTATCTTGCATTCCTTCCAATAATTGTTTGATCCATACAATTTTTGAACAAATGATTACAACAACAACATATTCAACTTTAGTATTAGATTGTGAAATACAACTTTGTTTCTTTCGTATCCATGTGATCAACTTTTCTCCTAAGAAGAAAGCTCCTCCAAATATAATGTCATGAAAAAATATGTTAGACAATAGTACTTCATTGTTTGCACCATTCTTCAAATATAGATTGTTATCATTTGTCCTTTCAAAACCAATCTTCACCAAATAATTATGTAATCTTTCATATGCAAGAAGAATTCTGACTCCTTCAAGTCTTGCCATAGGAGAAAAAGTTTCTCCATAGTCAACTTCTTCTTCTTGAGCATAACACTTGCATACCATTCTTTTCTTACTTCTTGTTACTTCACCATTGTCATTGAGTTTGTTTATGAAACACCACTTTTTCCTAATGGCATTTTTGTCTTTAGGTCTTAGCACAAAAATCCAAGTATTATTCTTCTCAATTTGTTCAATTTCCTTGTTCATTTCTTGAATCCAATCTTCATTCTCTAAAGCATACTTCACTATTTTAGGCTCAAATTCACAGAGTAAGCATGTGGCATCTTTGAGTTTGTTTCTTGTCATAACACTTGATTTAGCATCACCAATGATTTGGTCAAGTTTGGGATGTCTTCTCACATATTTATCTAGCACAAGTACTTTCCTTTCTTGTTTCTCTAAAAGGTCATCTTGAAAATTAATCTCAAAATTAGTTTCTCTTCCTTTTTTAGGTTCTAGTCTAGCTTCTACATTTTTGGCATTTGCAATTTGGTGGTTAGAATTTCCTATTTATGACTCAACATCTTCAGTCTACTTCTTGGCACCCACTCTCTATTGCTTGGAATTTTGTTCCTCTACAACATTTCCTATTTCCTGAGAGACTACAACTAGGTTTTCTTTTTCATTAGGATTTCTTGGAGCATCATCATCCAAATAGATGAATGTACTATATTTTTCAAGTTCTTGTTTGCATGCAGTGTCACTTCTTTCTACAAACTCATAAATTTTTGCATTTGTACTTCCTAGAACTTTGTTAGTGTTAGAGTTCAAACACTTATAAGTTTTTCTCTTAGTGAGATGTCCTAAGAATATGCCTTCCTCACTCTTTGCATCAAGTTTTTCATTTCTATTATTTTTAAGTATATTGTTTCTACTTCCAAATATTTTGAAATATTAGACATTAGAAGCATATCCATACCACAGTTTAAAAGGTGTGGCATTTGTACCTTTCTTGATGCGTACTCTATTCAAGGTATAGATAGTAGTATTAAGAGCTTCTCTCCAATATTTCTTTGATCCACTCTTCTCCGTTGTTAATGTCTTTGCCTAGTCCATTATTGATTTGTTTCTTCTTTCAACTATTCTATTCTAAAGAGGGCTCATTAGTGTTGACATCTATCTTATACTTCCTCTAACATTGCAAAATGTATTGAACTCATTGGATATGAATTTTCCACCCCTATCACATTACAAGCACTTCAAACTCCTTCCTATTTCTTTTTAAACTCTAGCTAAATACCACATGAATAATTGAAAAGCATCATATTTAACTTTAAGGAACATCACGGTCATCATCCTAGAGTAATAATCAATAAATAGAATGAAATACTTATCTCCACATTAACTTTGAACATCAATGAGTCCACATAGGTCATTATGAACAAATTCCAAAATATCATTAGAAGTATATGTTTTTCTCTTAAAACTAGACTTGGTCATATTTCCCAATTGACATTGTTTACACATGGCATTGTTAGGATTCTTTAGTTTACTCATTCCTCTTACTTTCTTCATCTTAATGATATTCACCAAATTTTCAAAATTTACATGACATAATCTCTTGTGCCATAACCAAACATCTTCTTGTTGTGCAAACAAACATGTATCATTTGATAAATCTAGATAGAACAAGTTACCTCTTGTATTTTCATCACTTCCAACTAGCTTACCATTAGCATCATGTTTCTAGGCCTTCCTATTGTGAAATTCAACTCTATAACCTAATTTTTTTAGCTGTGAAACACTCAACAAATTATAGTTAATTCCTTCAACCCAATAAACAATGTCACAATTTATCTTCTCAATTACTTGAATAGTCCCTTTACCTTTTCCAACACATGGAATATAATTACCAAATTTTACACATCCACCTTTGTATGGAGCAATATCCTCAAATTCTTCTTTATCACAAGTCATATGATTTGAACATCCATTGTCAATTATCCATCTATCACTTTTATTTACATATTAAATCAATGTATTTTTCACATCTTCATTAGAGTCTTCTTTCATAGAAACATAGACTACTTCATCATCATTAATTTTATATTAATTATCAATTTCTTCTTTAGTAATATAAAATGATTTCTTACCTTTTTTCATCCTTGTTTCTCTTGAAGTCTTGGTCATTTCTTCTTCCTTTCATTCCTTTCATCCTTATTCTCTCTGTTAGGACACCTAGCAACAATATGACCTACTTTATTGCATGAAAAATAGATGATAGGTAGTTTACCTCATTGATCATTTTTATATTGCCTTTGATGTTACATAAAATTTCATATCTTTACTAGTCAGTGTATGTCAAGCTAACTTGGGAAATGAAGATAGTTTCTTGTGTCTATTAATCATTCCATTATTTTCCAAGTTTAGAAGATAGTATCTATTGAGTTCACTCAGGTATTGAAGAGAAGTTCACAGAAGTTGGGTGTTAACTAAGCTCCTTTGGGTAACAACTGAAAGTTGAATGAAACCAATGTTAACCACACTCACTTAGTTACCAAAAAAAAGTCTAAGAAGATGTAGTTTTAACTGAGTTCACTCTAGAGTTAGTTTCTACTAAGAAGGGTCAGAAAACAAAGGATTTTCTTGTTTTGGCATATTGAGTTTAATGGATTTTTTTTGTTGGTTCTAGCTGACTAAGGAGATGAACATTAATTATTGTAAGTTCTATTCAAACCAACTTGACAATGTTAATAATATAAGGATAAGGTCAAGTTGAGGATTGAATGTGACAATATGTGGAAGAAAAGAAGATGCTTAAAAGAAGTGAATTGGAAGGATACGAAGAATATCCTTGTTGGGAGGAAAAGATTAATTTGATCATGAAGGATCAAGTATTTGAGCCAAAATTGAAATCTAAAATAAAAATATATAGTTGCATAAGCAATCATGTTATATCATTATGACTCTCTAACCATTGTAGTAGTGTATCAAATCTCTTAATTGAGATGGCTTAACAACTATTTTCCAAATCCACTAACAAGGTGGCATTTCTAGATTGAAGTGTCTAAATACCTCTAAAAAGGCCATTTCTAATAGAGTGATTAAATAATATAATAGAATCACACCTAAAAATGTGTTTTGTAACTTTTAACAAGGTTGGATCCTAATAGGGCTCACTTTATAAGAGTGAAAATCAATAACTAGTTGCAATTGGTGGTTTTTCCCAAATTTGGTTTCCATGTCAAATCTTAGTTTCGCTTGTGTTCATGCTATTTCTTTTATGTGTATGAAAATAATTTAATTAAAGTTAAACATAGTTAATATATTAATATCTGCATGTTCATTATTTGTCAAGTAATAGTTGATATTATAGTGCTTGCTGAGTTATAGCATATTGTTAGTGTTAACTGAGTACCTGTGTGTTAATTGAGTAACAATAGTTTCTACAAAGTTTATGTTTTGTATTGACATCTAAGAGATCTAGGATTTATTTTAGTGGTAAATAATTGACCTCTACCCTCTCAATTATTCCTCTTATATTTTCAACTATTTGTATCAGAGCTTTTGGTGCTTGTAGAGATTCCTAAGTTGAACAAAGATAGCTTCGAGCCATGTAAAGAACTTATGAAGCTGCATATGGAAACCATTAGTGATTTAGGTCTGAAATATTTGAATTTTGAGTATAAGGCTCCTGCTGGAACAATGATTGTGGAGGATATTGTTGAAAAGAAAAATCATAATATCATGATGATTGGCATTGCATCAACTCTTAACAATGTTGAATTTGATGAGATGAAAGGATGTGCTACTACTCATGAGATGTTGAAAAAGATAAAGAATATCTATGGAAGTGATGATAATGTGAGAAGAGCCAAGGTAGAAAGCTTGAGAGCTAAGTTAGATCAGATGAAGATGAGAGAGGATGAAAACATTGCAAAATATGTTAAGAGAATCAAAGCTAGTGTCTGTTGGCGCTCAAAATTGTAGTCCTTATTTTGAGCACTGTTGAAAATTTAAGCCCTATGAAAGCTTTTTGATGCCTATGCACCCGACTGCCAGTCTACAGCCTAAAAGGTGTTTAATGTTTCTAACACCCTTTTTTCAGCTTGTCTAAGTGTTCCATGAAGTTAAATCATCATTCCGAGTCATTTGGCGAAGTCTTGCTTTTAGAAATTATCAATCTTGCATTTTAGACAGTGTCAAACATCGATAAGAAGCCCTGTTTACGCCTTAATATCTTGCACCCAGATTTGCATCATGACTTACCACTCTAGGAGTATCTAGTATCCATACTTGAAAACCTATGTTTCAGATTTTGAATTTTTTTCAGTCCATTTGACTAGGTTTTGAACCCCTCAAAGTCAGTTAGTTACTATTTTCATGCTTTTGCACTTTGCACCTAATTCTGGGAAGCCCTGTTTGACGTGCTATAACTTTGACCCAGTTGACCCAAATCTTGAAATTCCTTTTGTGTTATATTGTAGATATCAGAGACTTGTTATGTTTCAATTTTTAAGTCTTGATGAATTTTTTTGGTATGTTTTTGAACGTGATCCCAAACGTAATTTGTAACCTTTTACTGGTGTCAGCATTTGCAGATGTATTAGGACCCCTGTTCGAGATGTTATAACTTGAGATCTATGATTGCCTAGATTGAATGGTTTATTTTTGTATGTTCTACTCTAAAAATACTCCAAGTGTGTCAGTTTGTAAGTCGTGACGAATCCGTTTGCACACTTTTCCAGGTCAATTCCATTCGCAAAAAATGCTTTCTGTCAGCATGTCCAGTTTGTAAAATTCTGAGTAGCCTACTTTGACTGATCACCATTTACGCCATGTGATTCGTCATGAACCCAAATCACATATTCATATTCACCTCATGACATAGAATCAGTGTCCCAATTTTTGTTTCCCCATGTGCTCATTTGCCTAGTTTTTCGAGCCAAATCCAAACCCAATTTATGGTATTCTGACATGTTTTGGTGCAGGTAATTTTGAAGGGGCGACTTTGATGGTCAATATCTTTTGACCCTGAATTCGTCATGAGACAAGATCTGACAAGGTGCAAGAATGTGGAGCAGAGATTCAATGTGTTCAATTTCAAGGCCTGGTCAATGGTTTAGGCCAGTTTTTGAGGCTAGTCAATGGACCATCTGGCACCAATTTGATAGTTTGCAAATTAGTAATAAAATGAATTTTTAAATGATCAGTCTGGGATCCAATTTGCTTTCAATTAGTTTGAGATAAGGAATAGATCAATCTGAGGTTTCAATTGTCCAAAAATGAAAAAAAATTTAGCCGGACCCACTTTGGAGCCCAACTAATTTCATCAGATTTATGGCACTTGAGAGGATTAATGATTGCTGATGAATTTAATAATAAAATGTTGATTATATTAAGGAAACTACTGCCCTCAAGTGCAATACAACTTCTAAATCCTCAAAATTTTAACTTAAAGTATCCTCACAAGCACCTCAAGGCTTTTCTCATTGCCATATTGATTGAATCCTTTCATGGATTTGATATTGGGTTCAAGGTTGCAAGGTTTCTATACACAGACTTCTTGAGGCGGGATGGTACTACAACCTTCTTTTTAAGGGCATTGAAGGTGGCATGCATGGAACATTTTTACCACAAACCATTGAGCTTCTTATGCAATAAACTAATGAAGAATAAGAAGTCATTTTAAAGAGATGGGATAGAGCGTTGTTCAAAAGGAGTAGCGAAGATCTAAGCCAGTCAAAATTGAATCAAAGATCACCAATCAAAGAAGCACTCCATGTAAAAGAGGAAAATTTCCTCATGTTTGGAGATGAGGCAGCATCTTGTAGGCAAAGAAAGGGTCCACATTTTTAAAGAAAAAGTCATCCACATTTTTTTTTTGCAGTAGCCCCATGCCAAGATAAGCAGGGATGCCTCACGCCATCAGGAGGAGACCCTGCATCAAGATCAAAAGGTATCATGAGTAGATTAAAAGGAAACATCAGACAACATGAGGTTAGGCATCTATTAATAGGGAATAAAATACCAAGTAGCACAGTCAAAATGAGAGGCAGCTTGCGCTAAACACAGGGGTTCTTGCTTGCAAACCAAAAAGGAGACTCACGCATTTTTAGTGAAGAAAAGTCACCCATACTTAGGAAAGATCCATGCCTCATGGGTTCATGAAATCATGGCTGAGATAGGGGCAGAGCCCGCATGAAGAAGGACCAAACTTCATGCCATTGGCAATTATATAGCCGGCTATGAACCTGAGGTGTCTTAGTTGGAAGGAATGCCCATGTGGTAAGAGATATGAAACAATAGAGACCACATGCATTTTAAAGAAAGCTCCACACTTAAAAATCAAAACCACAGTTAGAGATCAAAAGCTCCTCAGGTAGGCTATTGGAAGAAGCAGCTATGTTCAAGTAGACATCAAGACATTAAGGGACGCCCATTCCAATTTTGAAGACCACGCTAAGGTGGAGGAAGCCGTAGAGGCACCCCTGAACAAGGAAGAAGTCATTTTAAAGGAGGGAGGGGTCACCCTGTAGCTTAGTGTAGATCACGCATAGTAAAACACCAACTCATAGCATCAACAGAGGCACCATATACTAAGTAACCCTTAACAATGTAAGAAAAAGTTGCAGAAACAAAGAAAGTTCAGGGGAAGACCATGAAAATTTTTTAGTCCCATATTGACTGAGGGATGGGTTTTTCAATACGTTAAATACAAATCATTGCTAAGTTAACGTGTCTTAAGAGACACTACCTTTTCAAGGTAGTTCTTGGCCCAGTGGTGGGGCCTGCGGGACTTTGATATTACATATTTTGGCACCCGATGAGTTTGAACCCAAGCTCGCGTAAGATCGTGAAGCACATTTCGAAGGTCCTCCGATCTTACGCTAGCATATGATTGTAAATCAAAATGTAAAAGCCTCCAGTGTTACGAAATGTGAAGCTCAACATATGCCCATAAGACAAAATTGAATGCCTTACGGTGCTCCACTCGCGTGAGAGCGTAAACCAAAATTTTGAGACCTTCAGTGATACGCTCGGCCTATATGGGCATAAAGGGAAATGTTTAGCATAAGAACGTAAAGCAAGTTTGCAAAGCTTCTCGGTGTTACATTTCAAAGGTAGCGTAAAGGCAGAAATAGAGATGAGAAAGGGTCTCGGGCTTACGCTGAGGTCGTAAAGGCGTAAGGGAGATTCATCACGTATGAACGTAGATGGAATTGTGCAAAGGTCTCAGGGCTATGGGGAAGGAATTAATTAATATTTAAATATTAACTAATTTAAAGTATTTCAAAGGTCTCCGCCAGTTAGATCGTGCCATGTGGCATCCCTAGATTGGAGAGATAAGGAGGATAAAGTTGAAATGAACTCAAGTTGAAAATTTAGAGACTATAAATGCATAGGATGAGAATTTGAAATATTTCTGAATTTTATATAGTTATCACTATGTAAAATTTTAAATTTTTCATTTTTTAAAAATGCCAAAGTTCAGTTTGGAGGCTTATTTTTCAAATGGCCATATCAGGGGCGGTTTTTATCAGAAATGGGTTGTGGAGCATACTGTTGGAACCGGGAGTATCCAAATTTTCCAAATACAAAGTCAGATTATGCATAGGTCTTCACTGGTTCAGTGTATAAGCAGATTTTCAATTTTCAGAGGCATTCTTAGTGGAATGAGTAGAATTCAGCATGGAGTGTTAGAATTAGTTGGGGGATGTATGTTGATGTTTGCTGAAGCTTAAAATGAATTCTAGAGATGTTTTTCCCTTTCTTGAGTTCATTTTTAGCAAATTTTTTCCATTCCAGATCAGGAATCAAATCAATTAATTGTTCAAATCAGATATTTTAGATATTTTTGTGCTGGCAGAGGCCTAATGATTGAAGATTTGATTCATCAGTTGAGGGGAGAGATGAGAGACTTGTTTTAACCTATTGAGAAGGTTTTCCAAGTGGACACTTGTCAGTTACAGATCAAATCCTGGAATCAACTCTTCTCCTATATCTTTCTTTTCTTTCTCTATTGTAGGGGTTTCCAATTTTTTTGGACTATGAAACCATCGTCGATAGGAAATTTACAGTCATTCTATGAGACCACTTCTTTGGATCTAGAACTATGATTCCACCTCCATTCTTTAGCATATTTCTCTCATGTGAGTAGCAAGTGTAAAGATAATACAGATGGTTTAGACATATTAGGTGTTTTTATGTTTTGATTGCATGCTTTTAAATGTATGGTTTCAAGGAAATTAATACAAAGGAACAGGAATTTCATTAGTTTCTTTCTGATTCTCATCTCCCTTATTAGTGATCTTCAATGTTTTACAATATCTGAACAAAGAGTTTAGGTTGTATTTGCAACTCCTTAAGGCTGTATGTTAGTTCATTGTTGCTTATAACCCAAGAGGTTATGTAAATGCTTCAGAGAATCAATAGGATTGCAGGTTTTCTAATGGGGATATCATATAAGAATGAGGTTCAGATTGAGCATAGATGTCCATTTACAAGTTAGATGGATAGATCAGATATCTGAAGATACGCATTGTCTCAAATATTCATATGTATGCATTTGATTCATGGATTTTCCCAATAGATAAGACACTGGTCATTTATAGGATCACTTGTTCATGTTGCTGCATTTTAGGGGTTTTGTTGAATCGACATCATTAATCAAATGATCTTTACTTTTTATGTTGAAGAGCCATAATAGAATGCCCCCACTTAGCTTCTAAGATTCCTAGATCTGCATTTAGCTACTATAGATTGATGTTATTTCATGAGTTATCAGGAGAAATAAGGGTTTTATCTGCTTCATATTAGATTCAGTGTATGCTTCAACAACTGGTACCATATAAAGAATCTATAGGTGTATCCACCTAGGTTTTGCAGAGCCTGAAGTACAAGAAGGGTCATGCCTTATAGTTGGCCCTATGTCTAAAATGATATGTTAATAATGGGAGTTAGCTGCCCCTAGATGTATCATGTTCTCATGAGGATACTTGAAAACCTATAACGTTTTCAAACACCAACAATGTCAGTGCAATCAAAGCCTCTAGAAGGATAATTGAAGATGTGATAGTGGTAAGAAAGGTACTCATAACCCTTCTTCCTATCTATGCAATTAGAGTGTCAACTATTCAAGAGATGAGATGTGATCTGAATAATAAATAACCTTGGATGCTCTAGTTGGAAGATTCACAACATTTGAGCTAGATAACCATGATAATTATGTTCCTAGTTCTATAAATCTTGAGTTTGCATTTGAAGCAAAGTTTTCACTCAAGAAAAAAGTTGCAAATTCTAAAGGAAACAATATAAAAATGAAGAGGAAGACAATTTTGATAGTGATCTTAAAGCCATCAAAGCAATGCTTGCAAGGAGGTATCCCAAAGGAAAAGAAAAATACAAAGGTAAAACTCCTCTAATCTATTTTTCTTGTGAAGAAGTTTGTCACATTTTTGCAAGGTGTCCAACTATAGAAGACAAAGATGAAAAGAAGAATATCAATTATAAAGGCAAGAAGGATTTCAAAAGATATAAAGAGTACACGGACAAAGGTAAGAAGACTTGTTTCAAAAGATAAAATGGCACTTATCTCTCATGTTAGAAAAAATGCTACATGGATTATTGATATTAGTTGTTCTCATCATATGACTGGTGATAAGACAAAGATTGAACATATGGATCACTATGATGGTGAAAGTGTAAGATTTGAAAACAATGAACCATGTTTCTTAAAAGGAAAAGGTTATATTTCTCTAACCAATGAGCTTAGATGTAATAATGCTTATTGGGTTGAAGGATTGTCACATAATCCACCAAGTGTGAAGCAGTTGAATAACATTGGATTCATGGTAGAATTCATGAATGGGAAGGCCAAGCTACTAGTTGGAAAAGGAAATCTAGTTGGGTCTAGTAACCAAAGAAAAGGTAACTTATTCTACCTAGATCTTAGTGGAAGTACATGTTTCATCACTCAAGCAGAAGAAAGTTGGTTATGGTATAAAAGGTTATGTCATATAACTTTGATAACCTAATCAAGATAAGAAAAAAAAAAAGAGTAAGAGGTATTCCTAGTTTGAGAAAACCTAATATGGGCCTATTCAAAAATTATCAAATTGTTAAGATGGGTAAGACAAGTTTCAAAAGTAAGAACTACCATTCTAAAGAAGTCTTGGAGCTAGCTCACATAGACCTTTGTGGACCTATTGGCATTGAGAGCTAGAATGGAGATAAATACTTTATTTTATTTGTTGATGATTACTCTAGAATGATGATAGTAATGTATCTAAAATATAAATCTGAAGCTTTTCAAAAGTTTAAGTGGTATCTAGCAAGAGTAGAGAAGGAAACAAGAAAGAAGTTGAAATGTTTGAGATCAAATAGAGAAGGTGAATTCATTTCTAATGAATTCAATCAATTCATAATTGAAAGAGGAATCAAAAGACAAGTATTAGTTTTACACCTCAATAGAATGGTATAGTAGAAAGAAGGAACAAATCAATCATGGATTGTGTAAGAACCTTGATGATAGAAAAGAATGTTGCAAACAAATACTAGAAGGAAGAAATCAGTATAGTAGGTCACACCTTGAATAGAATATAGGTGAAGAAAGACTCAAATTAAACTCCTTACGAACTATGGTATGGCTACAAACCCAATGTAAGTTACTTTAATGTATTTGGTAGAAAATGTTATTTAAAGAGATTAAATTTTGAAGGAGACTAGGAAAGGTAAATTTGATGTCAAAAGTGACGAAGGCATATTCCTAGGATACTCCAGTACAAGGCATATGAATGTTTGAATCTAACCACTCATAAGATCATATAAAGTGCATATGTGATGATTGATAAATTTGTACAAAAGAGTGAAGAAGAAAGCAGCAAAGAACCTGAAGATTACAGAAAATTTGTTTACTTTGAACCTGATACATTGCTTGATATAATTAGAAGTTAGCATACTTTACCTCTTGAGTCCCCAAAATCTCTAGAGGCACCTAAGTTGTAGCTAGTGCAACTCAAGTCATAATCTAAAGGACTTGAGTCACAATTAGAGGCTATTGAGTTGTAGCTAGTGTAACCCAAGTCTAAATATGAAGGATCCAAGTCACAGACAATGGGACCTGAGCATGATGCAGATGATCATGGTGAGGCAAGTGGAATAAGTTCTAAATCCAAAGTACATGTATTAGGAAGATATGTTAGAAGGAACCATGCACTTGAGAAAATCATTGGAGACAAGTCAGATGATACAATGATAAGGAACAAAGTGAAAGGTACATGTTTGCTTACTGAATTTGAACCTAGAATAGATAAAGACCCTTTGGATAATGAAAGTTGGATTGAAATAATGAATGAAGATATATAATAGATAGAAAGGAATAAGACCTAGACTCTTGTTCCTAGACCCAAGGATAAGAATTTAATTGGCACAAAGTGAGTTTTTGGAAATAAATCAAATGAAGATGGAGAAGTTTCAAGAAACAAAACAAGGTTAGTATTCAAAGGTTATTCTCAAGAATAAGGTATTGAGTATAGTGAAACTTTTTCTCCTATTGCAAGATTAGAAGGTGTTAGGACTTTACTTGCTTATGTTACATATAAAGGATTTAAAGTATATCAGATAATGTTAAATCTACATTCTTCAATGAAATTCTTGAAGAAGAAGTTTACATAGAACAACCTGAAGGTTTTGCAGATCCTAGAAAAAGGGATATGGTTTGTCAATTGCAAAAAGCATTTTATGTTATTAAGCAAGCTCCTCAAGCTTGGTATGGAAGACTTCATAGTTACTTGATGAAGGTTGTTTTTCAAAGAACAAATGATAACAACAATCTTTACATCAAAGAAGGACCAAACAAGAAGATTGTGTTGGTAAATATCTTTGTGGATGGCACATTATTTATTGGAAATGATGATTTATGAAAATATTTTTTAGAAGAAATGAGTAAGGAATTTGAGATGTCAATGTTTGAAGAAATCAAACTCTTTATTGGCCTATAGATTCAATATAATGAAAATGGTATCTATATTACTCAATCTAAGTTTATCAAGGAAATATTAAAGAAGTCTGAATGGAGGATTCAAGACATGTTGGAACACCTATTCTACTTGACATAAACTTTCCAAAAATGATGATTATGATGAGGTAGATCAAACCACATACAAATAAATGATTGGAAAACTTTAGTGTGTTGTACATACTAGGCTTGATATTTCTCTTGGAGTTCGTATGGTGGCAAGATTTTCAGTTAATCCTAAAGAAAATCATATGATGGAAATAAATAGAATCATGAGGTATCTGAAGGTTACTAAAGACTATGGATTGTGGTACAAGAAAGGAGGAAATTTGGATTTGTAAGCCATCATTGATGTAGACTGGGTAGGAAGTATTGATGACAGGAAGAACACCAGTGGTGGAGCATTCTATCTTTGTAAGAGACTAGTGTCTTAGACAAGTAAGAAACATAATTGCATTTCTTAGCCTACAGCAGAGGTAGAGTATGTTACAACAACAAATAATTATTCCAATGATGTTTGGTTCAAGCAATTGTTGGCTAGTATGAATGTAGAAATCAGGGATTGAGTGGTTATCTTCTGTAATAACATAAGTGCAATTAATATATCAAAGAGTCATGTAATTCATACAAGACCAAACACAATGTAATAAATTATTATTTTCTAAGAGAATTGGTGCAAGATAAAGAGGTAAGATTGGAATATGTTAATACTAAAGAAAAAAATTGTAGAAATATTCACAAAGCCATTACCTAAGGATACATTTTTGTATCTTAGAGGTAACTTAGGGGTTATTCCCCTATCTAAAGCTCACTAAATAAAGTTTAGTGATGCATCAAATAGAGCATGTTGAAGATTAATGAAGTTGATGCAATAATGAAAGGGTAGAATGCATATGAATATGTACATTAGGTACATTGATATTCACTAAATATTGTCTTTGGCATAAGATGTCAAAGAGGGAGAGTTTGTGTGTGTTGTATAACAAAAAATTTCTAAAGAGGGAGAGTATACATTTCATAGAAATTTTATTTGAAGATGTCAAAATGGAAGAACTTAGTCTAATATCAAAGATGAAAATATTGCTAGGAAAAGAAGATGTTGAAGATAAAGTTAATTGATAGAGGGAGAAACTAAAATTAGAGGGAGTTCACACAGAGGGAGTTCTCATGGATGAGAATCAAAATAAAACTAAGGATGCCTTTATTACTTTATTTTTCTTGAAAATTTCATTGTATTATGACATGTGTCATTTCCATCAATGCCAAAGAGGAAGATTATTGATCAATTGTATATTGTCTTTGATGTTACATAAAATTGCATATCTCTACTAGTCAGTGTATGTTGAGCTCACTTGGGTGATGAAGATAGTTTCCTATATCTTTTGAGCATTCCATTGTTTTCCAAGTTTAGAAGATAGTATCTACTGAGTTCACTAGGGTGTCCAAGTGAAGTTCATAGAAGTTGAGTGTTAACTAAGCTCACTCGGGTAACAAAGAAAAGATGAATGGAACCAATGTTAAATGAGATCACTCAATTACCAAAGGAAGTCTATGAAGATGCAATGTTAACCAAGCTCACTTGGTTAACATAGGAAAATCATTCTAGTGTTAGTGTCTACCAATCAAGGTCAACTAACAAAGGATGTTCATGTTTTTGCATATTGAGTTTAATCAATTTGATTTTTGGTTCTAGTTGACTAAGGAGATGAATATTAATTATTCTAAGTTTTATTCAAGCCAACTTGAAAATGTTAATAATATAATTATAAGGTCAAGTTGAGGATTGAATGTGAGAATGTGTGGAAGAAAAGAAGATGCTTAGAGGAATCAAATTAGAAGGATAAGAAGAATATCCTTGTTGGGTTGCAAAGGTTAATCTGATTAGGAAGGATCAAGTATTTGAGCCAAGATTGAGATCTTAAATTAGAAATACAGTTGTATTAGCAATTAGTTCATATCATTGTTAGTCTCCAAACATTGTAGTAGTGTATCAAATCTCTTAACTGAGTTGGATTAACAACTATTTTCCAAATCCTCTAACAAGGTGGCATTTCTAGATTGAAGTGTCTAAAGACCTCTAACAAGGCCATTCCTAACAAGGTGATTAAATCCTCTAATAAGGTCACACTTAATAGTGCATTTTGTAATCTTTAATAGGGTTGGCTCCTAACAGGGTTTACTTTAAAAGATTGAAAATCAATAACTAGTTACAATTGGTGGTTTTTCCCAAATTAGATTTCCAGATTGAATTTCAGTGCTACTTGTGTTCATGTTCTTTCTTTTATGTGTATGTGGCCAAGTTAATTAAGGTTAATCATAGTTAATATCTTAAGATATGCAAGTTTAGCATTTTCTAAGTAACAATTGATATTATACTGTTTGTCCAATTACAACATATTGTTAGTGTTAACCAAGCAACAATAGTTTCAACAGAGTTTAGGAAACTTGGCAATAAATAATATAATCATTTCCACATAACCCATAATAGATCTGAAATAAATACGGAATTAAAATCCACATGCAAGAGAATAGACAACATACCCAAAAAATTGTGACTCAAGATATACCCTGGGAAACCCTCATTGAGGAAAAAAACCAAGCCTCCAAAAGCATCCATCACTATATATTATTCAGAAAAAAATACCATTGCCATACAACCCTGGAAGCCTTCATGGCCATAGCCACAACCGAGCAAACTATGTAAACAAGCATGAATCCACACATTCGTGGCCATGCTTCCAACTTTCACAAATGCTCCCTTGGCTAACCTGTCAAGCCTTGTCCCTCTCGACTCTTGTCTTTCTCACTCTCACTCTACAACAACTACCCTTGTGGCTGCTTATATAGTAGCAAGTCCCACAAAACTACTACCTGGTATTACATAAACCATGTGCTAAAACCATGTGCTACCTAAACCATTGACCCCACATTTAATATTGGGCATTTAATTCTTTTCTCCAATATTAAATAATTACATGAAATATTATCACAATGTTAGAATACAACTCATCAAGAATATTCTATGAGAATATTTACATGTTGCATGTCTATTTAGGCACAACATTACATAATAAAATAAAATAATAAAATATAACAATATTGTGCAATGTGTGCAATATCCATTATCTCAACAATCTCCCACTTGTTGTATACATTGCATAGGGTCAATCCGTAGCCACATAAATGAACAAGGGAACAATCCCTCCCAACACATCCACCATCATAGATCAAAATACACCAAGTGCTCCATCCTGGTACCCGCAACAAAATCAAAGTATCCAGCATCTCAAACATGAATGATCTCACCTCCTATTATGCCACTGCCACTGGACATACATAGAAGCCATCCAAAGAGAAAGGCACCCAACCTATCACATTAGAAGATCATAAAATCTTGTACCAACTAAAATTCCAAGCACAGAAACCTGATCCAAAGGTAATCACATGTATCCATAGTTGTCAAAATATCCATAGCTAAAATAGCACCCATAGCAAAGTGCAAAACCCATCCAACTATCCATACCTCAAAGGTATAACAAGTGAATCTCATTTCACCAACATATCCAATCTGCAACCTGCAATCATAAGCCTCATGAGAAATACCTGCCACATATATACCAAGAAGCTCCCACTGCAAAAGATAATGTCAAATCTATAACCAATCCACTCAACAAATCTCAAAGAAGTGAATCCATGTAGTATCAAGGACATTTGCAATACATAAATTGATATCCTGCAAGAAAAACTCTCATAACAAGTCCCAATAGTCTCCCAAATTCTCCACAACCAACAAAGGAACAAGATAAATGAATAATCATGTCATCTCTCACATGACATACATGAGCACAAACTAGTGATCACAATCTCTAACCAATCTCAAATCCAATGTAAGAAAAATTGAACATCCAGGAAGATAACCAAGATCGGAGAAACCATGCAAATCATAACCTATATCATGTCCTTCTACACACACCTCTAGATGTAAACTGTGCAAGTATGATCTCCTCAATAAAACCCCAACAAGAAGCCTCAACAACACCCAAACCATACCATATAGCTAATCATGAATGTAAGCCTCTCACAAGAAGATCAAACTCATAAACCATTCTTAATCCAAGGAATATGCCCAATATAAAACCATCTCCCAAACTCAACCAGCATAACAACATATGCACATGGAGATAACTAATGCTAAACCATCTCTCAAATGAACCCTCTAGAACTAACTCATGTACCATAGCTCAAGATCCATATCCATGAAAGACAAGCATAAATATAATGCAATTGAGAGAAATAATGGGCTATACCTCTCAAGTAGCAAACTGCTGAGGAGACCAAGAGTGGGGAATGAGAATGCTCATCAAGATACCCAAGTCTCCAACCAAGACTCGTCTAAGAACAATCTCCTCTCAAGTCCATATCAGGTGACTACCCCTCGGACTTCTTGCTAAAACCATCAACTGTCCCAACAAATACTTCTCTAATCCAAGAGAAATCAACATCACCACCGTCTCTAAGTATCCATGAGCACTTGTAACCAATCAATCCATGCCAAATCTAAATGCAACATAACAATATCATGAAGTATCTAGCTTATGATCAGTGTACTCAATACCAAGAAACTAAATCAAGATCAATGTCAAAGTTCCAACCATGGCCTCAGGAACATAAACATGACAAAATGATCTTACCATCTCAACCAAAGGAGATAACATGCTCTAACATGTCACAACTCTAAATGCATATCAAGAGTATACCATCACATAATAATGAAACCATCCTCATACCAAGGATAGAATGTTAAATAAAAGCATAAACCACACCTTTGCCAAGAACCCTATGAGTCCTCAAGATGTAACCATCTCCACACACCATGAAGAAAAACCATCTCGACATACCAGGAAGAACCATCTCCACACACCATGAAGATAACCAAGAACTCCATGAGTCCTCAAGATCTAACCATTTTTGCACACCATGAAGATAACAAGTGCACCATGCAAATGCCAAAAATGCTTTTGCAGCAACAAGATCTAAGACAAACCTCCAACATCTGCAAACACTTAATAAATATATCAATGCCAATGAACTCCACTCAACCATGGTACGAAGTCACCTATGGCATCATAAAATCCATCTCCTACATGAAGATCCAAACTAAATTAGGAACTAATCCTACACTATCACCCCATCACTGTCACAAGCTCCTACTAAACTATGTATCCAAGCTATCCATGACATAATGATGAAAAACTATCCTCTAACCATGAGAATCAACCAAGGCATCAAACCATCAAAGAACTCAAAGTGCACATCATGAGCTCCTCAAAAAAAACCAAATATCCATGATTCTCAACCAAGAAGATATACCACCATAACTGAATAATGCAAATGTCAAAGATGCTTCTGCAACAACAAGATCTAAGACAAACCTCCAACATCTACAAACACTTAATAAATATATCAATGCCAATGACTTCCACTCAACCATGGTACCAAGTCACCTATGGCATCATAAGATCCATCTCCTACATGAAGATCCAAACTAAATTAGGAACTAATCCTACACTATCACCCTATCACTGTCACAAGCTCCTACTAAACTGTGTATCCAAGCTATCCATGACATAATGATGAAAAACTATCCTCTAACCATGAGAATCAACCAAGGCACCAAACCATCAAAGAACTCAAAGTGCACATCATGAGCTCCTCAAAAAAAACCAAATATCCATGATTCTCAACCAGGGAGATATACCACCATAACTGAATCAAAAAATCCAAGCTAATGAACATGAAGGATGTACCTATATAACCAATCATGTCATGCCAAAATCCATGACACCATGATCACATCGATGAACCAAGCGTCTGTCTCTCAAAGTGTCCAACCTGTCAGTATAAAATAGTCAACCACAATTCTCCACCATCACTATACCTGGTAACAACATCTCATCCCTTCTACATGAAGAAAAATTAGCAAATCATGTGACTTAGGGCATAGACAACCCAAATCCAAGCCACCAATCTGAATATGCATCAATAATGAAAGATCAAGGGGCAAAGACAACCCATAACCAAGCCATAAATGCAGCCTGTAAGTATAGACCACTTACAACACTACACAACTAGCAGATCCAACAAGTCATCATGCATATCCAAACCAAACACTGATAACCATATCATCATGAGACCAAACTTGAATATACAATGACATCAAATCTTAAATCTCCAATGCCATAAACTTACAATGTTACCATAGTCAAAATATACCATAAACTATTTAGATCAATATATCACCAAATAAATTATGCCAAACCTGCACCAAATTTGAACCAATGTGCAGAGCTCTCCAAGACCTTTTCGTTGACTACTTGAAGTCCAAAATCTAACTTCATATGCCCAAGTTATGCCCTAATCCATGCTCAAAATAAATAACATCTAACTTTAGGGCTCTTAAAACTCAAAAAAGTTTCAAAATCATAGAACCAAACCTACACCAAGTTGTAGTGCTCTGAATTATCTTTCCAACGCTTGTAAGAACTCTGAAATTTGATATTCTAAGAGAAAGTTATGGCCGTTTTACTAAGACAGTATTTTTACCATTTTCACTAAAATTTTTAATTTTTAATTTTTCTTCAGTGAAGAAAATTTTGATGGGATTAAATTTGATGGCCATCATGGGCTGAAACCAAAAAACTCTTTCATTTCCTCTGAACATGGCCAAACTAGGGCATATTATATATCAAAATTTATGGAAATGTCGACCCGGATCCAATGGTGAGGTTTATTTTCACCCAAGAGGCCATTTTTGCATGCTATCCCCCAAAACCCTCATTTTAAATGAAACATCCAAAAAATCTTTTTGTCCAAAAAAATTTCACATACCCAAATCTACCAACATCCCACAATAACAGCAAACCCAAAACCCTCAGATCTGCAATAAATTATTCATATATCTTGCCCTTTTCTTTTATCCTCTCATGCATTCCCATGGATTCAATCTAGGGTTACAATATAAAACCATAGCTCTGATACCACTTGTAAGGAAACTTGGCAATAAATAATATAATCGTTTCCATATAACCCATAATAGATCTGAAATAAATACGAAATTAAAATCCACAAGCAAGAGAATAGACAAGATACTCACAAAATTGTGACACAAGATATACCTTGGGAAACCCTCATTGAGGGAAAAAACCCAGCTTTCAAAAGCATCCATCACCATATATTATTCAGCAAAAAATACCATTGTCATATAATAATGGAAGCCTTTATGGCCATAGCCACAAGTGAGAAAACTATGTAAACAAGCATGAATCCACACATCCCATGCCATGCTTCCAACCTTCACAAATGCTCCCTTGGCTAACTTGTCAAGCCTTGTCCCGCTCGACTCTTGTCTTTCTCACTCTCACTCTACAACAACTACCCTTGTGGTAGCTTATATAGTAGCAAGTCCCACAAAACCACTAACTGGTATTACATAAACCATGTGCTAAAATCATGTGCTACCTAACCCACTGACCCCACATTTAATATTGGGCATTTAATTCTTTTTCCCAATATTAAATAATTACATGAAATATTATCACAATGTTACAATACAACTTGTCAAGAATATTCCATGAGATTCTTTACATGTTGCACATCCATTTAGGCACAACATTACATAATAAAATATAACAATATTGTGCAATGTGTGCAACACCCATTATCTCAACAGTTAATTAAGGTTAATCACAATTAATATCTTAAGATATGCAAGTTTAGTATTTTCTAAGTAACAATTGATATTATAGTGTTTGTCCAGTTACAACATATTGTTAGTGTTAACCAAGTAACAATAGTTTCAACAGAGTTTATGTTTTGTATTGACATCTAAGAGATCTAGGATTTATTTTAGTGCTAATTGATTCACCCCTCTCATCTCATTTACTCCTCTTATATTTCTAGCATACCTTTGTATTTACCTTTTCCTCTTCCAAATCATTTTGTAATAGGAGCTTCAAGTTCATCAATCTCATCATTAGAATTATCACTCTCACTCTTCACATGTTTTCCTTTCTTTTTTCTAAGAACTAATTGTGATTGAAATGCAAATTCAATAGTACCAAGTGTGTAGTTATCAAAATTAGACATTTCAAAAGTAGTAAGTCTACCAATTACACCTTCTAAGGTCAAAATGTTACCTCGTCTGCATCTCAGTTCTTGGATTGCAGACACTCTAATAAAATAAATAGGGAGCAGAGTCCTCAATACCTTTCTTATCACAGTTTCATCTTTGATTTTTCTATTTGTACCATGAATAGCATTAACAACTTTTTTTTAACTCTTGTGCACTATTGTACTACATTCTCACCTTCTATAATTATGATGTCATCAAATTTACCTCTTAGGCTTTTTGAATTGGCTCTCAAGAAATTTTCATCACCTCCATATATGTTCCTCAATTTGTCCCACATTTTCTTTGCACTAAGATTCTTTTAGACCATCAAACTCAGCATAGCTTAGGGCTCAGGTAATCTCCAACATTTCTTGATTGTGTTCTTGCTTCTACTTTAGTTCATTAGCTATCAGAGAAGTAGTTATTACCTCCACATATTCATTGTCCCCAAAATTGATAGAAGCTTTATTGATACTTGATATGTGAAACCTCATAAAGTTTTTTCAAGTAGGAAAGTTCTTGTTCTACTTGGGTACATCTCTCTTGTGAGTCATAATCTTTAGCTTTAAGTACCTTAAAACTTCTCTTATAAGCACTGATCTCTAATACCAATTGTTAGAAATGTTTCGAATAACTGACAAGCAGGGTAAATAATTTACTCAAGATCCTTAAGTACCATTTAAAATTTTAAACATAAAATTATTACTTTTATTCTTATCCTATTGTTGCTCACTCTCTACAGTTACTCAATCTCTACTACATACAAAATTTGTTGTTCCAAATATAACATGTTTTTCAAAATATAAAATGTAAAACATATAAAGCATTCAAAATAGGTTTGACACTAGTATTTTTATGTGGAAACCCAATTTGGGAAAATTCACTAACATGTCACCAATTTCCACTCTTTTAAACTGAGCTCTATTAGGAGCTATTTGGTGTGGAACCTAATCAATCTCCAAGTGGGAGATTGTTGACATTGTGGTGACTGATCATGTATTGGGTGTTGATGTAATGGACAATTTTATAGGTTTCCCTAAAACATTGTTATAAGTAGGTGAGATGCATAATGCATTATAATGTTGGTGTATGCTTTTGTTGGATAATAGAAAGGTTGAAGGCTATGTAGGTAGACATAGCCCAAGTTTTGGGTGAACCATGTTAAATCTATGTTATCTATGTTCTTTTTGTTTTCTTCCTTTTTTTCTACATATAACTATTTATTCTTATATTGTTTTGAATCTTTCAAATCATAACAAGAGATAACCCTATTAAAGGTTACAATACACACTGTTAAATGTGACCTAGTTAGAGGATTTTAATCACCCTATTAGGAGTGGCCTTATCAGAGGATTTTGATCATTCCATTTAGAATGTCACCTTGTGAAAGGATTTCCACAAACTATTAAGTCTTTAAAATGACTATTAGGTCAAATTCTATTAAAAGTATTTCAATACAAACTACTTACAATAATTAGAAAGAAAATAATGAGTATTGATCTATGTGATTACAACTCACTTTGCAAGTTCATATCTATGTTTAGCTTAGGTCTTGATTCACTGATATGCTCTCCACTATCATCTCTATTCTTCATTCACTTGGAAATCCTTCAAGAAATTAGTCTTTTTACTTCAAAAAAACTTAAGCCTTCTTGCTCGGATTTAACTTGTAATTATCAACAACATCTCTGCAAGCTTTCTCCTTTCATTTTTCATTCACTCACACCCTTGTGTGTCTCTGATCTACCTTTCTTTGTATGAGTCTCTTCACATTTACACTTACATGCACATATATTATTTGATGTTGCACCTCTTTAAATGGGCAATTCTTGCTTTACCATTTTCCATGATCACCATAGATCTTAGGGTTTATGATCAGGTTCAACACTCTTCACTATATCTATCCATGTTCTTGATCTTCTTCTAGAAACTTCTTTGGAGTTCGTCTATTAGGTCTTTGTCTAATCCTCACCTTGAATTTAATAATTTAACTCATCAATCTTATCTTCAACACAATTCACATCTCCCAAGAAATCATCTAAGTCGGCTAGGAATCAAGATTTCCTTGAATTCATCTTCAACATTATTACTTGAAAATAATTAAGTTCTAACACTTGATCATCACTAAACACTTGAATGTTGTAAAAAAATTTTGGCTTGGCATCAACTAGCTTGCTCGATTGATACTAATGCTTAGTCAACACTAGATTTTATTGGCACTAAACTATGGCTAAGTTGACACTAGCATCACTCATCATTCCTTTTCTATTTAGTCTATTTCTTAGCTTGGCTTATCCTTCTTGACATAAATAATTACATTGCTTTATCAAATTCTTTCTAATCAAATGTCCATTGTAGCTTCCTTTCCATAACTCAACCTTTCATCTATGTGCTATTGTTATGAGCAATTTCTTAAATCCTCTTCATCAATCAAATAGATATGACATTTAGATTAGGTAGCAATATGTCTCATCAATATATTTGACATCAAAAAAAAAAATTTCCAATTGTAAGTTTCCAACAAGATCTATTTCTCCTTTAAGAAATATCATTATCTTGTGGTGTCCTCAATCCAGATAATTGTCTCTTGATACCATTCTCAGCACAAAAGTTAGTGAATTTAGATGGCATTAATTCACCACCTCTATTAGATCTTAAAAATTTCAAATTTTTATCATATTCCTTTTTAACTCTTTCTTTGTACCACTTAAACATATCAAAAGCATGTGATTTCACATTTATGAACATTATAGTCATCATCCTTAAACAATCATCCACAAATAATATAAAGTATCTAATACCATAATAACTGTCAACTCGAATTGGACCACATAAATATGCACTATTTCTAAAATATCATTGGAAGTGTGTGATTTCCTAGAAAAACTAGACTTTTTCAACTTACCAAAATGGCATTCATTACACATATCATTATCAGTTTTTTGCAAATTTGGTAAGCTTCTTGCTATTTTATTTCTACTAATTTTTTCCATTTTCAAAGTTAACATTACACAACCTTATATTCCATAACCACACATCCTCAATTCTATAAAATGAACATGGTTTAACTATAGGATCAAGGTATAATAAGTTGCTTTTATTCTAGACTCTTGCTCAAATAAAATTTCCTCCATCATCAAAGATCTTGACCTTTCTTTTCTGAAATTCAAGCTTATGACCTGAGTTATTGAACTGAGCAACATTTAAAAGATTTTAATTGTGTCCTTGAACTCAATATGCATCATCACATCTCATCTTATAATTTAGTATTAGTGGTCCTTTACCTTTCACCAAGTATGGAACATAGCTACTAAACTTAATAGTTCCACCATCATTAATATTTGAACAAATTTTTCAAACTTATTTAGATCACCTATCATATGATGTGAATAACCACTATCAATAATCCATGAATATTTCTTTGTAATATGTGAAATAATGGAAGTTTTATTCTTGTACCTTTCACTATTTAGCTCTTCCTTGATTGCAACATAGACCATTTAAACTTCTTCCTTGTCATAATCAAAACTTGTCTTAGTATTCTCTTCTTTAGCAATGTAGCATAACTTCTTTCCTTTTTCTTTGAATCTATATTCTTCCTATACATGCAATATTTCTTGTCATTTTTATCATTTCTATCAAATTTTCCTCAGTTAGTGTTGGAATTACAATAGGAAAGGAAAACTATGGGGGGCGGGTGGGGGGTGAATCAATACTTTAAACTTTGACCTATAAAATATTCACCACACATCCATCTCACATGTTCAATAAGAAAATTTAAATACCATGTAAAGCATATACATCTAAAGCATGCAAATAAGTAAGCATTCACACATATATGACACTAGATATGATTACCTAGAAACGCTCCAATGAGAAGGTAAAATTGGGGTGGGGATGACACCCACAAATCTTCACTACTATAGTAATAAAATGTATCCAATGAAGGTTACAATTTTTTATCATGAACAATGATCTACCCTATGAAAGGTCTACCCTTTTAAAGGCTTACAAAGATTGTTAGGTCTCACCTTGTTAGAGGATTCAATACAACCTATTAGGACTCCACTATTAAGAGACTTAACGGATTCACATTTTACAATGTCTCAACAATGATCTTGTGGTTATCATTATTATGCTTGATGACAAATCACCTCTATCCTATTGTGCACTTTATCCTTCTTGATCAGATGCCTCTCTATTGTTCACTACTTCCTTCCTCTGTTCTCCTTTAACTGATTCAACAATTCAAATCATAGTACCTTGATCACAATGAATGTCCTATTTTGCACATGCAAAACTCTCCTTGATCATTCATTCATTCCCTTTCACTCATAAGAAGCTTAGGGTTTTTCCTCCTTAAGAAGACCTAGGTGACTTAGGGTTCGGTATGAATCAATGGTTGTGATTCATCCCTATTGCCACTTAAACCTTTCCTTTACCTAATTGGGTGCATTTTATACATAGGGATTCCAACTTAGGATTTTTCCTTATCACCAAAATATCATAATTCAATCTCTAAGTCAACTCAAAAATGGTTTACATAGTAGTTAGTGCTAATACAAACAAATATGACAAAACTGTGTTACTTGGCACATACTGTGACTTCAATGTTGTCACTCAACATTTGAATGAATTAACATGCACTGATTGCTCAGCTCTTGAATCACTCAAAACATATTGTCTTCTCGACACTTGATCGACTCTACATATGAGTGACTCAACACTCACTATTTACTTGGTGTGCTCTAAACTTATATGTTTTGCTTGGTGTATGTTACTTGTTTGACATGAACTAAGTAAATGACTTAAGTGTATAGAAACTCATTAGTCAAAACCATTCTAAGATCAACAATCTCCTCCTTTGACATGAGTGTCAAAAACACTTGAGCATACTTTAATTCTTTTATTCTTATGAGCATAACATAAACTCTTATTCAGATTCTATACAAAATTTTAAAATATCAAAATTTTGCAACATGACTTATACCTCAAAATTTTATACTTCCCCCTAAGTTGTTTGATCTATTTTGTATCAGAATCTTACTCTTACTTAGTAGGTTTTCCTCAACTGATACTCTTTCACTATTTTCTACTTTCTAGTCTTGCTCGTCTCTTTACTCTACTCTTCTCTTTACTCCCCCTTTTTGACATTGATGTCAATGGGTTATACACTAATAGTGTATTTGTCCAAAAATGATTTATGGACCTCAAGAATTATCTTAAGATTTGCATCCCAATTATCACATGCTACCTCCAAAGACTTAATTTGGATGTCCAGCTTGGCAACAAGGTGTACTAAGCCATCTAATGTAGAAAGATTAGGGTCTTTCTTCATGAGTGTTTTTGCATAGCCTAGCTCCTTGTGTACAATCTCTATATGAGGAGTCAATGTAGATTGGATGCTAATTAGTTTAGTCCTAATATTTTCTTAACACTTTGGGTTTTCAAGAGGGTCCTAAAATGTTTCTCACTTTGAGCTAGATTCATGGGCAATTCAGCTCTAGATGACAACATTTGACTTTCCAAGCTCTGTATGTGATTCCTTATCTCCTATGTGAAGAGTGTAGGATTACAAAATTTGGTGTATAGAGAGAAAATGTTCTCTAGTACCTTCTACACATTGTCTATCTTAGTTTCCAACACAACTTGTGTGAGTGCAATTTCACTAGATATATTCTCATTTACTCTAGTTTGAAACTTCTCAAACCATTCTAACAATTTGACATTAGTATCTAGGTCTATATTACTTAATTTTTCCACTACGTTGGTCAATTTTTCAATGATTGGCTTTGATTCATCTAAAGTAGGTAGACTAAATTCATCTAAGAAAATTTCTTTGATCTCAATCAAAGCTTTCTTTTGTCTATGTTCCCTTCTAAGCAATTCTTGATGTTCTTTCTTTCTAGGGCTTCTTGAAGTATACCCATCTGCTCAATTATTATTGTTGCATAATCAAACTTAGGAAATGGAACTTCTTCATCTAGGCTAACATCTCCATAAGTTATTACCTCTTCTACCTTTGATGAACTAGGACTTGGTATTGAAAATTGCAAGGATGTTACATCTATGCTCAGCCTTTGAAGAGTTTGAATAGAAGGAGTTCTTGATTCTAGTAATGTTACACATGCTTGAATTACTTCTAGCTCCTTCATCTTGGTTATCAAATTTGTCTCTTCAGGCTTGTCCTTTTCTCCCTCTTTGATTTTAGTTGCACCTTGATCTTTTGTTGTAGGTGTAGGTACATCACCCTAACTTGTTTGACTTGGCATCTCATCATTGGCTGGTGTCTCTATCCATCTTATATGATCCAACTATCTCAACCTTGTTTTTTTTAGGTTCTTGTATATTTTATGAGACTAGAGTGCTATCCATGGGTGTACTAATAGAGCATCCTACTATCTCCCTTTTTTGATAAACAACTAAATGTGGTGAAGGTTGTACACTTGCAACTTGAGGAGTGATTGTAGATGTTTCTTGTGTTTTCACTTCCTCTCTTGCAGTCATAGACTCCACCTTCTAAATTTCATCAACATTTACCAATATAGTGTTGTCACATAATTTGGCATATAGTGTGGATTGGTCAAGTATTCTTTTCAAATCTTCCTTTGTTAGGGGATTGATGTTCTAATCAGTAGGATCATAAACAAACTTTACTATGATAGTTTCAGTACTTGTACTTCTTACCTATGGAGGACTGACACTTGACATTTGTGTATCTTGTACACTCTGATTTGGTTGCTACTCTCCCTCAGCTATTGTTTGATTATAAATATCCATATTAGTTCCTCCCTCAATTGTGTCTTCTTCATTTTCATCTTCCTCATCATCTTTTATCTCAATAGGTTCTTGTTCACCTTCTTTGATTTTGGCTAGGCCATATGTAATCTTCCATATTTCTTTGGACTTTAGTACAACATCTTCTATATTTTTTTGTAATATACTGAATACCCTATATTTAGGTACAAATCTCATAGCATATTTATTTATTGCTTTATACATTCATGCCTTGCTAAGTTCTAGCATAACTTGAGTGATGTCTACCTAATTTTCTTCTCAGTGTTTAAACAATAGTGCCATTTCTACTCAACTCTATCATATAAAATCTTAGGTATGGAGTTGGCAATTTCTAGAGGAGTTTTCTTAAAAGTAGCCATCATGGCATATATTGCCTCCTCTACTGTATTATTCCCAATCTTTCCAAGGTTATCAAATTCAATGTGACAGAGACTTGATAAGTTAGCATTATTTCTAATGTTCTCACATAAATTATCTAAATCTAAGGAGGGACTATCACTCACCACTTGAAAATGGCTATTGTCATCAAATTTGGTCTTCTCCTCATCAAATTCAACCTAAGCAACATACTTTCTTCTTTGTCTTTTCTATGGTCCACCTTCTTGCTCTTTAGGCTTGGCTACCTCTTTAGCCTTATTTGTAGTGACTCTTGTATTATCCCTTGTGGTAGGTGTTGTTAGTTTGGGCTAACTTGGTTTTGCAACCTTCTTTGGTTTTGTCACTGTAGGTGTCTTTGCCCTCCTCTTCTTCTTGTTAGTAGGAGTAGGAGCTTCTTTGACTTCTTCTCCCTTGGAACCTTTTGAAATTTCTATCTCCTCCTCTTGTTGATCCTCTCCTTGACCTTGTGTCAATGCTAGTGGTGCTTGAGCCTATATTTCTACTTCTTCTTCTTCATCATCTTCCTATTCTTCCTCTTCCTCGACTCCTTCACCAAATTTCTCTTTTAGTTTCTTCACTAATTTTTTTCTTCTTTCTAATTATAGAGGTAGTCTTTCGCTCCTTAGTAATTTTAGATTTGACCAGTTCATAGTTACCAAATGCTTTGGCTTCTTTGTCCACTTCTTCTATAATAATGTTGTCATTATTGTAGAGGCCTCATCAACATTTATCACATATCCTAATGGCTTTAGCCATCTTAGTATAGGAATTGCTACTTGTACATATGTATAATTAGTGTCAACTAGGAATCAAACATCATCATAATTTATCTCCACTAGTGAGACTAGCATCCTTAATCTCTTCTTCATAGATTGCTTAATTTCCTCAAAATAACTAGCCATTAATGACTCAAAGTTATTTCCTAACTATTCATTGAACTCTCCTATTTGTATTGCAATTGATCTATTTGGCTTCTATGCAGCCTTGCCAAAAGTAGGAAATGTTTTTTGAATATAGAAGAAAATACATACCAAAATAGATCCAAATTTGTTCTAAGCACTCTTTTTTTTCCTTATGGTTCTCAAATTTTCAATCAATTGTTGCAACTACAACTTGGAAATATCATAAGTATGATATTTCTTCACAATTTTATAGCCCATGTCCATTAAAATTCAAGGTACATTGTTTAATCTTCTTGATTGATAAAACTTATGTGCAATTATCCTCACTACAAAAGCTATTAGGGGATATGTGATTGTATCAATTGTCTTTCCTATTTTGTTCCGCATAGCCCTTGTGTTCTTTTCAATGACTTCCTTTGACCCACTTCTCATAGTCTTTGGCTAATCTAGGGTTGGATACCTTGTTACCTTGTAAATAATCAAACTAGCCCATTATATGACCATATTGAGCTATCATGTATTCTACTCAACATAATCCAAACCCATTCAATTTTGAAAATATTTAGAAAATCTAGAGGACAAGTTAACCTTGTCTTCTTGAAAATGTTGTATTGTTCCTTCAAAAATCCATTTCCACAAAGTATTCCATACTCTTCTCTAATTTCTATTTCACCTATACTACCAATCTTACAAGTATAACAATTTCTAACATCTTGAATCATTAAAACTTGTGGTGGTATCATAGATAATGCACCAAAGAGATTTTGTTTATATGATATATCTAGAATAGCATTAAAAATAGGTTTTCTAATCTCATTGCTAATTAAATAAACATGTAAAACATCCTTTCTATCTACTAATTTCCCTTTGGAAGAACTAGAATCCATCACATAAATCTAGGCATTACAAAATATGAAACAACATAACTTGGCACATGATGAATACCTTATGAATCCTAATGAAATGGTGTTGATTGCCTATTTAGATCTTTTGCAAAAACTTTAGATGGTATTATCCATATCACCTTTAGCTATTTTCTTTCCTTCTTAAATTTGAATGATGTTAAATGAGAAAAAATTGATCAAATAGCCCTTAAAGCACTGCAATTAATGCAAAGTGCTTACATAGCTATAAGCTCAGCATCAACTAATTTTAGGGTCACTTAGCATCCAAATGTCTTTCCATTTAAAAATAATTAATGATCTTGGCATCAAATAACCAACTTCATTAATTAGGCATCCACTAATATTTTACTTGGCATCCATAGGAAACTTTTCATGCTCAACAATAACATGAAAAACTGACAAAACTTAAAGATTTTTCCTTGAGTTCTAATTAACACTTTGCATCTCTTTTCATGCATATCTAATCTTTTCAAAATTAAAACCTTGGAACTAATGTATAGTATTTCTTTTGAATATCAGTCTCACATACCTCTTAATTCCTTAGTTTGATGAAGTGTGATCACCTAACCCATTGGGTGAAGTGATACCATCTACACTTGATGCACTACAATCCTCCTTTCTCTTCCATGTCTTGTTCATCTCATCTCTCACATTTTAAATGTCTGCTTTGCCTTTTCCTTTGTTGAACACACAACTTGGTGCCTTTGACCTTCTTGAACAATATTGACTGATGTATCCAGTCTTCAAATAGCTAAAACATGTGGTTTGATTCAACCACCTTTTGTAGTCACTCCTAAAGTGTGTCCTAATATAGTTTTTAGGAACATGTCCATATTCTTGATAGTAGTGAAAACTATACCTTGTGTTATAATCCTAGTTATAAGAGTTGCCATTGTACTTTACCTTTTTTTGCTTGTTTGATGACCACATGGGTTTGGATCTGCACTCAAAATTTCTATGTCCATACTAGTAGTAGTTATAACAATATCCTTCAAATCTCTGAGTATGCATGGTCTTGATTCTATATTCATGTGCCTAATGACCTTGTTTCTTGCACTTATGATAGTGACCCATGCTCTTCTACTTAACATTTTGATTTATAATCTTGCTCCTACACACATTAGCACAATGTCCTTTCTTCCCAAAATTATGGAAAGTAGGTTTTGAGTTCTTACCTTTGTTACTTCTTTCTTAGCACTTTTGGATGATTCTCCTTCCTTAGTATTTGTGTATCCCAATCTAGATGTATCATTGTTAGATCTAGGAAACCTCATCAATTGTTCAAAGTACTTGATAGCTTCATTTGGTTTATTGAAAATTTCAAAAAATTCCTTTTCCCTTTTTAGTTCATTTCTCAACTATTCATTTTGCAACTTTAGTGTTGTTATTTCAATGTCCTGCGCATTCAGTTCATGGTTTGTATTCATCATTTGACCCAAAGTTTCTAATTGCATGTTAGCAATCCTAGTTAACTCTAATGATTTATCTTTTAGTCTATTGTTCAAAACTCTTTTGTCCTCTTCAATCATGACTTTATCTTTCATGGATTTCTTTTTCTATTTGGTCACCTCACATAGTAACATGGCTTGAGAGTCTTGCTCTCTCTAGAATTCTGATATCTTCAACTAGGGCTCTATTCTTCTCCATTAGATTTGCAATTTTTGCATCAAATTCATTGGAGTCTTCATTTGCAAATAGCTTAGTAGTGTCCATCTCTCATTATTGTGTGTCATTCTCCTCAATAGCAATTTCCTTCATTCTCTTTAATGATTTCTTTAGACCATCTCTTGCTTCATCCAGGTGATGTGGAATGAGTTGTATTTCAATTCCCTAATTATTAATATTTTTTTCAACTTGTAAACTTCTATTTCCAAGATCTTTCCTAAAAGCTACAAAGATTCACTTTTAGAGAACTATGCTCTGATACTAATTGTTGGAATTACAATAGGAAAGGTAAACTTTTGAGAGGGCAGGTGAATTATTATTTTAAACTTTGACCCATAAACTATTCACCACACATCCATCTCACATATTCAATAACAAAACTAAAATATCATGTAAAGTATATACATCTAAAGCATGTAAATAAGCATTCATACATATATGACACCAGATATGATTAACCAGAAACTCTCTAATGAGAATTTAAAATTGGGTTGGGGATAACACCAAAAAATCTTCACTACTATAGTAATAAAGTGTATCCAATGAAGGTTACAATGTTCGATCATAAACCATGATATACTCTATGAAAGGTCTACCCTATTAAAGGCTTTCAAAGACTATTAGGTCTCACCTTGTTAGAAGATTTCAATACCCTATTAGAAGTGTGCCTAGTTAAAGGACTTCAACTCACAATTAAGTAAGAACCTTGTTAAAGGATTTCAATATAGCCTATTGAGACTACTCTGTTAAGAGATTTAACTAATTCACATGTTAAAATGTCTCAGCAATGATCTTATGGTTAGAACTTGTATACTTTATGATAGATTGCCTCTATCCTATTGTGTACTTGATCATTCTTGATTAGATGTCTCTCTATTATTCACTACTTCCTTCCTCTATTCTCCTTTAACTAATTCTACAATTCAGATAATAATGCCTTGATCACCATGAATGTCCTAGTTTTCTCAGGAAAAACTCTCCTTGATCATTCATTCATTCCCTTTCACTCATAAGAACCTTAGGGTTTATCCTCCTTAAGAAGACCTAGGTGACTTAGGGTTACGTATGAATCAATGGCTATGATTCATCTATATTGCCACTTAAACCTTCCCTTTACCTAATTCGGTGCATGTTATACATAGGAATTCCAACATAAGATTCATCCTTATCACAAAAATATCGTAATTCAATCTCTAAGTTGGCTCAAAAATGGTTTACATTGTAGTTTTTGCCAATACAAACAACTACGACAAACCTGTATTACTTGAAATCTAAAGTCCCTAGTGTTCAGCACATACTGTGACTCTAATATTGTCACTTGGCATTTAAATGACTCAATATGCACTACTTATTGGGCTTCTAAATCACTCATCACATACTATCTACTTGACACTTGAGTGACTCTACATTTGAGTGACTTGATACTCACTATTTACTTGACATGCTCTAAACTTATATGTTGTGCTCGATATATGTTACTTGTTTAGCATGAACTAAGTAAATGACTTAAGTGTATAGAATCACTAGTCAAAACCATTCTAAGATCAATAGTTATAACATTTAGTACCAAAGTGACCAACCTCATTACATTTGAAACAAATCAAGGGTATTTTACCTTTATATTTACATTTACCTCTTGGTAACCTTCTTACAAGAAATACTTAAATCTCATCCAAATAATCTTTAGTTTCAAATTCACTTTCTTCTTTGGTTTTCTTCTCTTTCTTTTGATTTTTGATTTATAGTAAAGACTTAAAAGCATTTCCAATCATAATCATATTATTATCATTATTACTTAGCTCTCAAGCTTTCAACTATGGCTCTTCTTACATTGTTATCTCCTCCATAGCCAAGCTTCATATCTCACTTTTTCTTTTACATTGGCACAATTCTCAACACCATCAAATTTTACATCATTAGAGTAGATACAATACCAATCATCATACTATTGTGATTCCTCATCTCATTCATTTGATTCGTAGTCTAGGGAGCAATAGATGTGACATGTATATTCTCCAACAAGTGTGTGACATTATCTCTAGTACCTAAAAGTTGCAACTCCATTATGTTCTTCCATGAGAAAAATTTCTTCTTGTTAACATTTGGTGGCTCTCTCTTATACATCTTGATCTTTTATTCGAGTACCTTAAAAATTCTTTCTTCAAACACTCTTTTTCTGATACTAAATTGTTAGATAACTAAGAGGGGGGTGAATCAGTTATCTCATAGTTCCTTCAAACTTTGCATCACTATTAAATTCACATAAGCATTATTAAAGAAAACTTTAATACATCCAATCACTCAGTATACATATCCAACTTAATTATTAACTCATATATCAACTTATTTCCAAACTACTATCAAATTTTTCCTTGCATTACTAAGTGTCAGTAAATTTCTAGTAATTACCTAGTGATGTCTTAGTTATTGGTGAGTTCCAATAAACTATAAATTATGTAAATAAACTTGCAACACAAAAAAATTCACACAATTAAAACCAACATATTATCATGGAAACCCTATTAAGGGAAAACCCACCTAGGATTGGTAACGCAAAAATTTCACTCTTCTAAAGTGATCTATGTTAAGAGACTACTTTATTAAAGGTTACTTTAAGTGATCTTGTTAGAGGATTTCACCAAAAAATCATCTAGACCTTATCACTTCAACTCTAGGACTAAAAAGAGTGGCCTAATTTAAAGTACCTACAAGTAATAGTTATCAGTGTTACCATATAGGATTTTACAGACATTTTAGGTCCACACAGTGCTTCCAAGATTTTTTGCTACAATGGTTAAACAGTAGCTATATTGAGTGATTTGTTAAGAATAATAACTACCTTGTCTTGTTCAAATCTCTATTCTTTCTCCTTTTTTATGTTTTACTCACTTGACTAATTTTGAATTTCACAAACTCTTCTTCTTCTCTTCTCTCTGCTCTAGTTGGTTCACTTGGCTCAATGCTTCTTTCTTCTCTTACCTTCTTCAATAATTCACACACACTAAAACTTCAACACTTTAGCATAATCTCTTTTTGACCAACAACATGAAATTATCTCCACAACCTTTCAAAATCACCTTAGCAACCTAAATTATTATAGTTCACTTTGTTAAATAGATTTCTAAATGCTTCCATATCCTTCCATCCATTGTCACTCATTAAAAATTATTGATCTTAGGTTTACAACTACATTCCTTCATACAATGAATTTAGACACATAGAAAATATTATTTTACTTAATAATTTGTGTCAATCCTTATTCTTCTTCAATTTCCTTTGTTAGATCTTCCTTGAATTATATTGATTACAAATCTTGCAAAAAATCTTGACTCTTTCTTAAAAGCTTTCCAAATTTCCATCAAAAGTTGGCTTCAAATTCCAATTTCTCAATCTTGTTTATTTGGCTATCACTTATTAAAACATTACATTTACTTGGGCATCATATAACTTGGTTAATATTGACTTTCTCAAGAAACAATGTGTTCTTCCTTCTTCACAATCAATCGGGCAATACTATTTTCAGCATCTTCTTTTCAATTACTTAGGCAATACAGTTTTCACTTGATGTATAGAGTCTCCCTTCATTAACCTTGTGACTCAATTAAGCTTGTGATCTTCAATACTTCTCAACAATAAATGATTGTTAAATTAAAAAAACCAATATTACATAATCATTGTCTAGCTGATTTAAGTACCCATTGAATACCTTACACATCAACTATGACTTCATCATACTTTCTTTGAAACCTCTTCATCAATCAAATGATATAGTACCTTCCTAAGTTAGAATAATGTCTAGGAAATTAATACTTTGACATCAATGAAAACATAAAAAATGATATGACTCTTTTACATACATTCATAACATCATCACCTATTAATATATCACTATCAATTATAATATCAATTGGGGCAAACATTATGCTTTATGTCTAATTATTCATAATTTTACATTGTCTATACATGATAAGCATGCACTTTTTCTTGCAAAATTGGGGTTGGTTGTGGCTCCTTAGACATTTATCAAAATCATCATAACTAACAAAGGGGGTATTATTTTCTTCATGAGATCCAACTTTATGCTCTAAGGAAGAAGAATTTGAGTCATTTATTATCAACTTACTCTTATTTTTTGCTAGTAAATTTGAGTCATTGTTTCAACTCTACCTCATTACAAAAATGAGGTAGTCCCTTGACCAGCAATTGGTTCTCCATCTTTAAAAAAAATCCCTAATTTCTTCCCTCTTTATACTATTCTTGGAATATCATCACAATTTCAAATAATATCTTCTTCCATATTGAACTAATAAACATGCCTTGCAATGAAATATTTTATATTCTCATCATGGCCATAATTCCTTGCTTTGTCATTCTAAAACAAAAAATTATTCATTATATATTCATGCGCTTCTTTTTTCATTTAATATCCTATTATAAAATGATTAAACTTAATGAAATGAGGCATATTATCCCCTTTCTCCTAGGATTTTCAATTTCCTTCTCTGATTATAGTAGTTTCTATTGGTGTTCAAAACTACTAAACAACAAAATGCTCAATACCAAAATGATAAAACTCATATAACCTAAGGATTAGCCAATTTCTATAATCAATTACATAAGTAAACCATTTGGACCCAACTTCAACAAAACCAAGGATAGTTTCCTATTCTTTAGACTTTGCAAAACCAAGGTGGGTATACTTAGGGATGATTCTAATGCAAAATTTTGTATGAAAATTATCTTAGTTTCATTCTAATTCTCATCTTATATCCTTAGGTACATACACATTTTACCAATTTCTTTAATACTTACAAGTTTATATGCATCCCTTGTAAGCAGATCTAGTCAAAATTCTCCTAGAGTTTACAAGTATTTTTGGAAATAATAGCTACCTAAGACTAAAAAACTAAATGTAAATGAGTGGTGACCAGCATTATAACCTTGAACAAAATGGAATGAAAATGACTTTGAATTTATAATTGTTTTGACATGTAGAAGCAGAATTTACTCTCAACCGTCTCTGATTTATATGACCAGCGCCTTATCCATGGGGGCAAAGAGTCAACTATTGGCAGGAGATCTTGTTCAATTAATTTGTAATTAAATTTATCAATTGTAATCACCTATTTCCATTCTTATGAGATATCATTTTCATAAACTCATGAATTCTATTGATTTACTAAAGCATTTACATGATCCATTGAATTAAAAGCAACACTATAACCAATATACAACCCATCTAGATTGCATTCAATCAACTAAACCTTATTCAAATGATCTCAAAATTAACAAACTCATGAAATGGAGACAGAAACTGGTGACACAAATTTAGTGTAAATACCCTTTTGCATTATCCTTTTTGCTGACTAATACAATGACCAATAGAAACTTAATGAAAAACCCATGAATTCATACTGATGCTGTCATTTTTATTTGTCATCAAAAAAGTACATAATTGGAAGTAAACACAAAAACAAATACACATGACTAGACTGACTATACTTTCTTGAAATTTGAAAACATACAAAAATTTGGACCATCATAATGCCTGGAAAACTCATTTATATAACATGAGTTGCAACAAGAAAAGGAAAATTGTAATTGATAGGTGTCCTTTTACAACAATAAGTACAACAACCTATTTCAAAATATCTTGGACACCTTAATTCAAAAAGAAACAACAAAAAAAAAGCAGTTGCAAATGACAGTTGGACCATAAAAACCTTAACTTTGTTTTCTCTCTAACTACTCCCTATTGGTAAGGCTTTTATTTTTGAAATTTCTTCCCATACAATGACTTCTCTCTTGGTGGGCCATTCACATGTCTTGGTTGTTGCTAGTTCACCAACAGATTTTTGCCACTCGGCATCAGTGATCACTTTCCCTTCTATGGTATACCTATTCATTTCAGTTTGAATCTTGAATAAGATATCAATAAGTTCATTAAAGACACATTCATCAATATCATCTTGGAAAATGGATGCCACCTATGGAAAGTCTAAAATATGGTCAAAAGAATTAGACCATTCATTGAAATCCTTTACTTTATTATTAGAATCAAGGACATAAAGAATTAAAGAATTAAAACTGCTTGTCAATAACTTTATTTTTCTTTGAATTGCTCCTAGTTTCCCTATGAAAAATTACAATAGATATTTCACCTTGTCCATGCCCTCTTTTACAACAATAACTTTATCTAGGATATCTGGCTTTTTTGCTAACAATGGTATCAATCTATCAAAGAATTGCATATATGGTCCCCATTGTTGAAAGATTGGATCAAGCCATCCTATTGAATCTTTGCATACCTATTCTATAGATTGTAAATTGATGAATGCACTATAGGCATCTTGAGATATTCTCTTCAAAATGCTTATTCTATGACTTAGTACATTCATCATAACATTCTTCTTTGTTGCACTGTCAAATTGAGGATCTTCTATTTCCACATTGACCATGGGCACTATGTCATGCCCTACATTTAAGAGGCAAAACACAACAACAAATTTTTGTGTTTATTTATTTATTTTTAAATTTTTTTTATTTTTTAATAAATAAAGACACTAAATTCAAATATAAATCTTATAACCATGAATTTATGATTAGCATTATTGTTTCTTTATTTCTTTTCTTAGTGATTGTATATAGTTAATTATTTAAAAGAAAGTTCCTAACTTCAAGCTAACCTATGGCTCACTAACACATGGTTTCAAAATACTAGTTTTTTTTTATTAATTTCCAAAACCTTCATTCTACCTCCACAATATCTTTTCACTGACTCAATTGATCCAATGCTAGTTTGACATAAAACATTTAATCTAATCTTGTTCACTTGATAATTGAATTATATATATGTCTTATTAATTTCAATTAATAAAGTGGTTGCTAATATCTCCCTTTAACAATTTTCATTGCTAATTTACCAACTCCTAAGAAAAATCTTTTCATTTGTTTAGGTTGATTCAACAATACATTCAACTCATACTACTAAAGTCATAAACTTATTTTCTTCCTCTTAACGCAACTAGTCGAGCTCGACTTTTAGCTTACAACCATCATGTAATCGATTTCATCTTCAAATTTGAATTATATTGCATGTTACTAATAAATCAAGGAGTATATGTTATCAAGAATCAAGAATATGATTTTCTTTTTGATAAACAAAATCATAGTAAACATGTTCTCAAAAATAACCATGTACCTCTACAATATATTACGATCATTATTATAGCCTTTTGTACCCTAATTTAATAAAAAATAGGCATCATTATACGCATCATTTTCCATGCATTGGGGACATCTTCCAAGATTCTGACACCTAAGTGGGGAGATGTGCCATGTTGCCCTTTTAGGGAATCACCCAATGACAAAGTAAGGGTTTTCTGACTTTTGTCAGAGTTAAGTCGAATTTGAATAAAGTTTTAAACTATTACCTTATAACGCCTAGGAAAGATTCCCAAGGTGGCACTTTTTAAGAGGGAAATTGTCATGCGTTTGGGAGGAGTTGGTGCATTAACCAAAGCCATTGTCACATCAGCCTTTTATCATCAACTAATGCATTTAGTCATATTAGTGACCTCTGCCTTATATCCATTCTAGCGCTAATGAGAGTGCCTTGGGTAATTTTAGTGGGGCTCCCTCCCACATGGGGGATGGGATATCATAGGTTAATACCAAGGTCATGTCACCCTCGGGATATGTTCGCAAGAGTATAGACATTTTGATTATTCTTTTATATATATATATATATATATATATATGTTTTACATGATAGGATATGAGGGTACTTTCCAACTAGATTAGGGAGTATATATATCTATATGTTTAGCTATTAAATTAGGCAATAGCATGTACTAATATAATTATTATTAGTTCATCTCTTTTCAAGTGTTATTATTTTGATTATAGATTGTGACATGCAATCAAGTCAGATGGCTGACATTGTCATAACATTCTTTCATAACTTGTATATTTTATTTATTTTTTAATATTTGATGTACCTATTTAGTTCATAGGACATGGGGGCCAGAGTTGATATCTTGAATATTTTATTGTCTGTAATATTGGGAATCAATTTATTCCTTTCCTCATACACTTTCCAGAGGCTTAATAAGCACCTACAGACTTGTCTCATTGTTACTAGGCATTCATTCTCGAGCTATATTCCTTCATTCCTACCATGGTATTGAGTATGTCAAAGATGTGATAGTGTTATCAACCTAGGGATTTATTAAATCTTGATAAATGAATGCTCTAGCCTTCATACACATAATTTTTGATCTATCAAGATACATCAACTTCTTCTTATATAATTTTACAAATTGACCATCAATGTTGAACAAATTACTTTATTGGAAACATCTGTATTCTCAACCATGATAGGAGTACACTAGTTTTCTCATTCCATAAATCCATTGAGAGAGAGTTCTAAAACATAAATCAAAACTATTATTGATTAGCTCCCTAAAATAATTTTAGGTACATCTCCAGTAATATCCATATTAAAGATTTCAGTTGGCAACCTCATTACATCCAAATGCATTCATTATAATGAAACCTTAATGAAAATTCGTATCAACTAGCTTCCTCCATGAGCAATCAATGTTTCCATACGAGAACATATTTCCATACAAGAACAACAGTATACAATTTTCTAATTGATTCCACAATCACAACTAAATACAATAGGAAGTAGCTTTCTTTTCTTTTAACAACATTACCAACTGACATATTCCTTCTACAATTCTCCAATGGAACAATGATGCCAAGGTATTCTGCTCTTCCATAATTCATGATCATATCTTAACAAGGAACATACATATACAACATTTTCCATTATTTCCTCTACATATACATTAGGTAACAATGATACAATCTCCTTTCATCACAATGAGACAACACGAGACCTTTCGAAATCATATGAAGCATGATCATTGAAAGACATGAACAATGAGTAACATGAACACTGATCATCATGATCATTGAGAACATGAACAATCTAGTGAATCCTCCTTCACAAGGGAGGGGAAAAATGTCAAGTTTTCTAATCCAAGCAATGATCATTCCAAGCCATCTCCATTGCTCCCTTGGGCACAAATCTGCAAATGCATCACAAAGAAAACAACAAGGACCATGGGTGCTTTCCACCCAACCATAGGCCTCCAAAGAGACCACCCCCGTGCTAGGGGAACAAGGCTCAAACTAGGTTACACACACATACACCACACAAAACAAAATCAACACCCTTCCATGGCTTGCACAATGATTCACTATTGGAATCATAAAATGTTGGGTGAAGGTGGGCTCTTCAAGGAGGAGAAATTCATAAATATCATATTGCCAATACATTTTGCCTCTCAAGGCCACCACAACATAAACAACATATTACCACTGCATTGCCTCTCAACACCTTCAAAACAACCATCTTCTCCTCATCCACCAAACCTCCTTGTACCTCCCAAACAAAAAGATTCATGGCCATGAAGGAGCCGATGTTCCATAATAACAACCTCATCATGAGGTAAAAACAACATTTTCTTTCTCACCTGCAATGTCAAGCCCAACTTATGCCCTTCACCCAAGGCTTCTCTGCCCTCCCAAGGGTGAGTGAAGCCTTCACACCCATAATCACAATCAACACTCACATTCAAACAAGAACAACAACAAAACAAATGAAGAACAACAAAACAAAACCAAGAAAGGATCTCGAAAAGCACAAAACACATTCACTTTCCATTCCAACAAAAACAAAACCAAGAAGGTGAACCAAGAAATTTACAAGAACATCACACATTCTCACATTGTCATAATCAATGCTCATAATGCAACAAGAACACCACACTTTCACACAATACCCAAAAATCCATATCACAAGATTTACAATGCAAATGCATACTCTATTAATGAACTCTCACACTTGCAGATTTGTTTAACCATGCTAAAAGCAAGAAATGAGAAAGAAACAAGTTTTGAGATACCAACCTTGGTCCAAGCTATGGTAAGGATAGTTGTATTAGGGCTCCCTTAATCTCCCTCCAAAACCTAACAGTCTCTAAAATTAGAGAGTGGATAGACACCCCACTAGTTTGGCCAAGACCCTCTAATAAAGCCTTCTCACTAACTTATTTTAGCAAAAACACTAAGCCACTACTTCTTACAAACTTGTCTCCTCTAACTTTTCTATTTTTGACTAAGTCGGAACATGGATATGACAACTCCAAATTCTAATTGATGGAAGAATGCATGGGTAAAGGGGCCCTCTAGGCTGCTTAGGCACTCACATGGTCAAAAATAGGTTCCTAACTTGATATACTATCACATGGCTATCTTATTCTCACATAAAAGACTCTTTGGGACCACCTAATGACCCCTAAAAACCCTAGCCAAGTCCAAATTCGAATTTCCTTTGATTGAGACTCCTCATGACATTTTTCTATGTGAGGTTAACTTGGGTACTACATTGGGGTTAGGTTTAGGTTAGGTTACTTCTTGCCAAACCCTGAATGACATGGCATCTCCACATGGACAACACAAGTGTCAAATGACACACACAAAACAACACATTACATTAAAAGTGACTTGACTCCAATAATACATGAACTAAGCTATTACACACATATACAATTCACATACACGAAATAAAACACATTACAATGAGGTCTGAATCTTTTCCACTGATTCAACCTTGGCTATGTCATGTTTGTAGCAGTTTGAGCCTTAATTTCCCCTTTAAACCCATGGTCAAATTCCTGCACACTAAACTCACATGTCAGTAGTCCAAGAAAATCATATAAGCATATGTAAAATAAATCATTATCTCATTCAACATTAGGCTTGCATATATTTCATCATCTCAAGCTAACTTTCCCTTTCTTAATCATTTCAAATATAACCTTCAAATTATTAAAATATCAAAACTTAAATATCACATTCGACATTTGAGTTCCATACTTCATTCTTTTTAATAAATTACTTTTTCTAATAATTTCCATGTAAAATGCTCAAAATACTATAACATCAAACTTTACTTATCAACGTAACATCATCAATTTAATATTCTGAATAACTTCATAGTCTAGTTTTATCATTGTGACAAGATGTTAAATTCCACAACTATTGAATCCCTAGGTATGCAGGTTAGGTCTCAATGCATAACAAAATTTATTTGTTAACTCTAATTTCAACTTTAATCATTACATTCTTATATTGCAAGAATTTCTACCATTCAATTTCTATTAAAGCAATGTCAATAGCTTAAAACATGAATAGAATCATTAAATGCATCAATTAGGTCATAATATGCAGAAGTAATTGCAGATCATCAAAATGAAGATATCAAAATAACATAACCCTACAGTCTCAAAAGTGTATCAATACATATGATTAAAATCACCATTATACAATTATCTCATTGGTACTATGACAGATCGGGTGAAGCCTCACACACTGGCACTATTACCCTTGTAGGTATCTCCTCTATTTTGGCCTTTGCTTCTATAATGTTCCTTTCTTCTTCCATCTACCTAGGTGCATGTTCTACCTCTGCTATAGCCTTGAGTTACTCTCTAAAGGATACCACTTATGCTTCTAAGCTTTGAATTCTCCCCTCCAACTCTTCTATCCTTTATTTTTGCACATACAATTTCTTGACATCTAGACATTCATTATAGATTGTAGCTAACCTATCCTCAATTTGATCTACTTTTTCCTCATTCATGAGTGCAAAGTGTTTGACCAGGCTAGAAATTTCTTTTCCAATAGTATTATCTAGTGTCCATACAATAATATTACCTTGTGCAATTTCTTATATGCCCATCATCTTAGGCTTCTTTGTGTTAGGGGAAACACTCCACACTGCTAGGGTTTTTGTGTCTACATTGAACCCTGACCCCCTCTTTATTCCCTCACTACCACTAGCCTCATAGCTAATAGCTTTGTCTTTTCTTCTCATTTGATCAAGAACAAAGGCCCTCTCAATATCCCAATTTTTAAATTAGAATCATACCACTCCTGTGTACCAACTCCCTGGCCTCCATAGGGGTCATTATTGTTGGAAATATAGATGGAGTAATTGAGAGGGGGGGTGAATCAATTACCACAAAAAAATCCACAGATCCCTTAGATGTCTTATAAAGCTAGTTACTACTGTCACTCGGTAGCCACATAGAAAAATGCTATAACTCAGTAGATTTACTGTGATTTAACTTATTACTAATCTTTAAGCATTCACAATTGTTAACATTCATGAAAAAGGAAATAAAATGAACACAAGAGACACCAGGTTTAATGTGGAAACCCAATATGGAAAAAACCACCAAGTAACTAGCTTCCAATTTTCATTCTTCTGAAGTGAGCTCTATTAAGAACCAACCCTGTTAAAGGTTACAAGAACACACTATTAGGTGTGACCTTCTTAGAGGATTTAATCACCTTGCTAGGAGTGGCCTTGCTAGAAGATTTTAGAACAATTCAGTCAAATTTTCCACCTTGTTAGAGGATTTACAAAAATGGCTATTAAACCAACTCTATTAAGAGATTTAAGAATTACTGCTACAATGGTGAGAAAGTAACAATAAGTGACCTGAATGAGATGCAACTGAACTTTGTTGTTACAAATCTCTACTCTACTTCACTAGATCCTCTCTGATCAAATACAACTTGGCTACTCCTTAAGGATATCTAATCCTTCTTCAAAATTTTCTCACACTTTCCTCTTTACATAATTAACTCACTTGCATGCTCTAGCATTCATCCATACTTTTGAATTCACAACTCGGCCTTTTATTTATACCTTAAAATTGTCAAGTTGGCTCATTTACAAGTTACAATTATCAATAATCATTACATCAATCAGCTACAAATGTTACATTAAATAATTTAACTTTATTTGCCAAAATAATAAAATCCTTCATTGGCCAACCCTGTTCAGTAAACACTACTCCAAAAATGATTTCTAGTGTTAACCAACTGAATCTCGGTAAACATTGCAAACTCTACAAAATCCTTTGGAGACTGAGTGAACTTAGTAAACACTGACTTTCCTTTGTTGATCATGTGAGATTGGTAGAAACTAACTTTTGCCATAGAGTCCTTTGATTCCCAAGTGAACTTGGTAGAAACTATCTTCTATCATAGAATCCTTCAATGCCTAAGTGAGCTTGGTAGACTTTGTAATTCACTTTGCTAACCATCTGAGCTCAGTAGATTCTATCTTTTGCTTTTCTAACCAACTGAGCTCAATAGACTCTGTCTGATAACTAGTATGACATTTGTGTAACATCAAAGACAACACACAATTAAACAATTGTATCCAAAAATCTCCCTCTTTGGAATTGATGGCAACACAACATATCATAGCAGATGAAATTTGAAAACAAGTCTTTTTCTGATAGAACATTTCTCCCTCTTACATCTTATTCTACAAGCTTCTCTAATACAACAATCTACCTCTGTGAAGGAATTTCATAGCTTCTTTACAAACAAAAAACTCTCCACAATCAAATTCAAATTTCAGAGAGATATGACAGTATACTCTTGCTCTCTCTTTAACAACACATGCCAAAGACAACACAAATCAAATGAATAGCAATGTACCTTAAGTACTAATCTATATGCAATGTTCTCATTACTACACTACATCAACTATAAGATCTTCAACTTGATACCTATTGATGCATCACTAAAACTTCATTTTAGTGAGCTTTAGATAGGGGAATGACCCCTAACTTACCTCTTAGATACAAGAATGCATCCTTAGGTAAAGGCTTGGTGAATATGTTAGCAATTTGTTCTTTTGTATTGACATATTCCAATTTGATCTCCTTATCTTGGACCAATTCTATGACAAAGTAATACTTTATTTCAATGTGCTTGGTTTTTGAATGCATCACTAGATTTTTAGATATGTTGATTGCACTTGTATTGTCACAAAACATAACAACTAGTTCTTTGATTTACATCTTCATGCCTTCAAATAATTATTTGAACCAAATAATATTAGAACAATTTACTACTACTGCAATATACTCTACTTTAGCTATAGATTGTGATGTACAATTTTACTTTTTTCTTGTCCAAGAAACCAACCTCTTTCCAAGAAAGAATGCATTTACACTTGTACTCTTTCTATCATCAATATTTCCTGCCCAATCTACATCAATAAACACTTTCAAATCTAGATTACCTCCAAATTTGTACCATAATCTATAATCTTTAGTGCCTTTCAAGTATCACATGATCCTTTTGATTTCCATCATGTGATTTTCTCTTGGTTTTTCTAAAAATCTTTCTACAATACCAACTACAAGAGCAATATCTAGCCTTGTATGAACTACATTCTACAACTTTCCAATCATAGATCTATTCAATGTTTGATCTACCTCCTTTGATTCATCATCCTTGGTAAGCTTTAAACTAGTGCACATAGGAGTCCCAACTAGTTTACAATCTTCCATCACAAACTTTTTTAGTATCTCCTTGATGTATTTAGATTGAGTGATGTAGATGTCATTCTTACCATGCTAAATTTGAAGACCAACAAAGAATTTAATCTCACCAAACATTAACATCTCAAATTCCTTGTTCATTTTCTTTGAAATTTTTTTGCATAGGTCATCATTTCCTATAAATAAAGTATCATCCACAAATATTTATGCCAAAACAATCTTGTTATCTGGCCCTTCCTCGATATATAAACTATTGTTATCATTAGTCCTTTGAAAACCAATTTGAATAAGATAGTTATGCAATATTTCATTCCATACTCTAGGGGCCTATTTCAAACCATGTAATACTTTGTGTAATTTGTAGACCATGTTCTTCTTGTCTGGATCAACAAACCTTCAAGTTGCTCAATGTAGAATTCTTCATCTAGGATACCATTGAGTAATGTTGATTTAACATCCATCTAAAAAACCTTAAATCCTTTGTATGTAGCATATGCAAGTAAGGTCCTGACACCTTCCAATCTTGCAACAAGATCAAAAGTCTCTCCATTGTCTATTCCTTCTTCTTGAGAGTATCCTTTACATACCAGTATAGCTTTTTTCCTTGACACATTACCATCTTCATTCAACTTATTTCTAAATACCCAGTTAGTTCCAATCACATTTTTATCTTTAGGCCTGGGTACAAGAGTCCATGTTTTATTTTTCTCTATTTTCTCTATCTCTTCATTCATAGCCTCTGTCCAACTTTCATTTTCTAATGCATCTTTGACACTTCTAGGTTCAAAATCAGCAAGTAAACAAGTACCTTTTAGCTTACTTCTTGTCATAGTACCTTAAAATTTGTCTCCAATAATCTAATTTGATGCATGATGTCTCCTAACATACTTGGCTAATACAAGTTCCTTGTCTTTTGAATGAATTGCACTGTCATCCTCTTGCACTTTAACTTCAAGTTTTGGTTGTTTTGTCTAATTCTTGGGTCCTTCAGACTCGATAGAAATTGGCTTGGTAGCATCTAAATGTGACTCAGGTTCCTATAGCTCGGTTTGAACTTCTTGTAGCTCGATGAGTAAAGACTCGGGAGTAGAAGTTTCCTAATTGACAAATGTATCTGGCATTGTATCAGGTTCAATGTAAACAAATCTCTTATAATCTTTTTGTTCTTTTTTTCTTTCTTCTTCAATCCTTTCTACAAACTCATCAACTTTCACATGTGCACTTTCTATGACTTTGTGAGTAGATAAATTCAAACATCTATATGCTTTACTCTTGAAGGAATATCCCAAAAATATTGCTTAATCACCTTTCATATCAAATTTACCTTTTCTAGATTATTTCAAAATATAAAATTTGCATCCAAATACTTTTACGTAATTTACATTAGGTTTATAACCATACCATAACTCATAAGGAGTTTTGAATGAGTCCTTCTTTAGTTATACTCGGTTCAAGGTATGTGTTGGTCTGATTTTTCATAGTATAGAAAACTTTTGATATTTGGGTAAAAAATCATTTTGAGTCTTTGAATTATGCGGATTAGGGTTTTATCTCAAGAGATTTTGAAATTTTTTAGGTTACCCTAATTATGCCCTATTCCATGTGTTGCTTTTTTTTCCTTTTAAATTCTTAGGGTTTGTGTCTTAGACCATTCATGAAAAAACCCTAAGTACGTGAGAAATCCTTGTGATTATGTTTTGTGTTGCCCTAGTCTTTGAAAATTTTAGAACGGTTTGATTTAAAATATATTTTGGCAGGGCAGGTTTATCTTGAAAAAGGTTTATTTACGTCAAAATAACCTTTTAATAAATTTTATGGAGTTGCTTAATTGTTTTATTTTTGAAAGAGGGGTCAAATCACAGTATACTTTTAGCACCGTAGATCTTCTCAAGATCAAGGTTTCCCGCTTTCCCACATTATGAAGTTGCAAGATTTTTAAATAATATAGGGAAACAAATTTGTGACACGTAGCCCCTGCTGACGTTCAAAATGCAATGCACAGAAAAAAGCTCTTATTTGTCAGAATTGGTCAGAACCTTTTACAAATTTGTCAATACCCTGTGCACATTTTATTTTCCCAAGCTATCATTGGTTGTCAATTAATAAAAATTTTTACCTTTTGATCAAAGTTACCAACCGTGGATCTTGTCTAGATCTACGGTTCTCATATTCCTGCATTATGAAGTTGTGCAATTTTTAAATAATGTGAGGAAGCGGGCATTTGACACATCACATAGAGTGACATCATGGGCTGCCTTTCTCAAAAAAGTAATAGCAGTGTATCCTTCCTAGTAAGCTATCAAATGATGTGGAACATAGAGGAGGTTTCTTATTGGTCCGATTAGTTGACTAGATGTACAGTCATTTCAAGATTTAGTCACCATTGATTAGGGTGAGATCAACGAAGCCCGCATTCTCGCAATATGGAACTGCTCAATTTTTAAATAATGTGAGCAAGCTGGTGTGGTGGGACTTAGGTCAAGCTTAAGGAAGTATGATGAGTCATGCCACAATGGAAAAGATTAAATGTAATGAAATATGCTCATTGGTTGTGGGTGACAGGTGTGCCAAGTTGGAAGTGGTAATGTCATGGGTGCGAAAACTTTAATTACTATAAGAGCACATGGACAAAAGGGTAAGTTTTCATTGGTCAAGTTAATCTAGTGGGCCGCCAAATAAAGAAATCTTGGTTCATCATTGATCAGGCTAAAATTGACAGTGCCTGCATTATCAAAATGCAAGGTCTTTAAATAATGCAGGCAAGTGGGCTTCTGACACATGGCCGCAGATCCCAAAGTTTTAAAAGGCTTTTTTCTTTTGAAACAAAGCCATCTGATTCATGGGAAATTGATGGATAAAATTCAAATTTCACAATACAACATGAAAATAATGGTTGCAAAAATTAATATGATATAGAGTTTCCTTCGTGCGACCTCAATGCTCTAATATAACATATAAATTTGCCATTGTTGAAGCATAGGTTGCAAATTTTCATAGGGTGAAAGAATTTCTAGAGCTAGGACATAGAATTCCTCAAAGCCTTCAACAAATTTGTGGAGAAAATTGCAGAAAAAGGAGTAGATTTTAGCAGGTAAGTGATCTATAACTAGTGAAAATCAAGAATTTTGTGAGTAAGTTTTATAGATTTTAGAAGATGCCTCCATGGAAGGATTTGTCTGGGAAAATTGAATATTCTAAAAGGGGTATGCACGATGATTTTTTGGAACAATTTCCTTTGTTAGTTCATGAGATAACTAAAGGGAGGGAGTTGATTCCTAAGAACCCTAGAGTGGCCATAGTAGAGGGTTTCTATGACAAGGCTAATTGGGTACAAGATGCTCAAGTATCCATGGGAGGTTTAGAATTATTCAGAAAATGGTTTTCAGAGCAAAAATTGGATACTTCTTTGAGCAATGTCTGGGAGTTTGATATTGGAAAATTGATAGTCCCTACAGTTTTCTTTGATAGTGATTTATTAATGGATTTGGCCAAGAAGTATGACCCAATTATAGGGTGGGTAAAAAATCATGCTGGAGTAAACCTCTTTAGGGTTTGCTCTGAATTAATTAGAGAAGTTTTCAATCTTACCCTAACCATGTTGTGCATGAAACTATTGACATGGGTGATTTTCAAGCAAGGTATGATGCAGAAAAAATCTACTTGAAAAGGGGGCCACTACAGGAGCATACTGCTAAAGTTGGTACTTTTTCTATGATTACTACCAGTACCCCAAAGCCACTATTGAAAAGGAATTTTAACATTAGGGCTTAGGCATTGTATGTTTCTCTTTGTAATATTTTTGGAGTGGATGAGGTAGAACAAATCCCAAGCTCAATTGTCCTCATCATGGCACAAACTCTCCAATTTGGAATGAGCACTATTCTAGATTTTGCAACATTTCTTGCAAAAGAGATTCACAATGACTTGGTGGGGATAGCAAGGGGAAAAGTAGATAAAACTTTCTATGAATATTCAATACTTATTCATATATGTTTGCATAAAGGGCTTGCTTTCTTTTCCAAGGGTATGGAGCTAGAGACAACTAGGAATGGAGAAAAGAATCTAGTATAGTTATGGAGTGGGGATATGACCTCAGAAGCCATAGGTGCCAGTTATGTGAGGTTTGATAGGTATTTTTCATCAAAGCTTGGACTAATTTTGAGAGGAGATAGCCCTATAATTCCACAAGCATTGTTAGAATTGGTCAGACCCGAGGACCATGCTAAAGGGCTACTTGTCAGTCATAACTAGGGGGATACAATTCCCTACAATGTTTCAACAGTGATAAGAATATATGGTTTTTTGGGAAAACCTCATGTGCTACCATTTCATGTGCCTTTCAAGATAGGGATAGTTGAGATGTTATAGCAAATAGGTACCATAGATGAGAGGGAGTTGTCTAGGAAGGGCACATTTTTTCCAATTGTCACTGTGGCCCACAATTTTGTCTTTGTAAGGAAAGATTGGAAGCATCTGAATTTGTTTTTAGACAGATATAACATGGTAGAATCTCATGCTAGGTTTATTGATCTTGAAGGATTCTATGATGTCTTTAGGGAGACAATAAAAGCTTCCCGTACGGTCCAAAAAATTTACTATCCCGAAGATGTGATTAGAAATGTTTTTACCTTACAAGAACAGGAATTGTAAAAGGAAAAATGGATAGTATTTAGCAAAATCCTTGAATTCATTAATGCTTTTGACCCCTACTATGACCCATTAAAAGAAAAGAAATATTGGGGAGCCAAGGTGCAGGCCTTGATGAATAATTTTGCTAAGATAATACAAGCTATGAATGAAAAGAAGGATACATATGTTGAGGTATATCTAGATAGGGCTGCAAAAGTGTAGAAGAGAATTAATAGCAAAAATGTGGTAGCTCCTGGCCAATACACATTGCAAAGAAGGTTAGGTTATGTTATGATCCAGAATGTGCTACAAGGTCCCATTCATCAAGGAAAAAGAGCAGGAAGTCTACTTACAACCAATGCTCCAAAAAGGTAGAAGTTAGAACAAGGATCTTCTTCTTCTCAGCTAGAACAATACTCCCTAAGCCAGTCCCCAATCCGGATAGATGATGAGGCATCTTTAAGGGAACAACTTAGAAAAATTGGTGGAGAAGGGGATGTAATTGTTACTTGCACTAATATGGAGATTGGGGAACCACAAGAACCCCCTACACCTTCTTTGGAGCTCACTATTGCTGACTATCAAGGTAAGGAAATTGATCATATAGTTGCCCAAGCCTCTGAAAGGTTTATAAATGATGAAAATTTTGTGAAGTCTAGGGAATTTGCACAGTTTTTGTGGATGTTAAACATAGGCAATTTTGAGAAAACTTGTGAAAAGATAAGGGTAGAGCAACCTGATAAACCAAACTTTGTTATTAAAGAAGAGGTAAAATCCAAGTTTTTGAGTGATTTTTCCTAGTTTACACCTAAGGTTGGGAGGCAGTTAGTTAAGAAATTAGGAATCCTTACTTACTTGAATGGAATATAGTGAATGTTATGGTATTTGATTCAGTAAGAAAACAAAAGGATGTCCAGTTACAAACTAAAGAAGAGATACTATAGGCTCATAGAGGAGTCAAATTTAGTGATGACCACCAAACCCTTTTGATTTGGTCTATTGAGAAAAGGGATAAAACAAGGATGCAGGAAATCTCCACTGTAGATTATACTGGTGCATTAACAATCTACAGGGCTGGTGAAGTTGGCAGCAACAAGATATTTGGGATGGCATCAGAAATGCTAAAGTTTTACAGTATGGTGTTTGGCCAAGAAGAGGATGAATTTGCCCAGTTGAATGCTAGATTTGAAGAAGTGTTGAAGGCATATGAAGAAAGGGGCACATAGATAAAAAAAACTGAAGAATCAGGTATCTCAAATGGATAAGATGCTGGGGAAGAGAAAAATAGGAGAGTCCAGTAGACCCAGGATTGTATACCCTCCCAGGCCACCTATTGAGCCTTTTAGATCCACTCCAATTATTGAGGTACCTGATACCCCTAAAAGGCCTCAATTCCACACAACAAAAGATTTTGAGCAAGAGAAAACCAAGCTTTATGAATTGCATCTAGAATTGAGAAATCAATATGAAGAAAAATTAAGACAAGGTGAGATATATTTGATGGATAGGATAGAATGGCTAACCTTTTTTGATCAATTGGAAATGATTATATCCATTAGGGACGAATTCCAGAGAGATGAGGATAGGTTGAGGCCTCTTGTGCAGAAATGGAGGGAAATAAATAATGATATTACAATTATGTGCATATCTTTCATCCAATTGCCTTGTCATCAAATAGAAAAGATTTTTGATTTATTGAATAAATTAGAAGGTTTTGATGAGAAAAGAAATTCTTTTCAAAAAAGATTAATAAATTATTTTTCCAAATATATGGCTGAAAAATTTAGTCTATTTCCTTGTGCTTTAAAGACCGTTGATGAAGTAAAGGAAAAAGTAGAATGGAAAAAGGAGTTCGATGAGATATCTTGTAAAAGAATGAATAATATTGTTAATGAAACTAGCTACTAGCTATGGGCAAAAACAACTGAGGAACTGGTGAAAGTGCAACTATTTTATAATTCCATCAAAAAGGATTTTGTTGATTTAGAGGCAGTCACAACTTCTTTAATAACTATACAAAGAGAGGCACTAAGTTTTGATTGGCCAGAAGACACTACTTATGATGAATGGAGAAACAAATTTATGTCAGAAGAGCATTTGTTATAGGATGATGAAGTGGAAGAGGAGGAGCAGAAAAATGCAAAAGTAAAAGTTACTTTCGCGGTTAATGACAAAGACAAGGAAAACCCCCAGATTAAAGCAAGTTTGCAGGTAATCATAGATGATTCATCACTTTCAAGTTTGATGACCACTTACTCTGAGGATGAAGAATAAATAAAAGAATGAAAGCTCTTGTCTCAATCGATGAAAGTATAATAGAAAGGGACCCACCAAGGAATGTTTAATGTGATAGCCTTTCTGTTATTCATAGTTTTGTCCTTTTATTACAAATGTATCTAAAAATATTTTAAAGGACACCTGTCAGTCACATCTGCCCTTTGCTTGTTGCAACTCATGTCTATATAAGTGAGTTTTCAAGGCAATATGATGGTCTGGAACTTGTGCAAATTTTGTTTTTCTCAAGAAAAGTACATTACAATTGGTCCAATCGTATGTAGAGGTTTTGAGTTTGCTTCCATTGTACTTTTTGATAAGTAAATTGAATTGATAGAAATGGCAATCTATTCTGGGCATTCAATTGGTTTTCTATTGGTTATTGTATTAGTCATATGAAAAAGATAATACAAAGGGATATTTACACTATATCTATGTCATCAATTTTTGTCTCCAATTCATGGGTTTGTATACTTTGAAGTCACTTAATAAGGTTTAAATTGGATGAATGCAATCTGGATGGTTTGTATACCAATTTCATTATTGCTCTTAATTCAAGAAACTATATAAATGCTTCAGTAAATCAGTAGGGTTTGTGAATTCATGAGAGGATATTTCATAAGAATGGAGATGGGTGATTACAATTAACCAATTCATTTACAAGTTATTTGAATTAGATCTTCCTACCAATAGTCAATTCTTTGCCCAATGGATAAGGCACCGGTCCCATGAGTTAGAAGTAAGAAGGATGAATTCCGCTACTACATATCAAATCAATTTATAAAATCAAAATCATTTTTCATTCAATTTTGTTCAAAATTATAAGTGTTGGTCAATGCTCATTTATATCTATTCTCTAAGTCTTAGGTGGCTGCTATTTCTAAGAATATTTGTAAATTCAAGGAGAATGACGACCGGATCTGTTGACAAGGGATGCATACAAGTTTGAAAATATTGAAAGAATCGAGGTAAACTGCACATGTATTAGTGGGTAATAGATGAGAATCAGAATGAAACTAGAAGAATCTCTACACAACAATTTGCATTAAAATTATCCCTAGGTACACCCACATTGGTTTAGCAGAGCCAAAAGTGTAGGAAACCATCCTTTGGTTTTGTTGAAGTTGGGTCCAAGCGGTTTACTCATATAGCTAATAATGGGAATTAGCTGATCCTTAGGTTGTGTGGGTGTTATCTATCTGGTATTGAACATTTTTGTTGCTTAGTAGTTTTAAAACACCAACAGTATGAATTTTAGTGTTAATAGATTCCTTCCAGTATTTGATAGCAATGTTCTTTTCAATCATTAAAGTTCTTGCACAATCCATGATAGATCTATTCCTCCTTTTAGTTATTCTATTATGCTCAGGAGTTCTAGGGGTTGATACTTGTCTTTTGATTCCCCTTTCAATGCAAAAGTTATTGAATTCATGGGAGATGAATTCACCACCTCTTTTTGACCTCAAACATTTTAGTCTTTTCCCTATTTCCTTCTCTACTCTGGCCAAATACTATTTGAACTTCTCAAATGCTTTTGATTTCTCTCTCAGATACATGATAGTCATCATTCTAGACTAATCATCAACAAAAAGAATAAAGAACTTTTCTCTAGTATAGCTTTCAATTCCAATAGGTCCACATAAATCAATTTTCACAATTTCTAAAACTTCTTCAAACTTATAGTTCTTACTTTTAAAGCTAGTCTTTCCCATCTTACTGATCTGACAATTCTTGCATAGACCAACCTCATGTTTCTTTATACTAGGAATGCCTCTTACTTTCCTAAATTTTCTTATTTTAACCAAGTTATCAAAGTTCACATGACATGACCTTCTATGTCATAACCAACTTTCTTCAACTTGAGTAATAAAACATGAACATTCACCAAATTCAAGATAGAACAAGTTACCTTTTGTCTGTATGCCTGATCTAATCAGCTTTTCTTTGTCATCAAGCATTCTTACTTTTCCATGCATGAATTCCACTTTGAATCCATTATTGATTAGCTATGCCACACTCAATAGATTTTGTTTTAGTCCTTCAACCCAATATGCATTATCACATACAAGCTCTTTGGTTAGTGAGATTCTTCCTCTTCCTTTTATGCAACAAGGTTCATTATTACCAAACCTCACACTACCACCATCATAGTCTTCAAACTATTCAAACTTTGTTTTATCACCAGTCATATGATGAGAACAACCCCTATCTATGATTCATTTATCATTTTTACTCACATGAGAGATAAGTGTCATTTCCTCATCATTATCAAATTCATCTTTCATAGCAATGTAAACAATTTCATCTTCTTCGTCATCAAAATCATTAGAATCCTTAGCCATGAAACATGTTTTCTTACGTTTTTCCTTTAATGATTTGAAGTCTTTCTTACCATTGCACTTGTGACCTTTCTTCTCATCCTTATTTTTCTTGTTTGGGCACCTAGCAACACTATGACCAATTTCCTCAAATGAAAAATAGATTAAAGGAACCTTACCTTTGTATTTTTCTTTGCCTCTAGAATATTTCCTTGCTAGTAGAGCTTCAACCACTTCAAGATCACTATCAAAACTCTGTTCTAATTCTTCTTCACTTTATGACGAAGAATCCTTTATCTTCTTGCCTTTCTCTTTGAGTGAAAGCTTGTCTTCGAATACTGATTTAATGTTCTTGGAAGCTGGAACATAGTTGTCATAGTTATCTAGCTCAAATGTAGTCAATCTTCCTACTATTGCTTCTAAATTTATCTTATGATTCACTTCACATATTCTTTCTTGAATTGCAAAAACTCTAATTGCATAAATGGGAAGTAATGTTCTAACAACTTTACTTACAACTATTTCCTCCTCGATGTCTCCTCTAGAAGCCTTGATTGCACTGACAACTACTTTGACTCTTTCAATATATTTGGCAATGTTTTCATCCTCTCTCATCCTTATCTGATCAAATTAATCATCACCTCCATAGATATCTTTTAGCTTGTTCCACATTTCAAAGGCAGTTTTGCAGTCCTTAACATCATCAAATTCTTCATAGCTTAGGGAAAATGCAATGTCTATCATCATGGTGTTATGAGTCTTGTTTTTATTAATGTCATTTACTAATAGTGTACTAGGAGTCACATATGCTTCATCAAGATATTTCCATCTTGTATCTCCAATGAAAGTCAGATGGAGTCTCTAGAGACCTTGAGACCTTACCATGCTAAAAAGTTATCCTTGTTAAACCTTGGAATTTCCCTCTTGTAAGACATCTTGATCTTTAGCTTAGATCCTTGAAATCCTTCCTACAAGTACCAAATGCTTTGATATTAATTGTTGGAAATATAGATGGAGTGATTGAGAGGTAGGGTGAATTAGTTACCACAAAAACAAATCCATAGATCCCTTAGATTTCTTATAAAACTAGTTACTGTTGTCACTCGTTAGCCACACAGAAAAATGTTGTAACTCAATAGATGTACTGTGTATTAACTTATTTCTGATCTTTAAGCATTCACAATTATCAAAATTCATGAAAAAGAAAATAGCATGAACACATGAGACACTAGATTTAACATGGAAACCCAATATGGGAAAAACTACCAAGTAACTATCTATCAATTTTCACTCTTCTGAAGTGAGCCCTATTAGGAGCCAACCCTATTAAAGGTTACAAAAAAAACTATTAGGTGTGACCTTATTAGAGGATTTAATCACCTTTCTAGTAGTGGCCTTGCTAGAGGACTTTAGAACAATTCAATAGAACTATCCACCTTGTTAGAGGATTTTAAAAAATGGTTGTTAGACCAACTCTATTAAGAGATTTACCAATTATTGCTACAATGGTGAGAAAGTAACAATAAGTGACCTGAATGAGATGCAACTTATCTAAGAAGTGAAGGAACTTAAACAAAACTTACCCTCATTCTTGTTCTTACAAGTTCCCTTTACATGTATAACTATAAAACACTTTATGGCTTCTTGTAAACCCTCCTTTATGCCATGTCAGGCTATTACACCTTTATGCCATTCTTTTAAATGCAGATGCGTAAATCAAACCACAATACCTTTCCACCCCTTCACTCAATAGTTTACTCATATTCCCATAAAGTGATCTAACACATCTCCTTTATAACCAATTATGTTCACATGCTTAACACTTTAACGTATGACCAGGAATACCTTTTGAAGCTCCTTTTTCTCCTCCACTTAGCCTATCACCATAAAGCCATAATACCACTTTCAAAACATAAGAATCCTTTACGCCTCTTCACCTAAGAATCAAACGTATGATTGGGGAACCTCAAAATGAATTATTCTACTACTACAAAAAGAAAAAGTGTATCCCCGTAAAACATGAACTCCTTTATGCCTCTACTTGGTGAAATGTGACCATAGAAACATGAGTAAGAGAGTATTTTGTTCTTACATGAAACCCTACACCATAAGACAATAAAGGGAAGAACTTAAGTGCTTTACAAATTCTTTTGAAATTTTGAAAAAGACTTAGGGTTTTTTACACACTTAAGGTATTTCAATGGCTATGTTGATGACAAACCTTGAGAGTTTAATAGAATTCAAACAACACATGAATCAGGGCAAGACTAGGGTAACCTAAGAATTTTAAAAATTTATAAGGAACAAAACCCTAATCTGCATGATATAATGACTTAAATGTTTTTTCACAAAAAATTTAGAATTTCTCTACACTATGAAAAATTAGACCAACAATTTCTATATGAATTCCAAAAATCTACCCCTCTTAGATACAAATTGGGGTAATTTTTTAAGTGGCTTCCCACACCCATATAATCTAATTAATTTAATATTTGTTTTACACATTCAACCCCTAAAATTTAATTCATACTTTCTATTAGGAAAATACTCCTTGGGTCTCCACATAATCTTTATCTTCTTGGGTATCCTTGTAACTAATCCTCAGAGAAATATAATGATCTACACAATAAATACATCCCAAAATAGTTTTTAATCTCCATCCCTACCATGCTTTTCCTAGGCTTTACACCACATCTAAATGGAAAATGTGTTTCCTTGGTCATTGGTTGTGGTTAGTTTCAAGGAATCCCTAAAGTGGCCAACATTTTGCAATAGGAGAAAATAACACAGTAGAGAAATTTTTATAAAGTTTTTTTGATCTTCCATTTGACTAGTTGTGTGTGGAGTGACCTTTTAATCTCACTAGCATAGAAGTACTAGAATAAAGGCCTACTTTGAATTGGATGATTTACATCCTTACACCCACTATATTCATCAAAAAATATTATCATAAATTAGTAGAAGAAGAATTAGGAAATAATTCTAAAAGTGATATTTGAATGGTCTTTTCTACATGTTCTTCCTTATCCTTCCTAACATTGACTTCTTTATTAGCATTGTGTTAGTACCCGATATGGTCACAATTTCAAAGCTTCAAGTTCAGAATTGTTGAACCACTTCAAACTAAAGTTCAAAGTAGTCCAAAATAGTTTGATGTTTTAGAGGTCCAAGTTGGTTTGTTGGGTCAACATGCAGACTCAGATCAGGCTTAAGGTTGTCAAGTTCAATGATTCAGAGCAAAGGTATAAGGATCATTTAATCCAAGTTCAGAGGACTTCACAAGAAGTTTAATAGTTTCCAAATTTAGTTTCATATGTTGAACCTCTTTGAACCACTTCGAATTGAAGTTTGAAGTAGTTCAAAGTAGTTCAAAATGGTTTAATGGTTCAAATAACCCATCCTACAGGTTCAATATAAATGAAGTTCAGACTCTAGGTTTCGAAATGTAGATTCGTTCATTAAAAAAAGTTCAAAGCCCAGTACTAGTCCATGATTCAGAGTTTGTGCAGAAGTTCAAAGGTTGTAATTTGAAGATGCACCTTGATCAAAGAACAAAATACCACTATGGAAAATCTTTGAAATTTCTTAATACTGAAGTTCAACATTCAGGCTCAAAGATCAATTTCAACCCAAAGTTGGTACTTTCTTCTCATTTTCAAGTTAGATTGATCCAATCCCAAAAGATGAAGCCAAGAAGGAGTTATGTGGATAAAGATGGGATGAACTTGGGTATATAAAAAGTGGAAGCCCGTGGGTGTAAGCTAGGAACTTTGCAGTTACTTTTGGCCTTTTTAGTGCTCTTCTCCAAGGTAGTTGTCTTACATAATTTGTCAAGGAATTGAAATTAATTTGTATCTACTAATACACGAAGGATCAACTGAGGTGGTCAAGTTATGTTGGTCTATTGCTCTCCAAGTCTGCGAGCACTGTAGGGAACCTGATGGGTTGATTATGTGCTATTTATCATTTGATCCAACTACTTACTTTGGATTACACAATGTGGTGATGAGCCTGGAATAAGCCTTTGTGCTTTCATGACCATTTGAGAACCAGTTAAATAGGAAGAGACTGCGGTGAAAAGACAAGAATTGAGTTTCAAATATGCAGGTTGGCAGACAAGATTATATTGACTCAAGATTCAACACAGAAATTGTTTGGACTATTATGAAGCCTCTGTTAGAACCCATCATCACCCTAGAGACTTTATGCTACCATATTTTTCGGGAGTAACAAGAGTTATTGCAGCAAAATAATGCTATTAACACGAAGGCATGTTCAAAATGGTGTCCAATGATCAGTAGGGAATTTCAATTCAGCAAGTCAGATTTTCTGACAGTCATATAGACCCTCAAACAGAGATTTTTAACTTTTCACTCGGGCATTATTTTTAAAATCGCCTTGGTGAGAATGTGGAGAACTAGGATTCAGATAACATATCCAAAATTTAGTAAGATCCAATAGTGGAATAATTAGTTATACCCCCTATAATCAGGCTTATTTTTACTGTCAAAATCATTTCCAATCCGCCCAACATCATGAATATCTTATTTAAAATTAGATCATTCAAATGATAGGTGGCATATGTAAACTCTCTCACATAATGTAGATATATGACAGATGTAGATATATGACAAATGTCTAAAATTGAAGTTTGGAAAGGAACAAATAAAATTATAATGTTTTATTAAACATTATAATTATCAAGATATATAAAAAATTATGGGTTATAAACATATCTCTCATATAATCTTTTCAAGCAGAATGTGAAAGATTATGTTTTATATTATAACTTTAATGAAATATGCCATTAAGATTTAATATTCAAACAAGAATTAGTGGGAGATATTGCAAAGGAAGAGGGAAATCAAAATTTTTTCAAGAATCAGTTGCAAAAACTGAACAGTCATAAACATCAGAAAAGATAAATAGGTTTCAGCAAATGTAAATGGGGTTCCACTTTTTCTTTTGGTAGCTACAGAATATGTGTTGTCAATAGGGGGAGATTTTTCAGTTCTGAGGGAAAAGAATGCAAACTTTGGAGCTATAGCAGAACAGAGCTTTCCTTGCTAGACTTTGTGTTAGTGATTAAAGAGGAATTTGATTTTGAAATGTAATGTAAGGGAGATGGTTTTTATTTTCTAATGCACGTGTAATAGGATCTATGTAGTCTTTTACATCTTAAAGAGGGGAGGTTTGAAAGATATCTGCAAATTAGAACTTTGAGTCTATGTATTTTTCTTTCCACTAATGGTTATGTTGCTGTAACTTTCAATTTTTTTTAAGTGCATCAGATGTGCTATTTTCTGAACACATTTGATATCAAGATCTTCTGGAAGCTTTGATTCATCTTTTCTCAGGAGAATGGAAATTGTTCTTTTGACCTTTGTCCTTTATAATGTAGTGTTCAGTAAATGAACTTTGTGTCATCTGTTGCTCCTTGCTTTTTTTTTCTTTAGGTTTTTAGGTTTCGCATCTACTCTATGTTTATGGGTAGATGTATGTGGTCCTTTTATGCTTTCTAGTAAATGCATTTACATTTAATTCATTGTATATTTTATACGAGGAGCTGTACCTGATAAAAATTTAGAGGAAGCTTATCAATCCCATGATAACCTATCCAACTGTTGGTGTTAGTTTTTCCTTTCACTTGGGTGTTCAAGGTCAGAATTGCATACATTTTCTCGAAGGACAATTTGTTCAATAACACATTGATTTCTTTCTTAGGTTCCATTTTGAAAATAATCTTAGGTTTGGATAGAAAATTGAACTTATAGCTTTCAAAATCTGTAGAAGGCACCACATTTCTTGATTGCTTTCTCTACACGTTCTTCTTCATATCTAGATGGTACTTTGCACTTAATAGCTTTTCATCCCTCTTTTCCATTTAATTCATATTTATGGCTTCACATATTTTGGAGAAGTGATAACTTCTCTATTTTTCTCATCTATCATCTCAAACATTTTTTCAATTAACTCTTTTTACTTTAGGGTACTTGAAATAAGAAATTTTTCCTTTTAAGATATTTATAAACTATTTTCACACTTTTTAAAGGTAACATTGTTGTCCCTTCTAAAATCCTAAAATATCACAATTTTGCACTACTTGTTTTGAAGTGTCCCCAAAATAGAAAGAATTTTCACTTCGTATTCTCTGTTTAGTACATACAATTTTGCAAAAAAATACTACTTTATAAGCTCCATGTTTGAGTTTATCTAAAACAATGACAAAATGCCATATCACATGGTATCTTCTTTATCATACCTAAAATATTTTTTTTAAAAATTAGCTATTTTGCAAGTGCCTTTTGTATACACCCTATAATGATCGTCTAGACTATGGGCCCCCATTATTCAATTTATCAATTTATCAAATTTCTTGAATCAATGGTTTGCAATATTTTATTAAATCAATTCAAATCAATTTCCTTGATCAAATTCGATTATTTTATTTCTAAGGTTGATCATTTTATCCTAAGTCTTATTTAATTAAAAGAAAATCTCCTCTTTTAATTAAATAAAATAAGTCCCCATTTAATTAAAAGGAAACCTCTCTTTTAATTAAATAATTCATTCGCATTTAATTAATTAAGAGAAAAAACCCTCTTTTAATTTAATTAAATATCTCCTATTTAATTAAAAGAACTTGCTCCCTTTTAATTAAATAAAAATCCCACTTAAATATCTCTTGTTGATGAAAGGGAAATAAAATAAATTCTTTTATTTAATTTCTACACTCAAACGCACATATTTCTAAGTGGGACTTATCTTCTCACTTTCTTCTCAACCACTCCTCTTTTCTCATTGGTGGAATTTTGTCTCACATGGATCAAACTCTATTATCCCATATTGGTTGTGAAAAGCCTCTCACCTCCATAATTTCCTTTATAAGGGAGAGCCCTCTCCTCATTTTAGACACGGATGATGTTATTGTTATGCTGCAGGTTTGGAGAGAAATTTTTGAAGAAGGAGTTTTTGAATGCTAAAGCTTTTTGTGGAGAACTTCTATCTTCTTGTCTCATTCTCTCTTGCACCCATGGCTTTCATCATGGGCTTTTATAATTGCATTTGCATGTTAGTTTAGAGTCATATTTGCTTTCATAAGATTAGATCTTGCTTTCATAGATTAGATTTTGCATTGTTCTTGCATTGTTATCATATAGATTAGTTTTCATCTCCATTTTCATGCATTTTAGATCTTTGAATCTCTCATTTCATGGTGTACTTGCATGGGCATGAACTAGGTCAAACTGAGGGCCTCCATTGCAAAACTCTTGCACTCCATGACTAGAGAGTTATGAGTCACCATTTAAGACCTCATTCTTGAGAAATCTTGAATATAATGATTCATAGAAGTGTGCTCACATTTTAGGCATACATTTTTGGCGCCCACCATGGGGAAACCCACCTTTGCTTCTTAGTTTTTGTGCAGATCTATTTATAGACTCAAAGAAACCCTAGATTTGAAGGATTTTCTCATATCTTTCAAACGGATGCATATTTTGATCTAAATTTTTTTATACAAGGTTTTGATGTATCCAAGAAGCTTTGGTCCAATTTTCAAACTATTTTGGAACGTTTTTGAGCTTTTATGATATTTTCTTAATTTTTCATAAAAAATCATTTTCAGGTGTAAATCAGCACATTTTTCAAAAAAAATTATATTTTTGGAAATATCTTTGAATTTTGAATAGAGTTGGTTCTTTGTGTTTCAATTTTAGAGGTCATATTATGGGTCAATAATTCAATTTGCAAAAACTGGTCTATTTTGATAAAACAACTCCCTAGGGCACAAATTAAAAGATCCTTTCAAAAATTTTGCATTTTTGGAAAGCTCTCTAATTTTTGATAGGGGTTACTTTTCTATATTTTGAGTTTTGGATCCGAATTCATATCATGTAGATCCTATCTTTATGACTAAGTCAAAAATCAATTGAAAAAAAAAAAGGCATTGAATGAATAGTTTGCATTTTATTTTTACAATGAATCAATGCATAATGTGGGCTTTCATTTGGGTTACTTTCTGATTATTATCACTCTTAAAAATTAGATTTTCAGATCTAACCTTGATTTTGCACGAGTTGACATATATTGCATTCATGAGTTTGTTGCTTTGTTCGTTGTGAGCGAGCGATGAAGTGTAAACGAAAGGTACAACAAAGAAAAGATGCATTGCAAGGATTACCAGGTAATTTTCCTTGACTGATAACACTTCATTTGGAGCTAAAATGAACATCTCTTGTGTCAAGCTTGTGTGTGTATTTCCTTTCATGTTCTTATTTTACAACACATGCATAATTTGATACTAGGTTGTGATCTCCATTAGTTTCCATTTAGCAGGCTTAATTACTTATGATAGATCTAATTAGCTATCTTGGGCTATTGGACTCACTAATCTATCAGCCCCTCATTCCACCCTATGGTTGCAATCTTAGCACCACGTTAAATGGGGAGGGGTTTACATGACTAAAGCATTAAATGTTCTGCTAGGCAACCCTTTTGTGCTTTTTAGAACTCACTAGTTTCTGAGTTGTGGACTCATTTTGGCTTGTGTGAGGGGTTAAATGTTCCACATCTCTGGACTCACCTCACATTAGTTAAAGTGTTAAGTGTACCACCTTGTGCTCTTTGGTTTCTTTTGGATAGTTTTTCTTTCAGGAATTAACATCTATACACACATAGTAATTAGGCCTCATGAAAACTATTTGTGGATCTTGAGAGAGTGGGTTCCTAGTGAAACTTCGCTCTATGATGGATTCCTTGTAGGTGGGGAGGATATTTTGAGCATCTCACAGATAGATGAATCTTCAACTTGTTGATTGAGGCATCCTTTCTCTGAAGAGGTTGATAGATCACTGGGAGTTGATATCATAGATCTTTAAGAGATACTCTTAGTTTAGCGTGTCAGATTAATCTGTCTGCTTTGATTGAGCTAAAAGTGAAAAGGTTTCAAAACCTTGGATCTGGAAGCTAAGTCCCCTTATGGTACACTATTGTGAGTTGGTCACCTTTAGAGAGGGTTAACCATAGCAGACAATCCCTCTACAGGACAAACTACGTTGATGGAACCTCAAGTGATAATAGCCATTTTCGCCATGGTAGTGACAACCGCTATATAAATGTCCTTGTGGAAGAAATCTCCACGGGTGTGGTTCATTGTGGGTTGTTAGATCTCCCTAGCAGCTCTTGAAGATTAAGTTCTCAGACTATGTCAAAACCTCGGTGCACCAGGATTGGAGGTCACCCCTGTGAGTCATAAAAGTTGTAGAGTCAAACCATTACTAAAAACCTTAGAGAGGCCAAACTTTTTCATTTTCTAGGAATGTGTGCAATGATTGCAAAACTCTTTGAAAACATACAAAATTAGCTCTCCTAGGGATTAGCACAAACTAAGTAACTTGATTGTTCATGCGCAAGGTTACTTTTTCCCTTGCTCATTGTTTTCAGATGTGCTTGAAATCACCTGCTTGCTGTTCTATGTGCCTTTTTATCTGCCTGGTTACTAAAACAAATCAACAATTTGTACAAAACTATTTGAAATCTTCAAAGTCTTTTCAAAATCTAGTTCAGTTGTCAATCTGGTTTCCATTTTCGCACACAATTTGCAAACTTTTGCGCGAATACTTGTTGTCCTACCACTTCTTCACACAGTTTTGTCCAAGTTCTCATGCAAACAGTTGCACATCTCCATGTGAGATCTTTATGCTATCCAAGTTAACCTTGCACTACTTTGCGTGGCCTATAGCACATCCTCGTGTGAAATCTTTATGCTATCTTGAGTCTTTGCATGGCCCTGTGTACTTTCTCATGTGCTTCTTAGAGGATATTCATGTGAAATCTTGAGTCTAAACTATCAAGTTAGTCTGTTAGAGCTATCTGTGCTCTGTACCAAGTCTATTTCTTGCACAAGTTTACTATTTTTCTGTCTGCAAACATTCCTCAAATAGTAGCATCTCGCTTAGCTAATGACTTTTGATCCATACTTTAACTAGTCTTGTCTCTCAGTTATCTTGCTCTTGTCCTTTAGTGCTTGTTGTACTCCATGTTATGATAGTCATAATCTTTGGCTGTTCTAGCCTTCAAATTAGACTATTCATGCCTTAGTATACAACACTCTTATCTTGTCCCATTGAGACTAAGTTCTAGTGTGGTCCTTGTCTAAGCTTTTTCTTTTTGTCATTGTCTATGACTGTGGCAACTTGACTTATGTTCTAAAACTTGACTGTCACTACTTGAAACATAATACATCAAAATGGCTAACAAAAAATGCACTAAATCCAATATTCCTATTGAGGAAGAAGGGATTCTAAGTACAAACATGAAGAAACAAATTGACACGATAAGTGCTCAACTTCAAAGACTAAAAGAAGAGGAAAATGCATCATCAAACAAATTCTCCTTGAGAGAAATTTTCCCTTCCTCCTATGACAATCAAAAATCACATTCTTGTGATCTTGAATCCAAGATATCTGAGAACACTTTACAAACACCCAAGAAATCTAGGAATATCTTTGAAGAAAAACCTTGGGAATCTAAACCAAAGCTTGATTTCACCCCTTTGGGAAAATCTTATGAATTAACCTTGGAAGAACTTCTCGAAGAAAAACTCATTACTTTACCTAAGCTCACTTTGGCGGGAGTTTCCTTTATGAGTAACTATTGTGCCTATCATAGACATAATTTACATAAAACTTCCCATTGTAAGGAGCTGAAAAACAAGATCCAAGATCTCTTTGACAATGACATAATTCAAAAATCTAAGCTCTCATATACTAAAGATTCTACTCTCAAGAAGGATCAACCTCATAAAACCATGTCTAGTAACGATTCAAATGCAACTACTACTTCCTCCAACATACATCCACCTTCTAAATTGTCCAATCTTTCCAACACATACTCACCAAAAGAATTCACTACTCCCCTAGTTGACTATGTGTACCCTTAAGGACTACCTTTAAAGGAAACTCAAGCTAATCTTGACTTACCTGCAAACCTCTCCCATACTACACAAAGAAAAGATCCAAAACCTCCATGTGTTGCTCCTCCTATTATCCCCAATCCAACTATTCCTCCATTGTCCCTTCAAGATCCTATTAAGGAGACTCTAGAAATATATTCGAATACAAATTCAGATACTCCCTCATCCTTGGATTTGGTTTCATGTCAAGAGGACCACTTAAATGATGAAGAAACAAGTTTTGATCAAGACCAAGATTCCTTCATCCCCTTTCAAGTCTTCCAAGATCTTGTGCCTCCATCTCAAGAGCCACATAGTCCTCCATCTCCCATGTCATGTACCTCTACTAAGCAAGATCAAGATATTCCTTCCACCATCCTTAAGGAGATTATAAAAGACCAAGAGAAGCATACTTTTCCTATGTTACCCAAAATTCCTTTTGAAGAGAAAAGTGTTCCCTCGCTCCCTTATTCTACCTTGCTACATTCACTTCCAAACTATGCTCAAGCTTTAAATACTCCTATCAAAGGTATTGCTCCTATAATAGTTACTCATAAATCTATTGATGACTTTGGTCATATTCCTCACTCTAAAGATGTTGATATCCATACTCGTGGTCCATTCACATCTTCTAAATCTATCCTTGGTCCCTACCCATCTAAGCTAAAACCTTCAAGTCTTCCATCCATATTGGGACCTTATGTTCCTCTATCTTCGACTGCCACTATGAGCTCATTACACATTCCTCCTACCCTACCACAAGATCAACAAAGATACACATACTTGAACTCTTCACGTTCACCTTTCCATCTAAACCAGTCATATTTGCCTCATTCATCAACAAGTCCTAGGTCCTTTGGAAGCAATTTGGATGATCAACTCAAACACAAGTGCATGAATCCATCCTCAAAAGTTCACACTATCTCCCCTGATCGACATGTGAATGTCAAGAAGGAAAGTATGCAAAAGAGACCACAAAGGTCCACTATTCAAAGAGCTCAACCAAAGAAAGTATGGGTTCTTAAATCTGTTATTGAAGAAATGCATTCCAAAGCATCTAATGAAAAATCAAAAACTATATGGATTCCCAAGTCTCTTTTGAAGGACTTGAATATCAAAAACAAATCAAAGTTGACATTCAAGCTTCCAAAGGCTTCCACTCCATCTTCTTCCCAACATCTTCCTAAAAAGGTTTCAAAACCTTCTACTCCACCCCTCTCCAAAATGGCTTTTCTACCTCATATATCTAAGCCTCAATCTATTTCATCCATATTTCCTCCATCATTCCACTACCCCTCAAGGTGTGTGTCAATGTTGATCTTGCCTAATATGTCATCCACCCTCATGAGATTCTCTAAATCTTATGCCTGCTTGTCATCCTTGCTTGTTTCAGTCTTCCAAAACCAACAACTATATCCTCCATCTACCTCTCATTTTCCTATCTCCCTCCATTACCTTATCAACATCTTTGAGCATGCCTTGCTATGGTCTTGGCTTATCATAACTTATCTTTCTTATAGGAGCACTATTCAAATTGAAGAAGGCTTGAATTCTTTCCAAAAATTCTAAAAGTCCAAAATAATAATAATAATAATAAAATAATAAAATGAAAAAGTGCCTTGGTGAAAACCACTTCTTGTGGCACCTTGGACAAGTACCATGATGAAAACCTGGTAAACAGGCGTCATGCATAATTCTTCCATCCATGACATCCTATCAAGATCTTGCTTATCCTTCAAATGTCCTCATTCCTGAAGTCATTCACTCATAACCTCCATAAAAAACTTTGTTATCCTATTCAGTTAACCCTTTGGTCTTGATCAATGAAAGAAAGAAGAAAACTTAGTTCTTAGCAATCTCTTGACATGGTCATTTTCTTTGGTTACTTACATGATACCCTTCATTACACCATGAGCTTATATCCTCTTCCCTAGCTTGGGTAATCTTGTGAAGGCTTTCCTTGAGGGTAACATTCATCGCTTCATATTCTTTGTCTATCCATCTCTTCTTATCCACTCGCTTGCTACTACATCTCATCTTACACCTTGCTAGACACTAGAACAAAATCAAGGTGATTCTTCTTGAGAGCTAGTAATCTCTAAAAAAATCTAAAAATTGGAAAAAAGTCCTAAAAAAAATAGTTATCCTAGTGAAAACCTAGCAATAGGCGCCTTGGTAACACCAAAAAAATTGAAAGATCTCAAAAAATACAAAAAAATCAAAAAAAGAAAAAAATACAAAAAAATCAAAAATACAAAAAAATCAAAAAATACAAAAATACAAAAAAAGAGAAAAATACAAAAAAAATTGAAAAATAGAAAAGTGCCATTGGTGAAAACCTGGTAAATAGGCACCTCTTGTTCCCAATGCTCCATCTTGCAGTGCATCTTCTAGCTATTCTATACAGTCGCTTTCACGCTTTTGCTTTCCTTCTTTTCTTACTCATGTATCCATGGATTGAGTCTTGTCCCAGCTCAAGGGCATCCCCCTTAGTGTCACTCTTTTCGAGGTTCTCCTCATAGAATCTCTTTCATGATAGTCACTAGTTGTTTCAACTGCATCTTCCTACTATCGCTAGTGTCACTATTTTCGAGGTTCTCCTCATAGAATCTCTTTCGCAATAGTCACCAGTTGTTTCAGCTGTGTCTGCCTACTATTGCTTAGGTCACGTCTCCAGCTTCATTTATGGAAGATCTCTATTGCATCAGTCATCAGTCATTCTGGCTGTGTCTATCTACTATCGCCTAGTCCTCTTTAGGTTCTTCATCGTGAAGATTCCTCTTTGACATTAGTCACTAGTCGTTCTGACTGTGTCTGCCTACTGTTGTCACCCTACTAAAGAGATTTCTTTCGAACGTATTCTGGACATTAGCACTTGACATCAATCCCAAAACATTGAACTCAAAACTAATGTACTTGTTTGGATATGCTAAGAATTTTCTTTGTTTTCTTTTTTTTTCTTTATCATATCTCCTCGAGCAACTCGATGATGTCATCTTTGACTAGAGAAGTAATTACTGGAGGCATGATCTTTTTCTTTGCTTGTTGTTTGAGGTTTAGTTCCAATAAGTTGATCTACTCCTATAAAAGAGGTGTCCACTATAAGAGCCTCCATCTCGTATTGGATGGCCGTGTGTACCTCGAATTCTTTTATAAGAATACATCAATAACATTGGTGCTTCTCCTTGTTTGTTGGAGTGAACTCTTCATGCTACAGTAAATACTGATATTCATCCTGCTAAGCGAACGTATGGGTCACTGCGAGTATATCTAGCACACTTCTGTCTTAGGTTACGAACGCAAGGGTCATTGCGAACAGAATGAATACTGAATGCTTAGCATAAGAGGGATCTCCCATGTGTTTGGTGTGCCTGCCATGCAAGCAACATTTTGGTCATCCTAGCATTTATACTTTGATGCTTATGTTAACTTTCTACATTAAAAGGGACAAATGCTCTGGTCATTCTAGCTTCTTGTGCCTCGAATACTTACATTTAATCCTGACAAACCAATAAGGTATGTTATATTCATATTTCTATGATTGCAATGTCAGTGGGAATTGTATGACCTATGAGCTTTGTTCTATATCCAATGATGATTAAATATTGAGGCTTGGTAACCAGACCTAGGGTTGCATTTAACATAGTCTCGCATTGCATACTTCACTTGTATAAGCATGTGATTCAATTGTGAATCTACTTTCACCTTCTCTGACGAGGGATTGTTGATCTCTTCAAAGTATCATGTTCTTCATGACTACACAAATGATCTATTAATCACTCTTTTGGCTGATTTGGCTTCTTAGAACCCATTTTTTTCGGGATCAAATTTGAAATCTGACACACTTAAGTGGCTAAAAAATGCATTTTAGAATTTTGGGCAATCCAAATTCTTTTGATACTTTTGTGATTCTTGGAATCTTTTCAAATCAAACTTGGACTTTTGGACCTCAAAATCACTTCAGATCAACTTCAACATTTCTTCAGATCGTTCTGATCTCTTCAATTTCTTCTGATCATTCCAATCTCCTCATCTTTTCTTTAGATCGTTCTGATCTCTTCAATTTCTTCTGATCATTTTGAACTCCTCATCTTTTCTTTATATTGTTTAGATCTCTTCAATTTCTTCTGATCATTCTAATCTCCTCATCTTTTCTTTAGATCGTTCTAATTTCTTCTACATTTTGTTGAATCTCAAAATTGATAAACTGCTTCACATCATATTTTTGGTGTGTCATCTTTCGATTTCACTCTCGAGGGGGCAGGATGATTACATCATTGAATACTTATTGCTTGGGGCATCTCGTTCCCATCTTATGTCCTCATCACTTGGGGCATCTTGTTCCCTTCTATCCAGCATCTTTTCTATCTATCTCATTTTTTTCATCAATTGATCAACCTTATAATAGCTCCTCTCAGAGTTCGATGGACAGGTATTGGGACAGTCTAAACCCCAACTCCTGAGGATCAAGCCTCATTTTGGGGATGATCCTACGACTCATGATTAGACTTTGTTATCTTTTAGTAATCTCAGGTATCTAGGTGTTCTATCTAGATCCTTGAAGGTTAAGCTCCGTTCTGGAGATAATCTTCTAAATGCTTTCAATCTCAGGTACCTAGGTTTTCTATCTAGATCCTTGAAGGTTAAGCTCCATTCTAGAGATAATCTTCTAAATGCTTTCAATCTCAGGTATCTAGGTGTTCTATCTAGATCCTTGAAGGTTAAGCTCCATTCTGGAGATAATCTTCTAAATGCTTTCAATCTCAGGTATCTAGGTGTTCTATCTGGATCCTTGAAGGTTAAGCTCAGTTCTGGAGATAATCTTCTAAATGCTTTCAATCCTAGGTATCTAGGTGTTCTATTTGGATCCTTGAAGGTTAAGCTCCATTTTGGAGATAATCTTCTAAATGCTTTCAATCTCAGGTATCTAGGTGTTCTATGTGGATCCTTGAAGGTTAAGCTCCATTCTAGAGATAATCTTCTAAATGCTTTCAATCTTAGGTATGTAGGTGTTCTATTTGGATCCTTGAAGGTTAAGCTTCATTCTGGAGATAATCTTCTAAATGCTTTCAATCTTAGGTATCTAGGTGTTCTGCTTGGATTCCTTGGGATTAAGCTCTATTCTAGAGATAGTGCTTAAAAGCTTAGCAATTGGTCTTCATATCATCAACTTCAAAACTAATCCTTAAATTAAATCACTTTTAATAAATACGCCTATCTTGATTAATTAAATGTAATTATTTAATTAAATGAGAAAGGTATCTTAGTTGCACTTGTGACTAGTGATGCTTGTGTGATTTTTTTTTTTTTTTGGATGTCCGTTAATAATGGCCCAATGATGAAAATAAGTTCTTTACATTCTCTAATGAATGATGAACACAAAATCCTATGTTATAGTTGCTCTTTTGCAAGTACACCATTGCATTTTCATGTAGCTTGCATTATTAGACTTCATGTTAGCTTGCATTTTTAGGCTGCATTATGAGTTTGAGGGGGTTCTCCCTTTATCTTTATTGTGGACTTTTAATCAACTGTGGTCATGTTTTGATCTTCATTTCCTTATCTTCTTTCATGATCTCAATCAAAATTTCTATCTTAAACAGTTGATTGATTTTGGGGCATTTTCTTTTCTTCTTTCTATTTTCTTTCCATATCTTTCAAACTCCTATCTTCCATTTTCTTTATCCCCCACTTCTTTTCTTCTAAAATCAACTTTGGGGCATAATATTTCATGCTTGATGATCTACCTTGGTTCAAGGATTCTTATATCTTTCATCTTACATCAAGAACCTTATCTTTTGTTCGATTTGATCAAATTTCTCAATTTGTTGTCTCTCCTCTATCTCATTTCGATTTCGATCATGAGGGGGAAATAATTATTAACTTCAATCTTTGATTCAATTTCTTTCTTTGACTACATGTGTTCCCAAATCGATCACACATTAGTCAAATAGGGGCAAATGTATACACCCTAAAATGGTCACCTAGACTATGGGCCCCCATTATTCAATTTATCAATTTATCAAATTTCTTGAATCAATGGTTTGCAATATTTTATTAAATCAATTCAAATCAATTTTCTTGATCAAATTTGATTATTTTATTTCTAAGGTTGATCATTTTATCCTAATTCTTATTTAATTAAATAATTCATTCGCATTTAATTAATTAAGAGAAAAACTCCTCTTTTAATTTAATTAAATATCTCCTATTTAATTAAAAGAACTTTCTCCCTTTTAATTAAATAAAAATCCCACTTAAATATCTCTTGTTGATGAAAGGAAAATAAAATAAATTCTTTTATTTAATTTCTGCACTTAAATGCACATATTTCTAAGTGGGACTTATCTTTTCACTTTCTTCTCAACCACTCCTCTTTTATCATTGGTGGAATTTCGTCTCACATGGATCAAACTCTATTATCCCATATTGGTTGTGAGAATCCTCTCACCTCCATAATTTCTTTTATAAGGGAGAGCCCTCTCCTCATTTTAGACACAGATGATGTTATTGTTATGCTGCAGGTTTGGAGAGCAATTTTTGAAGAAAGAGTTTTTGAATGCTAAAGCTTTTTGTGGAGAACTTCTATCTTCTTGTATCATTCTCTCTTGCACCCATGGCTTTCATCATGGGCTTTTATCATTGCATTTTCATGTTAGTTTAGAGTCATATTTGCTTTCATAAGATTAGATCTTACTTTCATAGATTAGATTTTGCATTGTTCTTGCATTGTTATCATATAGATTAGTTTTCATCTCCATTTGCATGCATTTTGGATCTTTAAATCTCTCATTTCATGGTGTACTTGCATGGGCATGAACTAGGTCAAACTAAGGGCCTCCATTGCAAAACCCTTGCACTCCATGACTAGAGAGCTATGAGTCACCATTTGAGACCTCATTCTTGAGTAATCTTGAATATAATGATTGATAGAAGTGTGCTCACATTTTAGGCATACACCTTTGTCCTCTCCATTTTATATTGCAAAAATATGCTTTATTAAGTATTTTATCAAGGAGAAGCTAAAAAATTCATAGTGCATTTTTCTTAGAAATTTTCAAGCTCTACCATATTATACGCTCACTCCCCATTTGACATCAATGAAAAAGGTGAGTAATCTATGTACAAATCAAATTTTGTAGTGGCAATCCTCTTGGTTTACATACTTGATAATATCTACAAATGATCTCCTTAGAGTCTCATACTTTGTGTCTCATGTCTTCTTCATTGACTCGACTACTTGAATGATTGTACAAATAGAATAAGCTACTATTTTTGCTCCATTAAGGTCTAGTGGTGTGAATGACTCATAAATTTTCTTTGAAGACTCCAAAGTTTCAAGTTCCTTATACACCATATCAAGTTTTGGGATTATCATATTTTGTAATAATGTGAATCTCCCCAATATCATGTTCCTATCTCTCTAAAGTTCATTGATGATATGATAAATTGAACTAACTATTTTATCCATCTTAGTAACACTTTGTCAAATCTTCTACATACTTATTATATTAGTGGCATCTTATAAATACTTTTTTCTTCTAATACATGCAATGTAGATCTTCTTTATTTTCTTAATGCATGCTTTCATGTCTTTTACACTTTCATTAATGACTTGGATGTTAGTAGCTATGTTCACACAAACTATGTCAAATTGTAAAAACTCAAATTCTCTCTTCTCTCAAGAATTCATACATGTTTTGCTAATTTCTTTTCTGATTGCTCTTTTTCTTTAGCATATGAAAACAATGACATTTTCATGAATGCATCTTAATCTATATCCTCTTTTACTAACTTAGTGAATTCTTCACTCAAACTACTACTTGCCAACAATGTTGAAAAATCAAGTGCTAGATGTAGTTGGTGTAGAAATTACCTTCTCTTTCTCAACTATAACATCATTTTTGATGTGACAAACAACCTTTATCTTTCCCCAAGTTATCTCTTAGGATATTCTTAGGTCATACACTTGATCAACTAGGGTTTCTACACACCCTATGCCTCTTAGGATTCTAACCAATAGATCCTAACCATTGTGTCAGTGCACATCAATTTGGTAGGACACACATTTGTTTACTACTCTCAAGCAACGTAGGTAAGCCCAAGACTATAAAGGACATGACTAGACTCCTAAGAGTTTCTTAGGTCCCTTTCCAAGATTCCAAACTCAAAACATTGTCACAACCCTAATCGAGTTGTAATCTACAAGTAAAATTGCAGTCAAATGCTTGGAAAAAGGCTACAGGGATTAGCCCTCCAAATGCATAAAAACCAAAATTTCTTTGAAAAATCCTTTATAATTTCCAAAAAAAAACCAATCTAGATACCCTTTTCAATTTTTTTTATAGATTCTAAGGGTCTAGGGTTTCCACAATGTTTGTATAGTATGGGCACAAATTTAGCCTTGAATTAAGGGTTTTAAGGGTTTTCTTGCTATCTAATGCAAAAACTTATTTTACACTCATTAGAACTCTCACCAAAACTTCTCCTCTAGATTGGGGTTAGACCACAACATCTCCTAACTCTCCACATTCTTGGATTGAAGAATCAACCCTTTTTAATCCCCTGCATAGCTCTTTTCTTGCTTTGTGATTGCTAACCAAGTAGGAAAGACTTGCCTAGGGAATCACCTTAGAAAAAAAAGTTATGCTTTCCATGGGACCTCCATTACTATACATGGATTGAATGGATTCTAGTTCCAAATCCTAAGAAACTACACAATTCCTATGGTAGTTAGTGGCCCTAGAAACCCATTTGTCCAAACAACCTATCTTAGGACAACAGATTGGTGTAAAGAAAACTAATTAATATAAGCACTCAAAACTTGAAAAAACATCTAACTTGAACTATACAAAATCTTGAAAAAATCCACCCTAACTATTCCAACACAAAAATATGCTTATGTAATCCATTTACATGCCACTAACACCAAAAACACAAAAAATTGTTATTCAAAATGTTGTTGCACAATCCATACAATGTCAAATCCACATTCTCTTACTGATTGAAAAGATTGGAAATAACCTTCTAAAGGATTAACATTAACATTCAAAACTCATTTAGTTAGTTGAAGAGTTCTAACTAATAAGTTTATCTTTTTGCAAGAAAATTGTCAAAAAGTTATTGATGACAACTTTTGCAATTTTTAACATTTGCTTCTCAAGCTTGCTCCGTTTGATACCAAACTATAAAAAAGGCCTTATATGGATACTAAACACCTAATAAGGACCTTAAGAAACCTAATTTCCCTATTTATACTTCAAAACCCAAAAATGTTCTATTATGCCAAATGAGTAATTTTTGAGCAACTATGGGCAACTTCACCATTTTGGGCTCTCCAACATACCCATCCACACCTTAGGACCAAGTTGGTCCTCTTATTGATCTAGTGATGTGGGTAGAATCACTAAAAGCCAAAACATCTAAGAAGCCCTAGGTCTACCACTAGCCTACCTAGGTGCTCCTACACCATACTCCCCCATCAAAAACCCTAAGTTACACCTGATGGAAACATGTTTAGGGGGATGTCAACCTTATTGAACTCTATTTTAGAAACCCAAGTAGCCTCTAAATTTGGCTTGTCCTTCCATTGGATAAGGTGCTCCATATACACCTTGGTCCTTGTAGACTTCTTCACTCTTGAATCTAACACCTTCTCTACCTCCAACTTGCTCACCTTAGGTGTTGCAGTAGGTTCAATGTCATCTTGAATATTTGGACTAGTCTAAGGTAATTTGCTTTTGAATGCCACCAATTCCTACACATTGAAAATAGGGGATATGCCTATATTTGATGGTAAATCTATCTTATAAGCATTTTCTCCATACTTTGCCAATATTTTTCAAGGCCCTACCCTCTTCATCTATAGCTTGGTAGGTAGACCTTTTTGAAGTCTTGCTCTATTTAGATGGACAATAACATAGTCAGCAACAAAAAAATGAACATCTTATCTCTTTTCATCCACTTTGACTTTGAGTTTCTAAGTGTTATCTGGGATAGTCTTCTTGACTTACTCCTAAATCTCCTTCATGGTTTCAACAAATTCTTCATCTTGACCACTTCTCTAATCCATGTCTCCAAGATACCTCAATTCATATACACCCCTTGGATGCATTCCATAAACAATATCAAAAGGACTCTTGCTAGTAGTCCCATTCTTGCTATTGTTATAGGAATATTCTTCTTGTGATATTATAACATCCCAAGTCTAACCATATTCCTTATTTAGGCACCTTAGAAGTTACCTAAGGTCCTATTTACCACTTCAATTTGAGCAACAGTTTAGGGATCATAGGATGAACCAAAAGACATGTTAGTGCCAAGCTTTCTCCACAAAGTTTTCCAAAAATGGCTCATAAATTTAGCATCCCTATCTAACGCTATGCTTAATGGAAGTCCATGAATCCATACAACTTCTTTAAAAAAAAGATAGACAATATGAATTGTATCATTACTTGTTTTACATGCGATGAAATGCCTACTTTTTCTAAATCTATTAACAACAATATAAATTCTATCATACCCTTGCTTGGTCTTGGGAAAACCTACAATAAAATCTATACTTACATAATCCCATGGCCTGTTTGGAATTGGTAAAGGTTGATAAAGACCTAAATTTCTCATTCCTTCTTTGGCTTTCATGCATACCATACACTTCTCCACATACTTAGTCACCTCCTTCACTAGCTTGGGCCAATAATAGAACCTTTTCACCAATTCTAAGGTTTTCCTCACACCAAAATGTCTAGTTAGGCTGCCATTATACTTCTCCTATATTAGGTTCTTTCTCATTGAAACCCTTGGTGCACACAACTAGTTACCCTTGAATAGAAACCCATTTTTCAAGGTATATTCTAAAAAATTTCTATGAACATGATTCTCAAAATAAATGCATGTAACATGTAGGCTTTAGAAAAGTGCTTATCTTCCTTTTAGAGGTTTTTAAAACTCTTTATCCCAATGGTTTGGAGCTGAATTTCTTGGACTATCATGACCCTTCTACTTAGTACATCTGCCACTTTGTTCAATTTCCCTTTCTTCTACTAGATTGTGAGGATGAAGGCCTGCAAGTACTCCATCCACTTCAAGTGTATGTTTCTTAGCTTCTCTTAAGTGTTGATGTAGCTAAGAGCTTGATTATCTATAAACACAACAAATTCCTTTTTCAAAAAATAGAGTCTCCAATTCCTAAGGCACTAAACTAAGGCATAAAGCTTTAGGTCATAGGATGAATACTTCTTAGCCTCATTAAGTGTCTAACTATAGAAGGATATTATCCTACTTTCTTGACTCAAAACTTCACCTACTTCTAATCCACTTGCATCACATTCTAAGGTGAATAGTTTTTCAAAATTATGAAATTGTAGGATGGGTTGGGTAGCTTCTTGTTTCTTCAACATATCAAATGACTTCTCAATTTCTAAAGACCACTTAAACTTAGAATTGACTCCACCCTTTATAGTATCAAGAAAAGGTGCACAAATTCCATTTAAATTCCTAATGAATTTCAAATAGAATTGGGATAATCCATGAAAACTTCTTACCTCAGTACATGTGGTAGGTGTTGGCCAATCTAGTATAGAAGCAACCTTCTCCTTGTCCATCTTTGATTTTCCTTGAGACACCACAAAGCCTAGGTACACAAGTTCTTTTTTGAAGAAATCACACTTCTTAAGGTTTATGGCTCACTTCTGTACATGGAGTCTTTTTTAAGCTACCTCAACATGCTTAATATGGTACTCCTTAGTATTGTTATAGTTGAGTATATCATTTTAAGTACACCATAAATCTAGTCATTAATAACTTCATTCATGAGCCTCATGAATGTGCTAGGAGTATTGGAAAGACAAAATGGAATCACAAGCCATTCATAAAGACCACCAATGGTCTTAAATGTTGTTTTCCATTCATTTCCCTCCTTATTCTTGATTTGGTGATAATCACACTTCAAATCAAACTTAGTAAAATATTTAGCCCCTCCAATAAAATCCATAAGGTCCTCAATCTTAGGTATGGAGAATCTATAATTGATTGTGATCCTATTGATGGCTCTTGAGTCTATAAATAATCTCCATTTTCCCCCTTTTTTAGATGCCAATACAACAAGGACTACACATGGGCTTATGCTCTTTTGTTTCAGACCTTGATCCACCAATTCTTATACTTGTCTTGCCACTTCCAAGTTATGATCTAGAGTTATCTTTCATTTTTCTTTATTTGGCAAGGATGCACCTGGAAAAAAGTAAATTTGATGACTTATAAAACTCCTAGGAGGTAGGGTAGTTAGAGTACCATTACTCACTATGTCCTTGTACTTTATAAGAAAAGTTTGGACTTTAACTACTAAGGGTTCCCTAACTGCATTTTCTTTTTCTTCAAACTTTAGCACTACTACATAACTCTAACATTCCTCATCTCTAAGATCTATAACAAATTCTTTTCTACTACAAAATAGTACACTAGGTACTTTAGATTGTGTTTCCTCCTGTTCCAATAAATATTGAATTTTAAAGGTCTTATCTCCCTTTTTAAAGGTTTTCATATTAGATTTTCCATCATACACAACATCCCTATCAAATTTCCAAGGCCTACCTAGTGAAAATGGGAAGAATCAATGGGAAAAATGTTACACAATAATCTATCCTTGTATCTTGCTATGGAAAAATCCACCCAAGCTTGCTCATTAACCAAGATATTTTGCCCTTTGTTAAACCAAGTAATATTATAGGGATTTTCATGAGGAATATTCTATAATTCTAGTTTACTAATAGCCTCCTCTAATATCACATTATCAGTGGATAATAAATCTACCACCACTTTTTACAATTTTCCTTGAATTTTGCATTTGATCCTAAACAAGGCCCTTTTATGTCTAGGTTCATTAGGATCTATTTTTTTTATCAACACTCTCCCAAACTTGAGATTCTCACATTTTCTAGATTCAATGTGTTCCACATTAGATTCCTTTTTACATTTTTTATCTTGCACATATGCCATCCTTTTATCCTGGTTTGAAGAAGAGGGTTGTCAAGATAGCTATAGACAGTGTGGCCTAGTTGACCACAATTATAGCATTTCATACTTACAAATTATGAGTTGGATCTACCTAATCTTCTTCCCCTATTGTATCCCCCTTGATAACCTCTTCCTCTTTTATAACCACATTTTGAGGAGTTGTCACTAATTTTCTCTATGAGCTTGCTCTCACCTTGATTCTTCTACTCACTACCTCTACCTTGGTAGCCTCATCTTTTGTCCTCTCTAATTTATGCCCTTGACTCTATTCTTGAATTTGGAATCCCTTATCCTTTTTTTCTTTTCCTCCACCTTTAGAGCTAGCTGATTATATCTTTGGATAGTGGTAGGTGCCCACAAACTAAGCTCCTCTTTTATAGTCCACCTCAAACTACTCAAATATCTAACCACTTTGATTGGCTCCTCTTCTTGCTTTTGTATCTTAGACATAGCCTCTAAAATTCCTCATTATAGGAGGTTACATCTAGGTCTTTTTTCTTTAGTTAGTTTCTTCTTTTTGGAGTTGGATATTAAATTATTTAGGTAGAAATTTATCCTTCTCTTTAGTAACCATAGCATTCCAATTAGCTATAGGAGTTTTACCCATGCTAACTCTCTCATCTGCTAGATATTTCCACCATGTTAGAGATAATCCTCCAAGCCTTGACTTATCCACTATAACATTTTGTGCCTTATATATCCCTTCACACTCAAAATGGTTCTTTGTGCCATCTATCCAATCCATGACTACATCTATGTCCATCTTTCCAATGAAAAGTGGCACACCTACCAAAACTTTTCCTCCTAAGGATTTGACAGCCTTCAAGATGGGCTCCTAGGGATTTGACTTCCTCTAATTTTGTTTTCACCTCTTCCAAGGCTACTTCAAGGAGCCTATAATTCTCCCTTTATTCATCAACTTCCTTGGCTAGTTCTATATTAGTCACCATATTGGTTTCACCTACTAATTCCCTAATAGCTATAGACATCCACCACTTTGCCAAAATATTTAACTTGCTCTAATACCACTCTGATATGATAAACAACCTTTTTCTTTCCCCAAGTTCTATCTTAGGAACTTCTTAGGTCATACACTTCACCAACTAGGATTTCTACACATCTTATGCTTCTTAGGATTCTAACGAATAGATCTTAACCATTTAGTTGGTGCACATCAATTAGGTAGGTGCACACTTCTTCACTACTCTCCAACAAAATAGGTAAGCCCAAACCTATAAAGTATATGATTGGACTCCTAGGAGTTTCTTAAGTCTCTTTCCAAGACTCCAAACCCAAAAAATCTCACAACCCTAATCGAGTTGCAATCCAAAACTTAAATTTCACTCAACTACTTAGAAAAAGGCTATAAGGATTAGCCCTCCAAATGCACAAAAACCAAAATATCTTGAAAAAATCCTTAATGATGGCCAAAAATAATAACCAATATAGATACCATTTTTAAATTTCTTAGATTTTTTTAGGCTCTAGGCTTTCCATACTATTCATATAGTATGAGCACAAATTTAGCCTTGAACTAAGGATTTCAAGGGTTTTCTTATTGTCTAATGCAAAAAAATGTTTTGCACTCCTTAGGAATCTCACTAGATATTATCCTCTAGATTAGGGTTAGACCGAAAAATTTCCTAACTCTATACATGCTTGGATTGAAGAATTAGCCCTTTCAATCATGTCCATAACTCTTTTCCTACTTTGTGATCCCTAAACAAGTTGGAAAGACTTGCCTAGGATGTCACCTTAAAAACTAGAATTTTTCTTTCCATGGGCCCTCCATTATTGTACATGTATTACATGAATTCTAGTTCCAAATCCCAAGAAATTGTACAATTTCTATGGTGGCAAGTGGCCCTAGAACCCCATCTGTCCAAATAGCCTATCTCAGGATAGCAGAATGGTGTAAAGCAAACTAATTAATGTAAGCAGTCAAAAATTGTCAAAATGACTAGCTTGAACTATGAAAAATATTAAAAAAATCCACTCTAACTATTTCAACACAAAAATATGCAAAGCTAATCCATTTGCATGCCACTACCAAAAACACAAAAATTGGTATTCAAAATGTTGTTGCATAGTTTGTACAATGTCAAATCCACTTTCTCCAACCAATTGAAAAGATTGGACATCACCTCATAAAGGCTTAACATGCACATTCCAAACTAATTTAGGTATTTGAAGATTTCTAACTAATAAGTTTCTCTATTTGTAATAAATTTGTCAAAAAGTTGTCAATGACAACTTTTGCAATATTTGGCAATTTTTGCAATTTTTAACATCTGCTTCTCAACCTTGCTCCATTTGATACCAATCTATGAAAAATTCCCTATATGGATACTAAAAACCTAATAAGGATGTTATAACACTTACTTTCCCTATTTATCCTTCAAAACCCAAAAATTTTCTATTAAGCCAAATGACCAATTTTTGAGCAACTATGAGAAACTTCACCATTTTGGGCTCTTCCAACCTACCCATCCACACCTTAGCACAAAATTATTACTCTTATTGATCTAGTGATGTCACTAGAATCACTATAAGCCAAAACATCTAAGAAGCCTTATTTCTACCACTAGCCTACCTAGGTGCTTCTACACCAATTTTGTTCATCTTATCTTTGTTCAAGAATAATGGACCAAGTTTCCACTTTAGCACTATCATCTACTATGGTAAATGGATATTTATCTTCATTTTTCATATACTTTAGCTGATCAAAATAAATACCCTTTTATTCTCCATCTTATGGGTTTGATTTTCTTATTGATATTTATCCTTATCACTATCATTGACATGTCCTTCTATATCAACTATTATTTTCATAATATCACCAATATCTATTTTGTTGTTTAGATTGTCCTCAAATTTGTTCTTATCTTTCTCTTTCTCTTTTGGTAGATCATATAGAGTAATTGATATTCCACTCACAAATAAATTAAGATGTTGAACTATTTTGAAAAACTTATTAGTATCACCCCCATCAGTAGCCTCATCAGTAGCCTTGTTGATACTTATACCCACTAAACTTTTCTTATATTTAGTTTTTTTAAGATTGAGATCATTCAATACTTCAATGAGTTCCTTTCTAGTCTCATCTCCCACTTCATCATACAATACATCCATAAGATTAACTAATCCCTTCTTAGTCCTCAATTTAGACTTCACATTCTCTAATACATTATTCATTTCATCATATGTGATAAGTTTTCAAAGATCACACAACTTATATTGTTCCATCTTCTTATCTTCCTATAAAGCTCTCATTCTCTTCTCATCCAACTTATTAAAAAAATGATTGGGTATACTACCATTGGTCTCCACAAAATTCCTCTTCAAGTTCATCAAACACTTAATAATAGAAGTTCCAATCATACATTTCTTTTCCTCGTCATATCTCCAATGATACTTCTAAAGTTGGTCCACATTTCCATCATGCTCAATCTTTGTTGTGATAGTCTTTAATTCTAGTATTCATTTCTTCATTTCTAGTTCAATATCAATCTCAAGTTCATTAGGTGTATTTGTAACATTAGGTTATACTTGTGTATTTTCAACTTTTATTGTTTTCTTCTCTTTTACTACATTCTTCCTTTTTGTGACCTTAGAATATTTGGGGCTAGGGCCTTGGACCTTTTCCTTTTCTCTAGGGATCCTCCCAAGGTTACTTTTCACATTGTTTTTTTTCTTCACTAATGGTGGTGTTATTTTATCTTCTTGGTGTACTATAGGGCTTAGGAGTAACCTCTACCACTATGATCTCTACATCTACAACATTGAAGAGATAGTTGTCTCTACAATAGTATCTTTTGCAGGTTCACTACTAGTACCTTCAAGTTTGGTCCTATTGGAAGTCTTATTGGGAAACAAGATACTAAGTGGGGGTGAATTGGGATCTATATGTTGGAAATATTCAAGATATAACAGTTTACTGAGAGGGGAGGGGTGAATCAGTAAACATAAAATCTTAAATCAATTCATATTAACCAGTAAAATATTTAATCACCTAATTCTGCAGTATGTAGACATTCATAACACATAAGCACAGAGATTTTGGTGACCCAGAAACCTTCCAAAATAGAAAGTAAAACTGGGGTGGGGATGAAACCCACAAATCTTCTTTACTGCAGTAGGAAGTTAGCCGGTTAAGGCATACAATGATCACTTCTGGTGATCTTCCCTGTTAGGAGCATAAAGGATTGTTATATCCACCTTGTTAAAGGATTTGAAACATACTTCATAAGTATGCACTCTGTTAGGAGATTTAGTACAAAGACTATTAAGTCTACCCTGTTAAAGGATTTATAAAAACTGATTCACCTGTTAGAATGAAACAATGGATCTGAATACAACTGATTGCTGATAAGATCCGCTACACTCTGATTGTCCTTGATATGAAAGATACAAAATTTTTGCTCCAATGCTGACCTTGCTGAAAACCTTCAAAATTCAGCTTACATGCTTTCGCACACATTCTTCACATACTTCATATATTTCACATACATTTAGAATGATACAATACATTACATATATATACCATCCAAGTTAAAATTACATGCAATGGTCAGCTGAATAAAAGTAGACAAAATTTAACTGAGTCGGCCAAATAGCAAAACAAACTCGGTAGAACAAACTTCTTTGTTTACCGACTGAGCTTGGTTAACACTGAGTCCTATGTTAACCGACCGAACTCGGTTAACACTGCATCCGTCTTTACTCGGTTAATATTGAGTTCTTAATTAACCGACCGAACTTGGTTAATGCTGAGTTCTTAGTTAATCGACTGAACTTGGTTAATACTAAGTTCTATGTTAACCGACTGAACTCGGTTAACACTGAGTTCTTCTTTACTCGGTTAATACTGTGAGAAAAGTGTTGTCACTAATGGCAAATAACTTTATGCCAACAATCTCCCCCTTTGGCATTAGTGACAAAAACAATTATGTATCAAAGTTTATGTACAGAAGTTGACATACATTTCAAAAAGTTTCCAAAATTGTAGATCTTATTAGATGTATGTCTCCCCCATACAATATGCACAGTATTTACAGATCAATACATATATCTTTGCACGAATAGCTCTGAAGTTCTGAAGTTCTGTCTCCCCCTTTTTGACAATAATGCCAAATAACATATATTTACACTGAGATTTCAAAATGAGAGAGAAATTTTGAATGTACCTTGAGAATAAGAGCCAAAGTCTTATCCCAATTTTCTTGCAAAATTTTGCTGGAGGAGAGTGCAATTTGAATTTCTGCAGAAAGTTCAATCATATGATCTGCAACTGAGAAATTGTTGTCATGAATCAATGTTCTGGAATGAGCAATATGCTTTTGCATTGAAGTCATGACAGGAAGAATCATATTCTAGATATCTATGAGAGTAGACCTGATTCTTGCTTCCTCTCTCAGCAATTCTGCCTGTTTCTCCGAATAAAATCTTATTTTATGATGATGGAATGAACTTGTACTGAGGTCAGATTGCAGCACTTGGGCACTGACCTTCATATCCTCATCAATTTTATTCAACTTTTCTTTTATATCTTTGGTATACTTAGTAACATCACAGAGTTTTCCAAAAAGTGAAGTTACATTATTAAAAGAATTCTCAAAATTATTCAAAATTGTAGACAATTCTACCTGATTTAATGCAATATGCTGAGCAATGTGCTCAAGCACCTTATTGTCAAATTTCTTCTCTGCCTTTTCAATCAACTTTTCTTGGCCGGAGGTATCCTCATTGAATTTGTTTACAGCCTCTTCCAACTAAATCAAAATGTGTTGAGTAGAATCTACTTCAACACCAAACCCTCTGTTATAATATTTTTAGCACTCTCAATGATGCTATATTCTAGATCTCTTTCATGCTGTAGCTGTTTCTGCCTAGCCTTCTGCTCTAATAGCTGACTGAGCATTCACATTTCATCAACTGATGATGTATCAAGATCTATTTTAGGAAGGATAATGTCCTTATCCAAATCAATTTCCTCATCCAGTGTCTTGCTGGAAAACATGTATCTTTTTGCTTTTCCAGCAAAGACTTCATCTTGACCCTTGTGAACTGAGATGATAGTTGATGAGGCAGGGCTGGCTGATAAGACTGGAATAGGACTATGTAAAGGAAGACTAAGAGATGTGTAAATGGTATAAAAAATTGATGTTGCTGTACAGGATGGAGTGGAAGAGCTAATAGTTGCCAAAATTTGATTAAGAGAAGTCAAAATTGTAGTATCTGTAGGTACACTTATTATACATTCTGCAGTAGAGGTTGATGTGCATGATGAACTTACTGCAGAGACTGATGGAGACTCGGTTAATGAAGGTGGCTGCAGCTTGGTTAATGAAGTGATTGGCACTTGCATAGATGGTATACGGAGCTGAGAGGACTTACCAATAGAAGCTATTTCCATAGTTGATGTAACTGTTTTGGATGGAGAGTGTGGAAGAGATGCAATGACTTCAGCTGCAATTTGTACTGGATCTTCTTCCACCTTTGCTTGTTCTTTCTCCTCCATTTCTTTTTCAGCTTCTTCTTCCTCTAATTCTTTCTTAGCCTCTTCTTCCACTTCTAACATGATTGAATGAAGATCCTCTGGAATATCTTCAATATCATCATCATCTTCATCATCATCACTGTTGTCAATGTCCTTGATTTCAACAGTATCATCACTGGATTTGTGTAGATGATAGATGTTTTTCCACATGTTTGTTGCATCATTTACCACATGCTCAATGTCTTTGACAAGTATCAAACAGGTGTGGAATCTAATCATCATATTGCCTTCGTGATCTTTCAGTGATGCTTTCACTTCAGCATTAGTGAAACTTGGCAGGAGATTCTTCAGTGTCTGCTCATAGATGTCTTTTACAGTCTTGGTTGCAGCTTCCCATCTGATTTGCAACCTCTCCAATAGTTCTTTGGAGATTTGGGAGGCTATCTGGTCCAGTGAGTATTTCCATTTACCCATCTTGTTCAGTACCAGTTCCTCAATCTGCATCTTTTCTTGTTCTGTTCTGGTTTCAAACTTCAATGCTTTGAAGTTTGTGAAGCTAGCACCTGCTTCTAATTGCTTCAATCTATCCTCAAATGAGAGTGGAGGCTTAACAAGTACAGGTTCTTTCTTTCCTTGTCTTGTTCTCCTAGAGAAGACTGCAGAGGCTTGCCTTTTAGGTTTGGTGATGATCACCTTGCCTTTCTTTTGTTGAGGCTCCTTTTCCTTGTCTGACTCAGTTTCCTCTTCTTCTTCTTCATCTTCTCCTTTGCCTTCTGTTATCATAAGAGAGCCAAATTCCATCTTTAGTTGGGTTATCCTTCTCTTTCCTTTGCTAATGGCCTGAGGGATTTTAATTTGGAGCTCAATTCTGGCCTTAGCTTGATCATATGTTCCAAAAATTGGTTGCCTTGGGTCTACTGGTTCATTCACCAGTGCTTCTATGATATCCCTGGCTTCGTCAATTTTTACCTCATAGGGAAGAGGTTTCACCCATGCTACTCGAGGCCTGGCTGCCTGAATGTATACCTTGTCGCAATCTACCATGAAGCATATGTCTTCCTTGTATTCTTCAACCAGTTTGGGTGGAATTCGGAACCTATGATTCATCTTTTCCTTAAATTCTTCAAAATAGTTATCCAAAATACTATCAAAATTTTCACCTAGTTCTGCAATGAACTTGTTTATCTGATAAATAATTGGTATATCTTTTCTCCATACTACTGATCCCTTTGATGGAAAATATTTTTGAATATAGAAGAATAAACAAATCAAAAGCGAACCGAATTTGCAGGGATTGTTCTTGGAGGTTCTAATGCTTTCCATATTCTTATTGAATTGGGATAAAAGTAATTCTGATAAATCAAATTCTAAATTCTTCTTCACTATTTTGTACGCCAGATCCACAGCTTCACAGGGTACACTGTTTGGACGGCTTGAACTATAGATTTTGTGAGCAATGACGTGAATGCCAAATCTCAATTCGACGTCAGCTACAGTATTCAGCTTAAGTCCCCTACCATCCCATTCTGCTTGGGTCAGTTTCTGCAATTCCTCCCGACCTAGGGTTTTGGTAGACTTGGCTTTGCTCAGCATGGGGAGTCCAGTAATTTTGTTAATCATTTTCTTTGTGATAAGCACTGGTTGCTCTAACCACAATTGGCCATTATGAACTCGATTGAGTACATACCTAACCCATTTGACTTGAAATTTCCTTGGCAAGTGCGAAATGTGGGTTAACCCTTTTGTTTCAAGATGCTTATGTTCGGGTTTTAGGTTTCCATCTATGCTCATTTCACCTAGGGCATTATCAATTTCTAGGTTTCCAAGTTCTTGAATAGAGCATTTAAAATGAGATCTTATATCATTGACAAGAAGTACCTTTGAAGGAATTTGAGATTGAGCACCATTAGGGTCCAGTGATTCTGCAATAGCTGGTGCTAATTTGAAGTTCGGCGCCTTCCATTCCTCTCCTCTAACCAGCATTTCTGAGCCTTTCTTAGTCTTAGAGCTTCCACTTCCGGATGCCATTGTTACTTGATAGGTGTAGAAAAATTCTGAATTGATTCTTTCGCTCTTTTGAAAAATTCGCTCGGAAATGTCTTAAGCTCGCTCTGAAATTGCAGAAAATACCTTAGCTCTTTGTTCGCAGTAAAAATTTAGATCAAATTTTGCCCCTTTTGATAACAAATTTGCCATAAATGTTTTGGTACGATGGCAAAAGAAATGACAGGTTGTCATCCACTAGCTCGGTAGATATTATCAACTCGGCGATCGAAAGAAAATATTGAAGTACCGACCTTACTTGGTTGGGTCACGAACCGACCTTACTCGGTTGACACAACATGGTCAATGAAACTTAGTTGTGACCGACCGAACTCGGCAAAGTCTCTTACCGACTCAACTCGATAACTGCTACTCGGTTAATGAAGCTTTGTTACATCCAACCAAATTTGGTAAACTATTGAACCGTCCTGGAGTCAGAGTGTATCTACAATACTAATTTGATCCATCTTCTTCCTTTGGAGCTGCATAGGATAAATCTTGGAAGATGCAGTTCCAATGTTTCTTATATGAATACTAATTGGAAATGGTAGAGTCACCCACCTCTTGAGTGACACTCCTATCTGACTTATCTTGTTCAGTAGATTTTGGAATCCATTGCTGCTTCATTTGCTTTCGAATGTTATCTGCTTGGATTTTCTTTTCATCTTCAATTCTTTTGATATTCATGCAATTTTTGGCTATATGACCGAGTTCTGTACATGTATAGCACCTTACAGTTGTGTCCTTTTTCCTTAGGTGATGTCTGGCACAATTCATGCCAGTATGTCCATACTCTCCACAATAGTGACATCTGCACCAGGTGTTGTAGTCCCATCCGAATATGGCTTTGACAAGTTGTTCAGCTGGATTGAATGATTTGGATTTGCACTGGAATGCCTTGTGACCATGCTTTTTGCATTTGTAACAATTGCCTTCAAATTTTGGTTTTTCTTTACACTCATTTGCCTTGTGACCATGCTGATTGCAGTTGAAGCACTTACCATTGAATTTTGCTTTCCCATTGCTCCAGCATTTGTTTGATGTATGACCTATCTTGCCACAATGATTACAAGTGGATCTTTTATTCCTTTGTTCACCTTTCTTGGAGGATTCACCAACTTCCTTGTATCCAAGACCAGCTTTGCTTGTTTGTTTTTGAAGATTCTGCTCATTCAATTGATTTACATCTACCTGAGATTTCATCATCCTTTCATTGACTTGACTTTCAGAGATTAGGTCATTTTCCAAGCTTTCATTGATTTGTCTTTCTGATCTCAAGTCATTCTGTAGACTTTCATTGATTTGATTTTCAATGTTCAAATCATTCCTTATTCTTTCATTTTGTGCTCTGAGAATCCTGATTTCTTCATTTGCGTTGGTGAGTTGGTCTATGAGATCTTCATACTGATGAGTTTGATTGCGGATTTCATGACTTCTATCTTCCAGTTCTTCTTGTGCTTTGTTTCTTTGATCCAAAACTTCACATAGCCTGATTGACTGTATTTCTTGTTCTCTCTTAAGCTTTCTTACCTCTTCTTGCAGAGATCCATTCTTTTCTAGAAGTTCTTTGATTGCTTGGTCAGCTTCTTCTGAATTGCTTGATGGTAACAGGTCTTCAATCTTCACTTCAACATACTGATGATCATTCATTTGTTTTGCAAGATCCTTTCTTCTTTTTAGGGATTGAGAAAGATGTTCCTTTGCTTCTTTAAGTTGAACAATGGCCATTTCAAGATCTAACTTTTCATTTTCTATAACTTTCTCCAATCTGAATATCTCCATTGACTTTGATCTTTGCTCAAGCTGTCAAGCTTTGTCCTGAGAACCAAGTTAGCTCTGATACCAATTGTTGGAAATATTCAAGATATAACAGTTTAATGAGAGGGGAGGGGTGAATCAGTAAACATAAAATCTTAAATCAATTCATATTAACCAGTAAAATATTTAATCACCTAATTCTGCAGTATGTAGACATTCATAACACATAAGCACAGAGATTTTGGTGACCCAGAAACCTTCCAAAATAGAAAGTAAAACTGGGGTGGGGATGAAACCCACAAATTTTCTTTACTACAGTAGGAAGTTAGCCGGTTAAGGCATACAATGATCACTTCTGGTGATCTGCTCTATTAGGAGCATAAAGGATTGTTATATCCACCTTGTTAAAGGATTTGAAACATACTTCATAAGTATGCACTCTGTTAGGAGATTTAGTACAAAGACTGTTAAGTCTACCCTGTTAAAGGATTTATAAAAACTGATTCACCTATTAGAATGAAACAGTGGATCTGAATACAACTGATTGCTGATAAGATCCGCTACGCTCTAATTGACCTTGATATGACAGATAAAACATTTTTGCTCCAATGCTGACCTTGCTGAAAACCTTCAAAATTCAGCTTACATGCTTTCGCACACATTCTTCACATACTTCATATATTTCACATACATTTAGAATGATACAATACATTACATATATATACCATCCAAGTTAAAATTACATGCAATGGTCGGCTGAATAAAAGTAGACAAAATTTAACTGAGTCGGCCAAATAGCAAAACAAACTCGGTAGAACAAACTTCTTTGTTTACCGACTGAGCTCGGTTAACACTGAGTCCTATGTTAACCGACCGAACTCGGTTAACACTGCATCCGTCTTTACTCGGTTAATATTGAGTTCTTAATTAACCGACCGAACTCGGTTAATGCTGAGTTCTTAGTTAACCGACTGAACTCGGTTAATACTAAGTTCTATGTTAACCGACTGAACTCGGTTAACACTGAGTTCTTCTTTACTCGGTTAATACTGTGAGAAAAGTGTTGTCACTAATGGCAAATAACTTTATGCCAACACTATAAACCTTTTTACTTCTTGAATAAAATAATTAATTAACTAGATTCACTTCTAATCCATCTCATATCTACATCATATACCATATAAGCATGTGCTATAAAACTGAAATAAATCTAACTATGCATGAAATCCATAAACATGAAAATGTAAACACATAACACAAAGATTTTGGTTACCTAGAAACCCTCCAAGGTGAAGGTAAAACTAGGGTAGGGATGACACCCACAAATATCCGCTACTGTAGTAATAGTTCACTTGTTAGGGCTACAATGTTGATCAGTTTTGGTGATCTATCCTATTAGTGGTATGCTCGGTTAGAAGCATTACAAGATTATTAAGTCTACCTCAATAAAAGGATTTAAACTTACAATGAAGTAACCACCCTGTTATGAAATTTAACTAGGTTTTTTAAAACCACTCCATTAAGATTTTTTCCCTGATACACTAGTTAAAATATCTCAATACCTGATCCTTTAGTTTTCTCTTAAATTTGATTATAGATCTTCTCTCTTCAATGTCTAAATCTAATCTCCTTATATGATTTTCTCTATTCTATCCTTCACTACTAGGTTTCTCTATTTGTTCACTTGATCAAACTTAGTCTTCCTTACTCTATCCTTATTCTTTTTCTCACATTCATAATCTTCCTTCAAATACACTAATTTAGGGTTTGATCACTTCTTAAATAGGCAATAGTGGAAGGTTCTAGATCATAATCAATGATCTAAAATTCATTCTTTTGCCACTTAGTGCATTATTTTTTTGTGATTGGTTACTCTTCCTTCCTAGGGATTGATGCCCTCTAAAAAACACATATTTTCTCCTTAACTATCTCTTCAATCCATAAATATCACATAGAATTTATCCAAACATTATTTACATAAGTTTTTATGTCCTTACTATCACATATGGTAAAACTAGTTTACTTGGCAATTGAATATATAATGCTTGGTCATAACTAATATGCATGATATCACTTAGCTTCTATATACTTGACATGTACCAAATCACTTAGCATAAAATGACTTTATATTTCTAGGTCTCCATATGTTTCACTCATCATATACTATGACTCAATATATACTAGTGTTCTTGAAGAATTTGACTTGTTAAAAATGTAGTAAAATATAGACAAGTCCATGTAGCTTGGCCTTTATTGGATGGCTTGATTGTAGTGATGACCGACCAATGCTTCCTAAAAAATGACTAAGTGTTGGATACTAATAGGAAACAAGGCTTAGAGAACAATAAACACCCCCTTTGAAATTAGTTGCAAGAACTCTTTGTCATGACTTATCAATCAATTCAAAATTTCAAAATATCAAAAATTAGCAATCCCCCTTAGATTGTCATTCAGTCTTGGAAAAATTTTTACTCTGCTATACACAATATATGTACTTGTCTATGCATACCTGTGATCTCTCATTTTGATATGACTAATTTTTCTTTTGTGACTCTGATTTGATTTCCCCTTTGATGTCATGAATAATTTCACAGTTTTTCTTGACATGCTATGACTTAGAGTTAGTAGGGCCATCTAATATTTATCCAAAAATGTATTCTAATTTGAGAAAATCACCTCTAATCCTTGATTCCTTCTAGATCTGGCTGATTGAAGGACCTAAATCTAGATTTATAACTAAGAAACTAGATCAACTAAACTATCTGTTGTTGAGAGATGAGGATCTCTCTTAACTAAATCTTGTGCAATTGATAGTTCTTTTTGAATGACCTCCATATGAGGTAGAAATTGTTGGATATGTGGCTAAGTAGGATAGGTTAGTATAATTTTGGAGTTATCATTTATGGAAACATATACCTTATGTGAAGAAAGAACTTTGTATAGATGGATATTCCATAGTTATACATGGAAAATTGTCTAAGTATCAACTAGTTATATAGCACAAAAGAGATAATTTTAATGTGTATGCATTATAGAGTTATTATTGGAACATGCACAGTTAGGTATAAATAGTATAGAATTTTAGGATGATGTATGTTAGTGTGCAAGTTAGTATAGACAGTATGAAATGAGTTATCGACTAAACACTAGTAAAGGTAGTGAATAGAGTAGAACATAGCATGATAGTAAATAGGTAATTGTTATTTACAAAATTATTTTGTTTACAAACTAATTATTGAACTAATTAGGGATGACACCTAGATGTTTACCCTAAGAGTGAAAGAGTCAATTTTGTATTTTTCAGAGCATGTAAAAGCTTGAAGGCCAACTCAAAAGATTTTGTAAAAAGTAAAGGTATAAAGGAAAGTTTGTTATATGAAAAGTAATGTGTGAATGTGTAAGTAATGTTTGAACTCATATGAAAACTTTATGATGCAAATTTTTATGTATGATCATAGGTATGTGAAAAGAAAAAAAGAAAAGATTAGATATTAAAGATATTATCATTGTAAAGAGGTTTTTGTATCTATCTCTTTTGTATAAAGATTTATATTTTGTAATTTCATGTTTGGGAAATAGGCTCATCTTGCATACATTTTATAATTGTATATATCAACTCTTAATAGGATTGAGGATTTTAATAGGGCCTAGTCCTCTAACAAGGAACAAGACACTATATGTATTCAATAGACTCCTAATAGGGTCAACATCCTTAATAGAATACTTATTTTTACCAGATCATTTTGCGGGTGCTAGCCCCATTGGGGTTTTCCCTTAGACAGGGTTTCCCTAGTTAACAAAGTATGGTGTTATGGGTTCTCTTTGTGTATGGTTATTCTTACTATTTAGAATTTTTAGTTTACTTTCATATGCATCTTATAAAGGTAATTAATGATATCTAGTTTTGGGATGAAGTTTTTAAAATATTGATTCACCCCCTCCCCCCTTAGTATTCCTTATTTATAATAATTGGTATCAGAGCTGAGATACTCTAAAGAGGCTTAACATCTTGAGTAAGATCCCTATGGATATCAAATAATTGCAAAAGAATCTTGAAGAATCTCTTGAGCGGATTAATCTTCTTACTGAAGAAAGAGATAACCTGAAAGAAAGTTATGAAGATGCAAAAGATTACATTTGAAAATAAAAAGATAAGATTGATCATATCAAATCTAGAAAGGAACCTAGAGAGAAGAAAAAAATAGTGATGAAGTATCAACATTGAAGAAGGAAAATGAGATTCTCAAACATGAGTTGAAGATTGTTGAACTAAATCTAATTTTGAAGAAAGATGATAGCAAGATTGAATTAGATCTAAAATATAAAAATGTAGATCTAAGATCTCATCTTAAAAAAGTGACATGTGAACTTAAATCCATCAAGATAGAGCATGCAAAAATTGAGAAGTACAATACTATTGTAAAAGGAGAGTTAACCCATGCTAATCAAAAGTTAAAAAGGTTATATTCCAGTAGTGAGAAAATTGAATCACCTAAATTGGCAAGGTATGAATTTGAAGGTAGATTTTTTTATGTAATGAAGTTGGTCATATGAAAAGAGACTATATAGGTAAGTTATTTGATCCTATTATCATATTTTATTGTTATAATTGTCATGGTTTTGGTTATAAAGTAGTTGATAGTAGGAAACCTAAATTTGAGAGTAATGATAGCAATAGTAGAATGTTTAGGAATACTAACCCTATAGGCAATGAAAGAAGTGTTGGAAATATAAGAGGAGTAACTAAGAGGTGAGGGGTGAATTAGTTACTACAAAAATAAATACCTAATCCCTTAGATGTTAATGCAAAATGTAAATAAATAGTTGAATACTATTGAAGCTCGGTAAACACATAGAATGTTCCAACTCGATAATAACTAGATTAGCTTGGTAAATGATTCAAAAATAGATCATTAGATGTTAACTATGATTACCATTACTTTAAATTAGTTGCAAACACATAAAAAAAATAGCATGAACACATTAGAGACTAGGATTTAATGTGGAAACCTAATTTTGAAAAAACCACCAATAGCAACTAGTTACTAATTTTCACTCTTCTAAAGTGAGACCTATTAGGAGCCAACCCTGTTGAAGGTTAAAAAAAACACTATTAGGTGTGACCCTATTAAAGGATTTAATAAAACCTTTAGGAGTGGCCTTGTTAGAGGTCTTGGGAACAATTCAATGGAATTGTCACCTTGTTAGAGGATTTGTAAATTGTTGTTAAGCCAACTCTATTAGGAGATTTAGATCACTATTACAATGGTTAGAGAATAAAAATGAGATGACTAGATTTGAATGCATCTAAATTGATAATTTTAGATCTTTGTTTTAGCTTGTACTTGATCCTTCCTAATCAAATATGGCTTTGATACTTCACAAGGATATTATGCTTATCCTTCAAATTTGCTTCCTCTTCTTATCATTAGATCTTCAATAACATCTCCATTCCATACTCACTCACACTTTGAAATCACAACTTGACTTTATACTTGTATCTTCTACTTTGTAAATTCATCTAAAATACAACTTGTGACCCTCACATCTTGTCTTTCCATCCCCCTGAATTTTTCTTTTCCAGAGGCAAATCTTGACCACGTGGCTAATAATCCCCCAAGTGTCTCTATCAGTGCACTTGTTTCTCATTTTGACCCCGGCTCCCCTTGCTCGATGATTAAGACTAGGAAGACGAGGATCAAGGCTAATCATCCAACTGTGCCTTCTCCTGCCTTAGTGGCTTCTCTGCTCGTTTCTCCTAGTTTTTCCTTGCTCAAGCCTTGTCCTCTCTTGGGCCACCTTAACCCACCTGTGGCTCCCAATTTTGTGACCAATTGGGATTGCAAATTGGTTGTCAACCTATTTGATGCCACTCTCAACCCCCTCACTTTTAACTTCTTGAAGTGGGGTTTCAATTTTGCAATGTCACCATGCATCATCCCACAGGTTAACTTCCTCATAGAAATTGAGAATGCAATCTATTCTCTCCCCAATGATGTTGCTGAAGTTATTAGGCAAGATTACCCTCAGACATGCCAAACCGTCTAGGCACAATATCCTCAAGGTTGAGCTTCTCGCTTTCAAAAGTTTGATGTATCATAATTACTTAGCAATCATCAAAGTGGACAAGGGTAATGCTACCATCATTATGAATCAACAAGACTATGTCTCCAAGATGTTGACCTTCTCTCTAACTCACATAGTTATCAACCCTTATCTCGTAACCCTTGTGGAAAAATCTTGAAAAAAGTCAAACTGAGTGTCTTGACCTCATCCTTTGATGATGACATCAAGAAAAGTTTGGTCCCTTCCAAGGAAATCACTCCTCGTATCTATGGGGTTCGAAAAATCCACAAGAGGGGCATCCCTCTTAGGCCTATTGTTGACACCATAGGCTCCCCTACCTATCCTTTGGCTACTCATCTGGCCAAGTTAATCTCCCCATTGGTAGGTAATTCTGACTCCTTTGTTAAAGACTTGACCCACTTTGTCCATTTCATTAATGACACCCATTTGGATAACAATGATATCCTGGTAAGCTTTGACATGGTCTCACTTTTCACCAAGGTTCCTATTCTCGATTCTGTTGAACTTGTTAAGCATAAGACCAATGCAGAGATTGCTAGTTTGGTTGAGTTATGCCTCAGATCAACATTTTTCTCCTTCTAAGGGGTCATCTATGAATAGGTTGATGGAGTGGCCATGGGCTCCCCTCTCTCCCCTATCATTGCCAACCTTTACATGGAGCATTTTGAAGAGGTGGCCTTGCATTCGTTCCCTTTTTAGCCTAAGTGGTGGAAAAGATACGTTGATGATACTAATGTTTGTTGGCCTCATGGGTTGGACAAACTAGAAGAGTTCCACCAACACATCAACAACATAGCGCCTTCTATTTCATTCACCAAGGAGCTCGAGTCTAGCAACCAATTATTGTTCCTTGATGTTCTTCTCATCAAGAAGCCGGATGGCTCCCTTGGTCATCATGTGTTTAGAAAGGCCACCCATACTGACCTATGCATTTACTCATCCTCCCACCATCATCCTAGCCATAAATTGGGCATTCTTAAGACCATAGCTTTGAGGGCCCATAAGATTTGTGATGATGATCACTTAAACCTTGAGCTTAACCATCTTTGCTAGGTCTTTAGGCTTAATGGCTATTCTTCAAGACAGATTGCTAGGGCCCTCAAGAAAGCCTAGTCCCTCCACCTTGCCCCCTTGAATCCTAACCCTTTTCTTCTCCCCCCTCATGTTTTGCATGCCTCCCTCCCTTTTGTGGAAGGTATCTCCCAAAAAATTGCCAAGACCCTATCTAAAAAAGGTTTGCGTGTTGCCTTTAGACCCCTCTCCAAGATCAAGAATCATGTCCCACCTATCAAAGACCCCAGAGATATGTATTCCAACTCAAGGGTCTACAAAGTAGTATGCTCTTGTGGCACACCCTATATAGGGGAAATAGGTCGCTCCTTCCACACTCGTATCAAAGAACATGTGGTGGACATCAGGCATGATAGGGTGTATAAATTAGCTTTAGCCGAGCACTCTTTTTCTACCAAACATCACATATGTTTGGAGAATACACAAATCATTTCCAATGAGGACAACTATTTCAAAAAAAAGCTTAAAGAAGCCATCGAAATCAAAAACCACCCCATCAACCTTAATCATGATGATGGTTGGGTCCTCAACCCCTTGTGGCTTCCGATGTTGTTCTCTAGGGACAGACACCCTCGTTGTATGGGTTAGTTCCCCCTTCCCTCCTTCCTTCGTACTTGGCTGCTCTCCTTTTATTGTTCTTCCTTTCCTTTTGTGTCTTTTTCATTTTTTTTTCCTTTCTATATTTTTATTGTTTTCCTAATTTCTTATGCATACACATGCACACACTTACACACTTTTATGTGAGTGTGTGTATGTGTGTCTATATGTGTATATATATATATATATATAGTTACTTTCATTTTGTTATTGTCGCCTTCTCTTTTTCTTTTCTATATAGGTTTGTCTCTTGTATAGATAGGCTTGTGTATCTTTTTCTTTCTATTCTTTTCTTTGTTGTCTGTGTGCAATGTTGGGTGCATTTATTCTTATAGGTGCAGGTAGCTATGTATATATATCTATAGATATACATATGTATACATGCATACACAGTTATATCATACATGCCTATATATTTGTAATGTATTTTTGCTTGTTTCATTTGGTTTTTCTTTCTATATGTATATGTATATATATATTTGTCATATTCTTTGTTTGCTAAATATTCGAGCATATTTTTTTGCTATATTTTTTTTTTCTTACTTAAATATTTCATTCTTATTCTAGTTTTTATTCTTGCTTCATAGATGTTTACCATATACTTATATATGCTTAATTCATTTTAGTATATATCACAAGCATATTTTTTATTTGTATTATAGTTTAGTAGATTAGTAGTTTAGTATATATATATCGTGCTAAAATATATGTCTATACCACATATATATATATATATATATATATATATATAATAAATTCTTATATATATCCAATATATATATATATATATATATATATATGTATATATGTATATTTATATGTATATATATGTATATTTATATGTGTATATATATATATGTATATTTATATGTATATATATATATATTGATATTTATATGTATATATATATGTATATTTATATGTATATTTATATGTATATATATATATGTATATTTATATGTATATATATGTATATTTATATGTATATATATATATATACATACATACATATATATATATATATATATATATATATATATATATATATATATATATATATATATATATATATATATATATATATATATATATATATATATATATATATATATATATTTATATTTACATATTTAGATATAATATGTGTATTCATATTTTAGTATATATTATAAATATAATATTTTCTTACTTATATGTATTATAGATATAATATATGCTTATCTATATGTATCAGGTGTATTTCTTATATAAGTATTTATCATTAGCATATCATTTTTATGTGTTATTTAGATTGGTAGATTAGTAGATTGTGTGTATATATATATATATATATATATATATATATATACTACATGTATGTGTTTGTGTGTGTGTGTGTGTGTAAACTTATAAATATAATATATGCTTATTTATATGTAATACGTGTATTACATATATATATTAAGTATATATTATAAAGATAACACTTGTGTATTTATTTATATTAGAGGTATTAGGTGTTTCTCATTTATGCATGGATAAGTGTGTGTGTATATGTGTGTGTGTGTGTGTGTGTATAACTCTTGTAGGTTTTTATATTCTTGGTCATCTTTTTAATATTCTTGTTGTCCTTTTTCTTGTGTGTTGTCCTTTTGTTTTAGTTATTCACCCCTATTGTTTTGTTTTGTTTTTATATTTATATTTATTATTATTTGGTTCAGCTTCAGGGTTTGTGCTTTCCTTTGTTCCTATTCTCCTTTATTTGGTGAGTCTAGGCTAAATCTGCTACTTACTTTGTTTGACATCTCTTGCTCTCTCATCCTAATGATGGATCATGTAGTGTGATTCAAAACATTGATGGTAAAAATCTCCACACAATCTAATCCAAAAATTGATTTACAAAACTTAGAATAATCAATATTCATCACTTAGTTGACTAGAGTCAATGGATAAATTAATTAATCTTAGTACAATAAAATAAGAAAATCCTTCATTAGTTGACCTAGCTTAGTAGAAATTGACTCATAAATAATTTACTTTGTTAACTAATAGAAGCTTAGTTAACATTGAAAACTTACAAAAATCCTTTGGCAACTGAGTGAGCTCAGTTAGCACTAGTTCCATCCAACTTTCCTTGATTACCTTAGTGAGCTCAGTTAACACTTGCTTTTTGCAACTTTTCTTTTGATGCCCAAGTGAACTCAGTAAACACTACCTTCTAAACTAGGTAAATACAAGAACACTTGGTAGACACTTAGAACTATGTTCACTACCCGAGTGAGCTTAGCATATACTAAATGATAATGATATGACATTTGTATAACATCAAAGACAACACACAATTAACCAATTGTATCCAACAATCTCCCTCTTTGGCATTGATGAAAACACAACATGTTATAGCACAATGAAATTTTGGATTTTAGTCTTGAGAACTCCCTCTATTAGTATGAGCTCTTTCTTTCACTACATTATATCTACAATAACTTCTACCAAGTTGATTCAGAACTTTCTCCCTCTTTTAGAAAACTTCTTCTTTGGAAGATTTCTCCCTCTCTAGTTCCTTACTTTATTCAAGTTCCAAAAATTTCTTAGAGAGATGATAGTAGACCTCTCTCTCTTTGACAACATATGTCAAAGACAATAATTTTGTAAATACCAATGTACCTTAAGTATTGATTCATCTACAATATGCCCTTTCCAATTTTACACCAACTTATTGATCTTTAATAGGTTTTGGTTGATGCATTCACTAAACTTCATTTAGTGAATTTCAAATAGGGGAATGACTCCTAGCTTACCTCTTAGATATAGAAATTCATCCTTAGGTAATGGCTTGGTGAATATGTCTATAATTTATTCCTTTGTATTCACATATTCTAATATAACCTCTTTATCTTACACTAACTTTCTTAAGAAGTGATATTTTATTACAATATGCTTTGTTTTGGAGTGCATTACTAGATTCTTTGATGTATTGATTGCACTGGTGTAGTCACAATAAATGATAACTAGATCTTTGATCTCTATCTTCATTTCCTCCAATAGTTGTTTGAACCAAGCAATGTTAGAATAATTGACTGTTGTTGCTACATATTCTTCCTCTGTTGTGGACTGAGATGAACAATTTTTCTTCTTGCTTGTCCAAGATACTAATCATTTAACAAGAAAGAATACTCCACCACTATTTTTTTCTATCATCAAGACTTCCTACCCAATCAGCATCAATAAATACTTTCAAGTCCAAATTGCCTCCAAGTTTGTACCATAAACCATAGTCTTCAGTACCTTTTAGATATCTCATGATTCTCTTGATTGCCATCATGTGATTTTCCTTAGGATTTGTTGAGAATCTTGCCACTATTCCAACTATTAGAGCAATATCATGCCTTGTGTGTACTACATACTACAATTTTCCAATCATTAATCTATAAGTGGTCTTTTTTACTTCTTTGGAATCATCATTTTTGAAAAGCTTATATCTAGTAGACATAGGTGTTCCAACTAGTCTTGAATCTTCCATTCCAAATTTCTTCAGTATCTCCTTGATATACTTAGATTGAGTGATGTATATACCATTCTTGTTTTGTTGTATTTGCAATACAAAAAAGAATTTTATTTCACCAAACATGGACATATCAAACTCTTTAATTCATTTCTTCTAAAAATGCTTTACATAAGTCATCATTTCCTAAAAATAGAGTATCATCAACAAATATTTCTACCAACACAATCTTATTATCTAGTCCTTCCTTGATATATAGACTGTTATTATCATTAGTCCTTTGAAAACCAATTTACACCAAGTAATTATGTATTCTTTCATACCAAGCTCTGGGGGCTTGTTTAAGACCATATAATGCTTTATGTAGTTTGCAAAACATGTCTCTTTTGCTAGGATATACAAAACCTTCTGGTTTTTCAATATAGACTTTCTCATCAAGAATTCCATTCAAGAATATAGATTTGACATCCATTTAATATACTTTAAATCCTCTATGTTCTATATATGCTAGTAAAGCTCTAACACCTTCTAGTCATGCTACAGGAGCAAAAGTCTTACCATAGTCAATAGCTTCTTCTTAAGAATAACCTTTGAACATAATCTCACTTTGTTTCTTAATACTTTTCCATCTTCGTTTAGCTTATTTCTAAATACCCATTTTGTTCCAATTACATTTTTATACTTGGGTCTAGGAACAAGAGTCCAAGTTTTATTCTTTTCTATCTTTTCTATCTCTTCATTCATTGCTTCAATCCAAATTTCATTTTTTAGAGCATCTTTAACACTTCTAGTTTCAAATTCAACAAGTAAACATGTAGCTTTTTCATTTTATTCTTGTCATTGTTCCATCAAATTTGTCTCCAATGATCTGATTAGGTGCATGATTCCTTTTGACATATCTTGCTAACACAAGCTTCTTGGTCTTTGAATGAGTTCCACCATCTTCTTCATGAATTTTAGTTTTAAGCTTGGGTCCTTTTGTCTATGATAGGTCCATTAGGCTTGATTTGAACTAGCTTGGTAGCCTATAATTGTAACTCAAGTCCTTGTAGCTTGAGATACATTGATTGCAACCTAATAACTATTAGAGTTTCTAGGGACTCAAGATATGAAGCTTCTTTCCTTTTAGATAGATTTGGCAGAGTATCAGGTTCATAGTAAAATAATCTTCTGTAGTCTTTAGGTTCCTTGTTGGTTTCTTCTTCACTCTTTCCTACAAAATCATCAATTCTAATAGGTGCACTTTCTATAATTTTGTGAGTAGACAAATTCAAACATTTGTATGCTTTACTTCTATAGGAATATCCTAGAAATATGCCTTCATCACCTTTTACATCAACTTTTCCTTTTCTAGATTCTTTCAATATATAACATTTGTTGCCAAATACTTTCAAGTAACTTACATTAGGTTTGTAGCCATACCATAGCTGATAAGGTGTCTTGTTTGAATCTTTCTTCAAGTGAACTCTATTTAAGGTATGAACTGCAATGTTGATAGCTTCCATATAGTATTTGAGAGCAACATTCTTTTCAATCATCAAGGTTCTTGAATAGTCCACGATAGATCTATTTCTTCTTTCTTCTATACCATTCTACTATGGTGTACTAGGGGCTAATACTTGTCTTTTGATTCCTCTTTCCATGCAAAAATTATTGAATTCATGGAAGATTAATTCACCACCTCTATCTAATCTTAGGCATTTCAACTTCTTTCCAGTTTCCTTTTCCACTCTTGCCAAATACCATTTAAATTTTTGAAAGGCTTTTGATTTTTCTTTTAGGTACATTACTATCATCATTCTAGAATAGTCATCAAAAAATAGAAAGAAAAAATTTTCTCCACTATAAATCTATATTCTAATAGGTTCACATAAATCTTTATGAACAATTTCTAGGACTTCTTCTAACTGATAGTCTTTTCTCTTGAGGCTCATCTTTCCCATCTTACTAATTTGGCAATTCTTGCATAGACCCATGTTAGACTTTTTCAAATAAGGAATACCTCTTACTCTTCTATGTTTTCTTATCTTAACTAGATTATCAAAATTCACATGACATAGCCTTTTGTGCCATAACCAACTTTCCTCTACTTGATCAATAAAACATGAAAAAACACTAAGATCAAGATAAAATAGATTATCTTTTGTTCACTTTTCAGATGGAACCAAATTTCCTTTCCCATCCAGCAATTTGGCTTCTTCATTCATGAATTCTACCTTGAATCCAATATTGTTCAGCTATGCCACACTCAGTAGATTATGCTTTAGTCCTTCAACCCAATAAGCATTGTCATATACAAGTTCTTTAGTCAATAAGATACATCCTTTTCCTTTTATGTTACAAGGTTCATTGTTTCCAAATCTTACATTACCTCCATCATAATATTCCATATGCTCAAATTTTGTTTTGTCACCAATCATATGATGTGAGTAGCCACTGACAATAATTAATATATCATTTTTTCTAACATGAGAGATAAGTGTCATCTTATCTCCTTCATCATCAAATTCATCTTTCATAGCAATATATACCATTTCATCTTTCATTGCTATTAGAATCTTTAGCTATGAAACAAGACTTCTTACCTTTTTCCTTGAAGCTCTTATAGTTGTTGGATTCCTTATTGCCTTTATTCTTTTTCTTTTTTCTCATCTTTGATTTCCTTGTTTGGACACCTAGTAGAAATGTGACGAATTTCTTCACAAGAAAAGCAGATCAGAGGAACTTTACCTTTATACTTTCCTCTTCTATTGGAATACTTCCTTTCAAGTAGGGCTTCAACAACTTCAAGATCATTGTCTGAAGTTTCTTTTGATGATCCATCTTCTCCTCTTCTTGATTGACTAGAATTTGACTTTTTACCCTTTTCTTTGAGTGAGAGTTTAGCTTCAAGTTTAGATTCAATATTTTTTGAAGCAAGAACATAGTTATCATAATTGTATAATTCAAAAGCTACCAATCTTTCAATTAGAGCATAAAAGCCTATTTTATTATTTGGATCACATCTCATTTCTTGAATAGTAGATAATCTAATTGCATAAATAGGAAGAAGATTTCTAAGCACTTTACTTACAAATTTTTCCTCCTTAATGTCTCCTCTAGATGCTTTGATTGCACTTACGTTGGACTTGATCCTTTCCACATATTTTTCAATATTTTCATTTTTTCTCATTCTCATTTGGTCAAATTGTCCCCTAAGACTTTCTGCTTTGGCTCTTCTTACATTGTCATCTCCTCCATAGATATTTTTTAGTTTGTTACACATTTCAAAAGAAATTTTTCAATTTTTTACCTCATCAAATTTAGCATAATTGAGAGTAGATGCAATGTCAATCATCATGATATTATGATTCTTCTTTTAGGAAATATCTTTAACTAATAATGTTCCAGTGGGAGTCTTATATTTAGCATCAATATACTTGCAACCTAAATCATTGATGGTAGCTAGATGTAGTCTCATAAGTCCTTGCCATGCTACAAAATTGTCTTTGTTCAGCTTGGGAATCTCTATTTTGGAAGACATCTTGATCTTTAGCTTAGGTCCTTGAAACCTTCTCTACAAGCACCAAAAGCTCTAATACCAATTGTTGTAAATATAAGAGGAGTAACTAAGAGGGGAGGGATGAATTAGTTACTACAAAAATAAATCTCAGATCACTTAGATGTTACTACAAAAGGAAAATAGATAATTGAATACTACTAAAGCTTGGTAAACACACAAAATGTTGTAACTCAGTAATAATTGGATTAGCTTGATAAATAATTAGCACATAGATCATTATATGTTAACTATGATTACCATTACTTTAACTTAGTTACAAACACATAAATGAAAATAACATGAACACATTAGACACCAGGAATAAAATATGGAAACCCAATTTTGGAAAAACCACCAATAGCAACTAGTTACTAATTTACACTCTTTTAAAGTGAGCCTTATTAGTACCCAATTGTGTTAAAGGTTGTAAAACACACTAGTAGGTGTGACCCTATTAAAGGATTTAATCACCCTATTAGGAGTGGCCTTGTTACAGGTCTTGAGAACAATTCAATGGAATTGCCACCTTGTTAGAGGATTTGAAAATAGTTGTTAAGCCAACTCTATTATGAGATTTAGATCACTGCTACAATGGTTACAGAGTAACAATGAGATGACCTGATTTGAATGCAACTAAATTGTTGATTTTAGATCTCTATTATGAATTGTACTTGATCCTTCCTTATCAAACGTGGCTTTGCTACTTCACAAGGATATTCTACTTATCCTTCAAATTTCCTTCCTCTACTTATCATTAGATCTTCAATGACATCTTCATTCCATACTCACTCACACTTTGAAATCACAACTTGACCTTATACTTATATCTTCCACTTTGTCAAGTTAACACAAATACAAGTTAGAATAATCAATATTCATCACCTTAGTAAGCTCAAATTAATGGATAAATCAATTAAGCTTAGTACCAAAAATAAATAAATAAATCCTTCATTAGCCAACCAAGCTTGATAGAGACTAACTCAGAAATAATTTCGTTTGCTAACTAACATAAGCTCAATTAAGACTACAAACTTATGAAAATCCTTTGGCAACCATGTCAGCTCAGTTAGCACTAGTTCTGCCCAACTTTTCTTTGTTAGCCAAGTGAGCTTGGTTAACACTCACTTTCTACAACTTTTCTTTTTATGCCCAAGTGAACTCGATAAACACTACCTTCTAAACTAGGTAAACATAGGAATGCTCAGTAGACACTGAGAACTATCTTCACTACCTAAATGAGCTCAACATATACTGACTGATAGTGATATGACATTTGTGTAATATCAAAGATAACACACAATTAACCAATTTTATCCAACAATAAGAAGATCCTCTATAAGATCTAATGAAGAAGAAAGATCAAATGGAACAAGGAGTAACATTGTGTGTTACAAATGTAACAACTTTGGATACATTGCTAGAAATTATAGAGCATTGGTTAACCAATCTAGACCTAATCAAAGAAGAAATGAACCACTATGTTAGCTATGCAACAATTTTGGTCATATAGAAAGATTTTTTAGAATGGACATGAGGAACATCAAAAAGAATCGAAGTTATAGAAGGAACAATAAGAAAAATTCCAAAATGAATGATAGCAACAACTCTAGTCAAAAACATGAATTGAAAGAACATGTGGAAGAATTCAAAGAGGTATTTGTCAAAGAAAAAGATACATCAGGTTCACATGTAGTATTAGAAGAGAAGTATTTTGATGCACCTAATGAAAGATTGAAGTCAACTATTGTATGTAATCCATCCTATTTGAATTAAGTACCTTTTACTATAGATCAGGTATCAGAAAATGAAAACTAAGGTTAGAGATCAAGTTAGGAGTTCTAAAATTAATATGAGGTATAAGATCATTTTTAGAAGCCATAGTTAAGTGTACAAACTATTGGGATATTTCATGAAATTATATGAAAGAAAACACGTCAATTAGTGAATAGAAACAATTTTTTTATGGATTGAGCAGTTGTGTAATTAATGCAAAGTTTATTTTTATGGGATATAATGCATGCAAGAAATATTAAAAGTATCATTCAACCATGTGAAGAGATAAGAAGGAATTAAGAGTGAAGAGACTGCAAATTAAAAGAGAATTAAAGATAATTGAGTGAGAACTGGAAAGAAGCCCTAGCTATGTAATTGAATCAAGGTATTTCTCTCTACAAAAGAAGAATAGTTAATTGAGTTACAAGTTTCAGTATGAAAATAAGCAAGTCTTTGATACATAATGTAGAAGAGGAAGCAAGACCTAAGCTTAAGATAATCTTGTGAAACAAGTAATCGATGATCCTAGAACTGCATTCTCAAAAATGCCTAAGAATATCATTCACTTGGAAGATGTGGGTAGTTACCTATAAAGAAATTTTGAAAATGTAAGAGAATAGAAAATCTCTGTGGAATTTAACCATATTTGGAACTAAGATATGAGTTATCAACAAGGATATGAATGATAATGACCTAGTAAAGTTTATGTTTTACTAAAAATTTGATAATGAAGAGTGGAGTGAGGTAATATTGATTAGAATTCAAGATGGAAAGTTTTGATTCAGAGATAATGTGGTTAAAATGTCACCTAACCTTATTCATAAGGTGACTAGACTATGTAATGAAGGTACTATTCAAGTAATGAAAATAGTGTCAAGAAGTTAGTTCTTGACAATACTAAGTTTGTATATGATGGTAGAGGAATTGTGGTCAATAAGATTAAGCAAGATGATGTCATATTCCTAAACATAATCATAGTAGAAAGGATGTGTTGCAGCTCCAGAGAAGATGGTATGGAAGTTGGCTTTATACAATCAACTTACAAGATCTATATTGATAGAGAGAAAGTTAATTTGTGTGAAATCCTAAGAGAACAGTTGATAGAAATCTAGAAAAGATCAAGAAAGTCAAGAACAATCAATTTAGATTTCAATCCTTAATCACTCATATTTTCTTCCATCTTATCATGAAATTTCCAATTATGCAAGCATCAACCATAATGAGAAGTGATAGGAGAACTATGGAAAATATTTTAGAAGTATACAATAGATACCTTATTGAGAAGGTCAATGATAGTTTTGATATTATCATGAAGACATATCAAAATGAGATAAGGGAAAGATTCAAAGTCCTACCTTCTATGATAGAGACGTTCAAAGAAGTAAATTTTTTTATGGTGGACATAGATTTCACATACATTGTGGTAGTAGAGCCTAGAATGTTGTATGTTGAACCATTGGGGTATGAAATCACTTAGGAGGAATTAGAAGGATATGTCAAGGCTATCCTTCAATTAGACAAGGATGAGGAGATTGATAGGATATGAACTTGTGAAGATCTAATTCAATGAGCTAGTCAACCTTAGTTTGAAAAGTCATCTAAGAAGAAAGTAGAATTAGTCATGAAAAAGACTATGGAAAAGGAGGGATGACAACAAAAGGAGCTAGTGCAGTGAGGTAGAACATCATTAGAATGAGAAAGATTGGACAACAAGGGATGATGTACATTCCAACCTTGGCATCTATAGGACCATTAGAAGAAGTAATAGTGGCCACACCAACTATTGTAACACCAATCACTCCATATGCAATAGTGTTCCAACAACAACCACCTATCACACATACAATACCACTAAAAAAGGAATTAGAAGAAGGAAAAGAAGTAGAAGTTGTGGAGGTAAAGAGAAAGTCAATCAGACTAGAAAAGGTGAAACAAGAATCACCTAACTCTCCCAAGAAGAAGAGAATGAAAGCCATGGCTATAGGATTAGGAAAGGGACCAGAGAGAATTAATGCCTAATGTTCCTACCAAGAAAATGTGAGGTCAAATAGAGCTAGACAAGAAGGTAGAGAATAAATCATAAGTTGCACCCTCAAGAAGAAATGCATGGAAGCCTAAAATTTTAGAAGGTAAATAGTGCAATCATCGATGAAGGAATTTTTTTTTAGTTAAATAAGTTATATCATTTATATATAGGCATTGATTAGAGTTACAAAATTATATTATTAGAAATATAGTACTATATAATAAGAAATTATAGGATGTAAATTATGAGATCCCAAAAGACCTCTACGAGAGGCTAATAAATAGAAGGAAAAGGGTAGCTGATGAGGAAAAGAACATTAGGAAAACCCAAATAAGAAAACTATGCCAAGTAGATAGTGATGAACATATGACTAACCTAATGAAGAATCTTGAACCTTATCTTAGAAATAAGAAAAGGGTCATACTGATCATGGGAGGAAATTCTTAAGATTTAAATGAGGAAATAGAAAATACCACTGTGCAAATGATGGTAGATCTGAAAAAGGCAGTAGCCATAGCACATTAGATCAAAATTGGAACAAACACAATACAAATTGGTGGCACAAAAGTTACAGTTAATATAGCTGAGAATCCTTTTAAGGATTATGGTACAAGCATTGTTCGAAACATCTCTAGCTATACTAGTTCAGAAGAGGAATAAAATCAAGATGAAGAGAAAAGGAAGAGCGGGGAGGAAGGAAAAAAAGAAAGAACAAGAAGAGATAAATAAAGAGGGAGAAAGAAGAGAAGAAAAAGGAGGAAGAAGAGAAAAGGAAGAAGGAAGAGGAAAAGAAGAGGAAAGATAGTGAGGAGAAGATTAAGAAAGAAGATAATGAGAAGAAAAAGAAAAATGATGAGCAAAATAAAAGGAAAGATAATGAAGAAAAGAAGATGAAAGAAGATGAAGATAAGAAGAGTAAAGAGGTTGAGGAGGAGAAGAAAGAAGATGAAGAGAAAAAGAAGAAGGATGAAGAAGAGAAGAAGAAGAACAGAAAAGAAGAGAAGAAGAAGAGAAGAAAAGGAAAGAGGAGGAAGAAAAGAAGAAGGAGGAAGAAGAAAAGAATGTAAGTTCAACAAGAAAATATCTTACCCTTCCAACATTAATGTGATCTGATGGGCAAGATAATAAAAAAGAAAAGACAGGTAAAGATTTTGTAGAAAAACTCTTATGGATGTAACTAAGAAATTGAAGAGAACACATGGGGTGATTATGTTAGATCCAAATATAGAAGATGAAGCTAAGGTAGTGATTCAAGCATTTGATGAACATGAAGTCTCTAAATTTTTAGACATGATAGAAATCTAAGACAAATTAAAGCATGATGCTTAAATGTTTGACATAGTATGCCAAAACATTAAGAATGACATGGGAGCTCTTCATGTATGCATCAATGAGTTCAGGAGAACTAAGAAAGAAGGGAAGGAATTTTATGTCAAATGTGTTGTGTCATTAATTTTTACAAAGGATAGCGATGATGAGCTATAGAGGAAGCATGATGAAGTCAAAGCATTACTAGATCAGCTTCAATAGTGAGGTATCAAAATTTAGGACATTGAAGGGAAGATAAGGTTTATGATGAGATAAGTCTCATAGAGTTAAATAGAGAAAGGATAGAAAAGAGGTTCTCACTTCTAAGAGAACACTTATTAGTGAAGATCACTTGACTTGAACAACAAGTGGAGGAATGTCTAGAAGAAAAGGTATCCTTTGATAAATTTGTTTATTTAGAATTGAATGCAATAGAAATTGCATCGTATGGGTTGTGTACTCTTCTCATTATATCAAAGGGAGTTAAGGACATATGGAAGAAGAATTTGAATATGTTGAAGACAAGTTTTGAGGACTTCATTTCACTCTTATCACCTGAATGCAAAGGTAAAGTTCTATAATTTTGACATGTATATAGATTTTTACACCTTTGTCATTGATGTCAAAGGGGGAGAACTATAGGAAAATTGTATAAAGTATAAAGTAAGGAGGAGTAAAAGTAATATAGAAAGAGGGATTAGTACTTAATAGGAGATATAAGAAGAGATGGTCATAAATTCAATGATCCACAATTTTTGCAATTTTTTGAGTTTTGAAGTTTTTGTAAGGCCACATTTTTTATAAAGTTTTTGATCAATGTTTTGGGAACTTAGCCAAATTTACCATATGTTTCCATCAATGCCAAAGGGGGATATTATTGGAAATATGGATAAGTGGGATAATCTGGTATAATTTTGGAGTTGTCATTTATGGAAACATTTACTTATGTGAAGAAGGCACTATGTACAGATGGAGATTCCATAGTTAGACATGGAAAATTGTCTAAGTATCAACTAGTTATCCATCATAAAAAAGATAGTTTTGATGTGTACAAATGAAAAATTTATTATTGGCACATGTGCAGTTAGGTACAAATAGTAAAAAATTTCAAGATGATGTATGTAATTATGCAAGCCAGTATAGACACTGCAAAATGTGTTATGGACTAAATACCAATAAAGCTAGTGAACAAGGTAGAATAAAGCATGATAGTAATTAGATAATTATGATTTAAAGAACTATTTTTCTTGGGAAATAATTATTTAACTAATTAGGGATGGAATCCTAAATGTTAACCCTGAGAGGGAAAGAGTTAACTTTGTATTTTTCCAAGTGTGTGAAAGCTTGGAGGGTGACTGGATAGATTTTGTTAAAAGTATAAGGTAAAAAGGAAAGTTTGTTATATGTGAAGTAATGTGTAAATGTGTAAGTAATGTGCAAACTCAAATGTGAACTATATGATATAAATTTAGATATATGATTAGAGGTATGTGAATAGGAGCAAAGGAAAGATCAGATATTAAAGATATCAACATTGTAAAGAGGTTGTTGTAACTATGTTTTTTGTATAAATAACTCCATTTTATAATTATATGTTTAGGTAGTGGGATTATCTTGCATACATTTTATAATTGTATATATCAACTCCTAATAGGGTTGAAACAACTCCTAATAGAATTGAGGCTTTTAACATGACCTATTCCTCTAACAAGGACCAAGACATCATATGTATTTAATAGGCTCTAAGAGGGTCAACATCCTTAACATGATACTTTTGTTTAGTGGATCATTTTTGGGTACCATCCCCACTAGGGATTTCCCTTGGTAGGGTTTCCCTAGTCAACAAAATATGATTTTATGAGTTCTCATTGTGTATGGTTATTCTTACTATTTAGCATTGTTAATTTACTTTCATATGCATGTTATAAAATAATTAATAATGTCCAAATTTAGGTTAAAGTTTGTAAAATACTTATTCACTCCTCCCCTCCCCCTCCCAGTATTAACTATTTTTAACAAAAACATGGTTTACATAGTAATAATTTTTTTCCTTATGTTTATGTCTTTAGCCATGAGCTTGGCTAACATTCCCTAACCAAATGTTAATCTATTAAATAAATGTGAGCTTGAACTTGCATTCTTGCTCAAAGAATTAGCGCTAGCCTTCAAATATGCTTGTAATCGATCAATGGAGTGTTGATTCTCCATAGAGAAGAAATCAACATCACAAAGATTTATATACAATTAATGAATAGTTATCAAAATCCCTTCCAAACTAGTTGCAAGGTTAGAAAGCTCAACCTACCTTATTGCAAGTTCAGTTGAGAATTTCTCCAAAACTTTGTGCTCAAACTTTTTCTTAAACCATCTCCTCATCTTGTTATTTCTCTCTATGTCTTCATTATTAACTTTCTCAAATATATACACTAATTGTTCCAAAAATCTATTTTACTCATTTACACAATGAATATCAAAAGCATCTATAAAAATGTCTTTTATATCATGGAGTACCTACTTTTCTTGAACTGACTCCTTAATTGTTCTTTCTTTGTCTTGTGACTCAACAAAGTTTATAGTTCTTGCATTTTCATTGTTAGGATCATACTTGGGTAATTAATTACCTTTTGTATTCTTATTGGAATATCTAGTGTGTCAAACTTATGTGCCACAATTTGTGACCAAGGGGTGTTGTCACTTGGTAGTGATATTTGTAATTGTTTCCCCTTTTCACTCAGTCTAGGTGTCTTTTGTTCAGTGTGAACAATAATCAGAACCTAAATAAGAGATTGAATAGCCTATTTATCCTTAGGCTTCTCAGTCTCTTATGTCCTAGATGGTTCTACCTTCTTTTCTCTTTCAGTAGCATCTTGAGAAGATTGTTATTTTTCAACTTTCTCTTTCTCTTCTTCTCCATTAATGACTTCTGTAAACTTTGGTAGCAAAATAATGGCCTTTCCCTATTGCTCATCACTCATTTTTAGAACAATAGATACTACTGTAAGTTGAAAACTATCATTTGGTCTACTATGAATCCATGGATAATCATGTATCTACAATAAAACTAGATTGGTGCATAGGAGAGAAGTGTCTGAGGTATTAGATTCACCATTTTTTAGATCTTCCTCATGTTGGCCTAGTTTTTGACATCCAAAAAATCTTTGCATTTTATAGTGAAAATATAGTTGATTCATTGAAATTAGGGGTTGTGTGTGTTAGAATTTGTTTGCCCTAATAAAAACTCTAATTTCATATTATCCTAGTATTATTTGTGCCCTATGTTTTCAAAAATAGGGTTACATTGGTTTGATTTTTAAAAATATGTGGGAAGTTTTGTGAGCCCTAAATGCCCTTAGAAAACCTTTGTTTAATATTTTTCACATAAATCTTTTAAAAATATTTTATCACAAATCCTTTTTCCTGTAACCATAGTTTTTACTTTAACTCACCAATATTCTTTTGAAAAGTTTTAACCTTGATGAGGTTTAGTTCCCAACCATTGATCGAAGATGAGATCAATGATAGGTGCTTCCCTATATTTTAAAAATGATCAAACTTTAGAGAAAGTGGGGAAGCACAATTGTGACACTTGTCCCTGCAACTTCCATTCAGCTTTGTGGAACATTGTGAGATCAAGAAACTTTCCTATCTATTAGATCTTGAGAACATCAATGATAGGCGCTTCCTTGCATTATGGAATTGATCTAAGTTTAAAGAAAGCAAGGAATTTCTCTTGATGCCACATGGAACTGGTAAGGTCATTTCTTTTGTGGGCCGCAAAAAAGGAAAGATGTTAGAGAAACTTGGCAAATTAGCATTATCTCATTGGATATAATTGATGATTGGGTTAAAATAAAGAAATTCTTTTAGAACCATTAATAATTTAGATGATCGACCATAGGATCTTCCTTGCATTATATAGATGATCAAGTTTTAAAGAAAGTAGGGAAGTGACTCTGTGACATGTGGCCATGTGGGGTTAATTGTATTGAAGGATACCAGGTAATGCTAAGATGTATTTCATACCATTTATCTTGTTTTAATTTTATAAAGTGTATTACGTGTATATGAAGGTGGATAATGAGTTGGCTCAATGGGATAGAAATCTTAAAGTAAATACATTAATAATGTGAAATTTTTTTGATTGTCGATCATTTGGAGATCGATGATGGGCACTTACCCACATTATGGAATTGATCAAACTTTAGAGAAATTAGAGAAGTGACTTTGTGACACATGGTCTATTTCAAAAAGGGTAGTGAACCCTTTTTGTTTTAAATATTAATCATTCAATGTGATGTAGATCAACAACTGAGTTTCAAATTTTGTGGTGTAGCCTGAATATGACTATTAGAAGCATTAATTCTGATTAATGCAACTTTGTGCAAGAGAAAATTTTCCATAATGTTTCTAATTTTCTCATTATTAAAAACCAAGGTTACAAAATTATAAGAGAGAAAAAATATTCAAAGCTCAGAGTGCATTTTCTAAAGAGTTGTGAATTGTTACTAATGGATTTTTAGTGAAACAAACTGGAAAATCAAGTAAGTACCAACACTTTTGGTTAATTGAGAAATCACAATCATAGTAAGATAATATATTCAATATGCCCCCATGAAGGGATTTCTCAGGGAAAGTAGATTACCTATCAAGGGTTGTACATGATGATTTCCTAGAACAAATGACACAATCTACAAATGAATTCTCTATGGGAAAAGAATTGATACCAAAGAACCCTTGGTTATTGGTCAGCAAGGGGTTCTACAAAAAATTAAGTTGGTTGAAGGATGTTGAGACATTCATTTTGGGGTTTAGAGCTATTTTGTAAGTGGTTTGCAAAAAGAAAACTTGACACTCCTTTGAATAATGTATGGGAATTTGACATTGGTAAGTTAATTGTCCCAAGTGTTTTCTTTGATGATGACCTTCTTGCAATGATGTCAAAGAAATATAATCCAATAATGTCAAAGAAATATAATCCAATAAAAATCATGTTGGCAATACTCTTTTTAGGGTTTCACCAGAGTTAATTAGGGAGGTTTTCAAATTAAACCCTAATAATGAAGTGCATGAGAGGATTGATATGGAAGAAATGCAAACAAGGTATGATGCACAGAGGTTACACCTAAGGGGAGGACCATTACAGGAGCATTTTTTCAAGATTACTTCAATACCAGTACTAACTACTTCTACCCTAGAGCAATTTCTAAGAAAATTCTTTAATCCTAGGGCTCAAGCACTATACTTCTCTCTTTGCAAAATTTTTGGAATAGATGAACAAGATCACATTCTAGGATCCATTATTTTCATTATTTCTCAAACACTTCAATATGACATGAGTTCTATTTTTTATTTTGCTACTCTTTTGGCAAAAGAAATTCATAATGGTTCAATGGGTATAGCTAAGGCTAAAGTTGATCAACCATTATGTTGGTACTCCATGTTATTGTATGTATGTTTTTATAAAGGAGTTACCTTCATCTCTAAAGAAATGAAGTTTAAATTGGAGAGGGATGGAGAGAAATTACCAATCCAACTATAGAGTGTTGATATGACATGGGTGGTCATAGATGCTAGTTTTGTAAGATTTAATAGATATTTTGCCTCCAAGATTAGGATTTTACTAGTTGGAGATAATCCTAGAATACCTCAATCATTATTAGAATTGATCAAACCAAACAATTATGTAAAAGGATTGAAGGTAAGTCATAATTGCGGAGATATCATCCCATATGTAGTTTCCACAATATCTAGATTGTATGATTTTTTGGGAAAACCACATGTGCTATCATATCAAGTGCCTTTAAAGGTAGGGATTACTAAACTCCTATAGTAGATATGTTTTCTAGAAGAAAGAGAATTATTGGGAAAATCCAAAGGTACATACTTTCTTCAAATTATTGTCATTCATAATTTTGTTTTTTGTCAAGAACGGATGGAGACATATAGAGAAGTTTTTAGATAAATATCAGATGGCCCAATCTCATTCTCACTTTATAGACTTGAAAGGTTTTTATGAAATATTCAAGAAAAGAACACAAGCTAAATCCTAGAATCACATTGCTTATTTTCCTAAAGATATGGTTAGAAATAGGTTTTCATCACAAGAACAAGAGGTTAGAAAGGAGAAGTGGATAGTGTATAGGAAGGTTCTTGAGTTTATAAATGCCTTTGAGCCAGATTATGATCCCCCCCTTGCTAATAGAAAATTATGGGGTGCAAAGATAGATATGATTATGGATAATTTTGTTGGGATCATGCAAAATTTAAATGAAAAGAAAGAGATCTTCACCCAAACTTATCCAGACAAGGCCACTAAGGTAGAAAATAGGTTGGCTAGTAAATTAATTATAAACCCAATGTGGGAAATATATATGATAGGCTAAGTTATTGAGAGAGGAGGGGTGAATCAATAACCAATAAAATTTTAATCCTTTACTAGAAATTAATCCTTCATATGTATTCTGATCTAATTGAATGTAGAAATAACTGAAAGCAATAAAATATTCATAAGACTTTGACACACAATTTGGTGACCTAAAAACATTCCAAATAGAAAGTAAAACTAGGGTGGGGATGATACCCACAATCCCTAGTACTAAAAAATAAAGTTGGCTTGTTAAGGCTTATAATGATCACTTTTAATGATCCTCCCTACTAGGAGCAATAAGGATTGCTAGGTCCACCTTGCAAAAGGATTTACAAACATACAATGAAGTATGCTCTTGGTAAAGAGATTTACAAAAGATAGTTAAGTCTACCTTGTGAAAGGATTTAGTTGATCCACTTGTTAGGATGAAATGGTGGCTAATCTTTGATCTACAACTTCATTTGCTAAATAAGATTATTTTGAGTGTAATGATCACCTTGTTGTGATAGATAAATCTTTGTTTCTCCTTATACTATTGTAGCCTTGTATTTTTCACTTCTACCTTTCTTTTCTTGTTCTCTTACTTCCATATTCTATCTTGGATGTGATACAATACATTAAATATATACCAATCCAATTTAGAAATCAAAAAAGTTGGCTATAATACAAGTTTACCCAAAATACACAAATTCAACCCAACTGTAGGAACTCAGGTTTTAAAGACTAACTCAATGAGGTTTTGATACTCAATATCCACTATCAAAGGTTGGCATCGTCATGCATTCAATAGACATAGAATTTTGGTCCATACTGATCACTTCAAGTAGTCTGAACTCAGTCTGCATTGATGACTTGGTGAATACTATAAAACTTAGCATATAAACCAAGTCACTTTATTCTGACTACATAGCTTGGTAAATGCTATCACTTGGTTAATATTGAGTAGCTTGGTCAACACTAGATTCACATCACTATAACTATGAGCTTGGTAAGCACTACACAACTTAGTTTGCACTGAGGAACTCAGTAACCCATATGAAGCTTGGTTTACACTACTGATCATAATCATAGTAGAAACTGCTCAGTGCAAACTGAATACTATTTCTTGGATTTGAAAGCTACTGTAGGACTTGATAGAGACTGAAATGCTTGGTTAACTTTGTTAACTATTCAATATGCTTGATAGATACTTACAATATAAATAAGTGTATGTCACTAATAACAAACATGACTATAATGTCAACACCCAAGCCAATATACATTACAAAGAAGAGTTGGGTATGTGGTAGCAAAGAGTGTATTGCGTGTACCTCTTTATAAAAGATAACTTTTAGAAAGTCCACCTACTGAGCCTTCTAAAAAGAAGCAAAAATTAGAACAATGATCCTCTTCTAGGTTGAAGAATATTCTCCCACCTAAACTCCACTCCATATAAATGATGAAGATTCTTTAAGATAATATTTTTTAAAAATGGGAGGTAAGAAGGATATTATTGTTACCACAACAAGCATCGAAGAAGGAGTGTCTGAAGAGCCCCCTATGCCAACATTAGCTCTCATTGTGGAAGATTTTAGAGGTAAATAAATAGATGATCTAGTGGAAAAGGCTTCTAAAAAATTCTTAAATAATCAGAGTTTTGTGAAATCCATGGCATTTACCCAATTTTTGTGGAGAAGTAATATCAATAGTTTTGAAGCAAGATGAAAGATACTTAAAATAGAGCAACCTAGTAGGTAGGGCTCTAAAATTGAAGAAGAGGTCAAAGCTAGCCTCATTAAGGATTTTGCATAGATAACCCCTAAAGTGGGAAGACAACTATTAAGAGACCCAGGAGTCATGCTACTACCAAAATAGGGTATTGTCAATGCAATGATCTTTCACATAGTGAGGAAGGAAAAATACACCTAGTTTAAGACTAAGGAAGAACTTTTACAAGCCCATAAGGGGTTAAATTATAGTGATGACCATTAAGCCTTGGTGATGTGGTCCATCCAAAAAAGATACAAAGCCAGGATTCAAGAAGTTTCAGATTCTAAACACATAGGTAGTCTCATGGTTTATAGAGTGGATGAATTAGATAGTGAAAAGGTTTCTTAGATGACTAAATAAATAGTAAAATTTGGAGCTATGGTTATAGCTAAAGACCAAAATAAATTCCTACAATTGAATGCTAAATTTGAAAAGGTGCTAGAGGCATATAAAGAAAGAGGGTATAGAATACACCAAATGGAAGGCATGATTGCTCAAATGGAGAGACAATTGGGAAAAAGAAAAGTAGGAGAAGAATCAAGTAAACTAATAATTAAGTTTATCTTGGTCCCCTAGTGCCACCTTTCAAAACAACCTCAATTATAGAAATACCAACTACCCCACGAAAACCCCAATTGTACACAACTGAAGAGCTTGAGGAAGAAAAGAACAAATTATGGGAAATGCATGTGGAATTGGATGTTTAGTATGAAAAAAAAATAAGTGATACAATTATGTATCTAGTGGACAAGATAGGTTGGCCTGCATTTTATGAGCAATTGTCAAAATTAATGAATGTGTAGAATAAGCTGAAAAATAGTCTATGTCATTCAATTATTAGTCTTTCTTGTGAACAAGTATAAAAGATTATTGATATGACTAATGGCCTTTCTAACTTTGATAATAAGAGAATTGCACTATAAAAGAGAATCATCAATTGTTTTTCAAAATATCTTGGTAAGAGTTTTGGGATTTTCCCTCATTCACTTAAGCTTGTAGATAAATTGAAGGATAAAGAAGAATGGGCTAAGAAGTTGGATGGTCTGATATGCATTAGATTAAATAAATTCATAAATGAAAAAGATCATATATTGTTCACCAAGACAACCAAGGAAGTTGTGTAGGTTTAGATTTTCTTTGATTCTTTCAAAAGGGATTTTGATGAAATTGAGAAATCAAGAGAAGATATCCTAAAGAAATAGTAGGAGATATTAAGTTTCAATTGGCTAGATGATTCAGTTTTCAACAAGTTGATGTTAGATCTTGCTCAAGAAAATTAGTTGATATCTGAAGAAACTAATGAAGATGGTGTGAACCCACATGAGTTACAGACAACTAATGCACCAAAAGAAAGGAAAGAAGAGAAAATAACTAGAAAAAAGGAGATAGTTGTTCAAATCAATGATTCCACAAAAGAACAACCAATTGTAACTATGGGCATGACAATTCATGATGATCTAGAGGGAGAGCAATGAATTGTTATGAATTTCTAGGTATCAGAGCCTGACACTTCATGTGTAAATTAGATTGTCCCATAGTTAGAAGGGAAATGGCTACAAATGGACCAATCATTATACAAAGTAGTTCAGCAACAAATGGTTACAACAGAAGTGGTCCCACCCCAAAAAGATCATTGATAAAGACATTTTATTGTAAAGTAAGAAAGCATAAACCAAATATTTTTGATACAGTGATCTTTTGTTTGTAAAATATTTTTGTCTTAAGGATAGTCTTATTTTTCCCTCGCATCCCATAGCTTGTTGCATCTCATGCTATATAAATGAGATCCCAAGGCTAGAGTAAGAGTCTGAATATTATGTGAATTTTAGTGTTATGTTAGTCTTGCATTTGGTCCAGTGAGTCTTTAGAGTTAATTTTGTGATGCATTCATTTGTAAATCTAAGAATACAGGAACATATTGAATGAGAAGTTGTCATGCCTTGAAGTATTTTTGAGTTTACATTAGTGTTGTATAATTTTCAAGGAGAATTAATACAAAGGGAATGTTCTACCATATCTATTTTCTCTAAATTATGTCTCCATTGTTATGTGTTTGTTATCTTGAGGTTATGTGAGCAAGGTTTATGAAATTTAATGTAACTAGGATAGGTTGTATATCAATTTGTTTTGCTTTTAATTTAAGGAATTAAGTAAATGCTTCAATAAAATGATAGGGTTTCTAGTCATATAAGAAGGATATTCATAAGAATGGGGTTTAGGGTTAATTATTGCTATAATTGATTGGAAGGCAATTAATTAGGTCAAAATTGCTGGATAGACTCTAAATTCCAATGGATAGGGCATTGATCATTTATTCAATTAAATGTTGAAGAAAGCATGGAGTTGTATGAAACAAAAATTTAAAATCAAATCAATTTTTAGTTTGTTGTATGAAGAGTTTAACTATTTGTCTTACTATAGCCAAGAATTATCTATGAAACCAAGAAGAAAAATGACTAATATTTGCTATAGGGGATAAGTGTGATGAAAGAATATCAGTGAATGAGTGAAGTGTGAAGAAAATATAAAGTATCAAGCCTTTTATACCTAAGGTACACCTACCTAAGATTTTTAGAGCTTAAAGAGTATAGAATCTCTGTGATTCTATTAAATTTGGATCTCGATCTGATGATTTCTTAGTTCAATATGGGAGGTAGCTAACTTTTAGACCAAAATTTATTCTCAGAATCTTGGTATCAAGTACCTTGTTGCTTAATAGTTTTGAAACACTAACACCTTACTTAATATGTTCTAATTGTATGGTTATGAATCAAAGACATCCTCTATAATGAAAACATCTTGTTGTTTACTCCCCTCTACTGAGTTCCTTACTTCTTCTTCTAGTATGTTAAGTTCATCATCATTTTGACTTTCTAAGTCTATATTGTCTCTGTCCTATTCCTCCTTTTTCTCTTTTGTTGATGGAACAAGCAATCCAAAAGCTCTCTTCCATAAAAAAGTTCTTTATTTCTCTACTTCATCTTCTTTATTTTTAATAATTTAATATATTCCCTTACTTTTGGCATGAATTTATTTGCAAATTGTCTTAGGGAAAGAGAGATATATATGTCTTCACTAAGTCAAGCATAGTTTGGGCCAATGTTCTCTCTCTTATTTTTTTTTCAGTGGATAATTCCCACTTCCACTTTGCATCTAATTTGTTATATAAATCCTTAGGAATAACCTTTCTTAATTAAATAGATGTATATTTTAATTTTCCATCATGTCTAGCATGGCCTTCTCTATCTTTTCTATTGGAATTACAAATGGGAAACATATACTTTTGAGAGAGGATGGGTGAATTAGAAGTTCAAACTTCAGCTATTAAAACTTTCACCATTCATTAGATGCATGTAATATGTGAACTGAAAATAACATGTAAAACACATACATCTAAATCATCTAAGAATATAATCAAACACAAACACTTAACACAAAATATGATTACCCACAAACCCTCCAAATGAGAAAGTAAAACTAGGCTAGGGATGATACCCACAAATCTTTACTCCTATAGCAATAAAGTGTACCCAATTAAGGTTGCAATGGTTTGACCATGAAATGTGATCTACCCTATGAAAGGCATGCCCTATTAAAGGCTTACAAAGATTGTTAAGTCCCACTTTGTTAGAGGATTTCAACACCCGATTAGACATGTGCCTAGTTAAAGGAATTATGATCATCCACTTGGAATGTCATCCCTATTAAAGGATTTACTAGAACCTATTAGGACTACTCCACGTAGGAGATTTAACTAAAATGACCTGTTAGGATGTTTTAGCATAGATCTTATGATTGGTTCTGGTTTCCTGATTAAAGATCAAATCCATATAGTGTCCTTCCTCATCCTCTTTGATCGGATATAATAATTTTCGTATGCTTCGTTTCTTAATCCTTCCTTTTTTTGGTTGGTGATGGGGACACAACCCAAGCATAGAATGGACACAATAGGAAAGGGAAAATTTTATTAACTGTGAAAATATGCTAGTACACTTAGTGCAGAGAAACAGACTCCAAAACATGCCTTATGGGCTTACAATAGCATAAATCTGGAGATAAATTCTTCTCCCAATACCTTCTCTCAAACTCCACTCCGAACTGCCTTTTACAATGCCAAAAATGTTCTTAAATAGACCCCGAAGGGTTATGGATTAGGAATACATTCTAGAAAGTGCTAGTTGGCATCCACCGACCAAATAGAAGGCTCCAAAAGTCACATTAGAAGTTGGCACTAAATTAGAAGATTCCAAAAATGGTAACTGAACTTTTGGGAGGCATAACTTTTGAACTATAGCTCTGATTAACGAACTGTTTACATTTTTGAAGAGCTCTCAAAGTGCTCTATAGCTCTAGGGACCAGCTTCGCTCATCCCTAATTTTTTGGCCCTGTTCAAGGTCATTTAATGCCCCTAACCTAACTTTGAAGCATTCTTAGGATGTCTCAAAAAATTGAAAAACTACGATAACTTTGAAATCGTGGGGCCTTTTGACCTGATTCTTTTTCTACAATGCCCTAAATTACAATTACATTCATTCGGCCAATTTACACCCTCTAATTTACAAAAATTATGGCTCAATTACATACTCCTATTTTTCTAGCATTTACATGTATCCCAAGGTGTTCAAATACTCTAACCTATAACACTGATAGTTGAACTGTGAGAGTTGGAACTTTTATTTGACCCAAATGGGTATCCAGAAATGAAAACACATGAAACAAAATTTAAGTCTAAGTACATTTTTTTTGGGTGACAGAGGATTGCCCTTATACCTCTAAATGCTTCTACATCAATTGGCTACATGCAAATACATAGGGATTTTGCAAATAGATTCATCCTTATCTCCAAAGAATTGAAATCTAACCTTATGTCAGCTTGAAAATGGTTTACATAGTTGTTTGTGCAATCACAAACAAATGTGTCCAATCTATGTTACTTGGCACTTGAAGTTATTGATGCTTGGCACATAATATAATTTTGTTTCTGACTCAGTATCTAAACTGCTCATCATCTACTATTCACTCAAGACTTGAATCACTTGACATGGTCTATCTGTTGGGCACATGAGTGACTCAGTACTCATTGCAACTTCACATAGTCTTGTATTTACATATTATACTTGACATGCATTACTAGTTTGGCATTAACTACGTAAATTTATTAAGTGTGTTGACACTCAATTGTCAAAACCAAACTAAGATCAACATTTTCTTGATCATATTTATTTAAAGAATCATACTTTATTTTCTTGAAACCTTCTATACCAATTATGTTTTGAATGTTTTCACATACTTGATCAATTGGCATGGGAGGTAGTCTACATAAAATTTTTAACTTTTTTGAATCACGAGACTTAGTTTTCTCCTCTTCATCCTCCTCATTAGTTGTGACAACTAATTTTCTTCATGGCCTCTTTGGTAGGCTCCACTTGGTCCCTTTAGTTTGTTTTCTCTTAGCTAGACTTTTCTTTGATTTAGTAGCTAGGGGCTTTTCTTCCTTGGACATTGTTATTATCATTCTCTTTGGCTTAGTTTTAGGAGGTGTAAGTGCCTTCTTCACATTATTATTTTGGTCCTTCTTTACTTTAGGATCAACATTTTGTTTTGTTTTATTGCCTTGGGCTTAGTAATAACTAACTCTTTTCTATTTGATTCTATATCTTCTTCTTCTCCTTCTTCATCAGATTCTTCATCTTCACCTTTTCCCTCTATTATTGGCAATCATCCTTTTCCAAGCTTTCCCTCAAGATCCACTATCATCTTCTTTCATTTTTTTCTATTTTGGGCACTTTGGTTTGCATCAAAATTCTAATCTTCACTAACTCATAATTGTCGAAGGGCTAGACTTTATTGTTTATCTCTTCAAATAACAAAGCAATAACTACTATATTTATTTTGTCCACGTTCACTTCATATTACATTAGCCTTAACCATGCAACCTTGGGTAACACTACTTGTGCATAGGTGAAATTTTTATCTACCATAAAACAAATGTCTTCATAGTAGTGATCCATCATCAATTGTGGGATCCTTATTTGGTTCTTCATTTTACCTTTGAACCCATAAAAATATTTATCCATTATAGTTTCAAAATTTTAACCTAATTGTTCAATGAAAACATTAATTTTCTTAGTGACTAGTCTATTTCTATCCCATGCAACTATCTCCATAGTGGGAAATGAATTATGCACATAGAAAAATATATAGAGGTCCAAACTTACACAAAGTTTTCTTAACTTTTTGAATTACTCCAATATTTTTTGATAGTTATTTTTTTTGTAGCTTGGCTAGGTCATAATTGTGATCTTTCTTTACAATTTTATAACTTAGGTTGTTCAGTTAGCTTGACTAATATAGTTTGTGTACAATCACATGCATTGCAAAATCAATAGCAAGATCTTCAATGTCATCAATAGACATTCCTCGGCTATTCCACTTGGCCTTTATCTAATCCTTGATGACATTTCTTGTTGCACACCTCATTGTCTTCACTCTATCTAGTGTAGGATAACTAGTAACTAAGTGAATGATTTCTTTATTGATCTTTTCTAGTCTTCCATCAAAAATTACATGTTCTATACTTGGCTCAGTATAACCTTGAAATCTTAGGAAATTCTAGGGAATAAGTAATCCCTTTCTCAAAAAAAATCTTATTTTCATCTTTATGTATTCCATAATCACATATCTTGTCATAAGTAGTTCATAATTTATAGTCTTTAATTTATACAATCTTGCACATGTAGCATGATCAAACATCATGAACCATTAAGACTCTAGCTGGTGTTTCCAATATCTCTAAGTAAGATAAGTTAGTATATTGTTGGACTTTTCATTTATGGAAACATTTACCTTATGTAAAGGAGTCACTATGTCCTTATGAAGATTCCATAGTTAGACATGGAAAATTGTCTAAGTATCATATAGCTATTCAGGAGAACAAAGGAAGTTTTGATGTGTACATATGATAGAGTAATTATTGGCACATGCACAGTTAAGGATAGATAGTACGATATTTCAAGATGATGTATGTACATGTGTAAGTTAGTATAGATAGTATGGAATGAGTTATTAATTAAATGCCAATAAAGGTAGTATATAGAGAATAATAGAGCATATCAGTAATTGGGTAATTATGGGTTAAATAATTATTTTATTTATGAAATAATTATTTAAATAATTAGGGATTACATACTTGATGTTAACCTTAAGAGAAAAAGAATTAAATTTTTATTTTTCCAAGCATGTGAAATATTGAAGGCCAACTAGACAGATTTTGTAAAATGTAAAGTTATAAAGGAAAGATTGTATTATGTGAAGTAGTGTGTAAGTTGTTTGTGATATACAAACTAAAATGTGAACTATATTGATGCAAATTATGATGTATGATCGAAGGTATGCAAAGATCAGTAAAGGAAAGATTAGTTATTGAAGATATCAACAACATGGTGGTTTTTGTATCTATCTCTTTTGCATCAATTATCTATATCATATAATTGCATGTTTGGTAAGTAGGCTCATCTTGCATACATTTTGTAACTGTACATACCAACTCCTAATAGGGTTGAGTCTTCAAATAGGGCCTAGCCCTCTAACAAGAACTAAGATACTATATATATGTAATAGAATCCTAATAGGGTCAATATTCTTAACAAGATACTTTTGTTTAGTGGATCATTTTGTGGGTACCATCCCCATCGAGGTTTTCCCTTGGCTAGATTTTCCCTAGTTAAAAAAATATAGTGTTATGAGTTCTCTCTATGGACGGTTATGTTTAATAATCAACATTGTTAGTTTACTTTCATTTGCAAGTTATAAGGTAATTAACAATATTTAGTTTTGGGCTAAAGTTTGTAAAATATTGATTTACCAACCCCCCGCCCCACTTTTCTTAGTATTCCCTATTTCTAATAGGTGAGATTGATGGTAGGGCACCTGAAGAATCTCTAGTCATCACAATGTTAGGGTACATTGTGAATTTGGGTGTAGGACATTGATCATTTCTCACAATCTGTGTGTTACTTTCCCTCAACATCTCTTTCCCAAATATAGATGCAGTGGATGACATATCAAGACTAGAGTTTAAAAAATTTCACTTCAATAACTTAAAAACAACTTAACTTGACACTATAACCCTTACTTGCTTAGTTCTTCAAATCTTTCTGATGGCACACTATGGTTCACTTATTCTTTCACTAGAATTGCCTTAATTGCCTTTGAATCAGCTATGTGCACTAGAATTGCTTGGTAAATGAAAAATGATCATCAAAATTGGATATATATATATATATATATATATATATATATATATATATATATATATATATATATATATATATATATATATATATATATATATATATATATATATATATATATATATATATATATATATATATATATATATATATATATATATATATATATATATATATATATATATATATATATATATATATATATATATATATATATATATATATATATATATATATCTTTCTTTAATCTATCAAATTGGATCTATAATAAATGCATTTTACTAAGGTAGGTGCATTACAATTGTCTTGGCCTTCATATAACATTGAGTTTGTGCTTCTTTCCTTTCAATACTCAATCATTACTAGTTGACTTGCTCAATATATTACCTTGGTTTTGTATGAATGCTCAATTCATATGACATCGCTTAATCACTATAGACTATAACACTAATACTCATCATCTATTATGAATACAAATTATTTTTCTCTATTCTTCCTTCAGATCTCTCCTTGTGCATCTTGATTTATGTGTATATAGACTTTTAAATCATATTTCTTGTTAGGAACTGATATGTAATTTTTTATTTCAAATGTACAATTTTTATCTATAAGCCTTGTTTCCTATTATTGTCCAACACTTAGTCATTTCTTAGGCAGTGTTGGTTGGTCATCACTATGAATGAGTGATCTAGAGAAGGCTAGGCTACATAGGCTTTTTTATATTTCACTACATGTCAAACAAGTCAAAGTTTTTCGAGTACCCCAGTAGAGATTGGGCTACTACACATGTTGAGTGAAATATATGTAGACTGAGTGATGCAAAGATAACTTATGCCAAGTGAGTTAGTATATATCAAGCCTATAGAAGCTAAGAGATAGAATGAATATTAGTTAGGACCAAGCGTTAGGACATTCAATTGCCAAGTAAACTAGTTTTGGCATATGTGTTTGCAATGGAGGCACAAAAACTTATGTAAATCATTTTACCTGACTTCTATATGATATTTATGGATTGTAGAGATAGCTAAGGAGAAAATTACACATTTTTTCAAAAGGCATTAATCCTAATAAAGGAAGATTAACCAATCAAAAAATTAAAAGGGTTAAATAGAAAAAGAATGAATTCTAAATCATTGATCTTGATCTAGAACCTTCCACTATTATCTATTTAAGAAGGGTTCAAACCATAAATCAATACATGTGAGAGAGGGAGTATGAAGGGATATGAATGAAGATCATGAATGTGTAGAAGAGACTAAGGATTAGAGAAAGGAAGGATAACTTTGATAGAGAGATTAGACAGAGAAACTAAGTAGTGAAGGGAAGAACAGAGAAAATTAGATAAGGAGATTAGATAAACATTGAAGAGAGAAGATCTATAATAAGCTTCATAGATAAAACCAAAGTATCATGTACTAAAATATTCTAACCAATGTATTAGGGAAAATCCCTTACTACAATGGTTTTAACAAACCTTGTTATCTCTCCTAAGAAAGTGATTACTTCATTGTAACTTTAAATCCTTATCAAGTTAGACTCAATAGTGTTGTATTTATTTTAACCAAGAAAACCCCTCATAGGGTAAGATCATTAGAAGTGATGAAATTATAGCCCTATTAGGAAAAAAAAAATTGTTGCAATTTTTAGGATTTGATAGATTTGAAACAATATACGAATAAACAATTAAATGTAGAAACAAAAGAAGAAAACCATAAGAACATAGATTTCACATGGTTCACCCAAAACCTGGGCTACATCCATCTACACAGTCATCCAACCTTTCTTATTACCTATTGGTTACTATACAAACCATTAAAGCTCAATACTACCACAAGAACAACCTATCTCATTATACATCACATTACCACAATCCCTAACCCTAAGCTATCTTATATAATATATTCTCACTTTAGAGTTACAACATGCCTATCTAAATAAGGCATGATCAATCACCACAAACTAATAGTAGTACTAAATATTTATGAGTGTCATCCCCACCCTATTTTTGCCTTCACCTTGGAGGTTTTTTGGGTTACCAAAACATTTACATTATGTATTTTCATGCATGACATGCATAGTCAATTTCCTTTCAGTTTGACAATTCATGATTATATGATATATGATCTAAGACATGAGATATGAGATGGATTAGGAATGAATTTAGTCAATCTACTATTTTTTTTGGGAAGCTAAAGTTTTATAGATCTTGATTCAATCACCCCCCCCCCCCCCCCCCCACTCTCTTAGTATCTTGTTTCCCAATAAAACTTCCAACATACAATTTCTTACATACCTACTCTTGTTAGTTAGATGTGGTGTGATCACTTGATCCCTGGATTAGGTGATCTCAGCTTTTCTAGATTTAATAATTTCACCTTCTACTTTCTTTTTCTTGGTTTGATTCATCTTTCTTTGTTTTTTCTATGCTAACTTGTCATTTTTCAATGTTGTGTTCATTGTTTGATGCTAGTGCTTAGGTCCTAAAGTTTTTACTAATATGTCCAACCTTGTGACAACTAAAACAAACTAATCTTTCATTTAACCATTTCTTATAATTGTCTCTAAAATGTGTCCTAATGCAATTTTCTAGAATGTGACCATATTCTCTACAATAATGAAAATTATACCATGTATTATAAACCAAATTGTAAGAGTTACCTTTATTATGTGCATGTGTTTGCTTCTTAAGTGTCCAATTGGATTTTGTCTTCGATCTACATTCTTGAGCTTTATGTCCATATTTTTTATAGATGTATCAATGTCCTTTAAATCTATGTGCAATAGATACTTCACTTGCCTTTATCCTAAATTAATGTGCTCAGTGTCCTTATTTATTTCAATTAAAATAGTTACCAATAAACTTAGGTTTAGGATTTGTCTTACTAGCCTTTCTCTAAATATGTGTTTTGTCCTACCTTGCCATAATGATGACATGTAGGTTTTCCTTTAGGTTTTTCATTTATTTACTCTCCACTCTTAGATGTTTCACCTTCTTTAGTAGATGAATAGTGCTTGATATGTCCTAATCCAATAGTATCACTGGGTGATCTTGGTGACCTCATCAATTCTTCAAAGTATCTTATAGCTTCACTATTTTGTTCATCCTCTTCATTAATTTTTTCTCAAATCATATATCATTTCTTAGTTTTTCTCTTTGTGATCTCATATTTTCAATCTCCATGCCCTTTCTCATTAGTTCTTGGTTTTAAAATAACAATTGATTAATCGTGTCTAACTAGGTATTTGTGAGCTTTTGCACATCACATGTCCTTTCTTCAATTTTGATAGCCATTTGTATTTTGTCTTCTTTAGTCATGACTTTATCTTCTTCAACTTTCTTCTTTTGTTCAGTCTCTTCACATAGCCTAACTAATTGGATTTCATGTTCTCTCTTCAATCCTCTAACTTCTTCATTAAGAATGTTGTTTTTCTCTAAGAGGTCTAATATTTGTGCATTAGTTTTACTAGAATTCCCATTTTCAAACAATCCTTTGGTGTCTATTTCTTGATAAAGTGTGTTATTTTTTTTTATGGCCATTTGTTTCCTTCTCTTTAAGGACTTCCTCAATTCTTCTCTTGTTAATTTATTTTTTTACAACATGATCTAGATGTCAATCACCTAGTTCTCAATAATCTTTCCGAATTTGTATGCCTTAATTTACATCATCTAAACTCTCAAGCTATTAGACTTATTCAAAGAGAACTTAGCTCTTATACCAATTGTTGGAAGTCTTATTGGGAAATAAGATACTGATAGTAGGGGGTGAATTGGGATCTATAAAAATTTGTACTTCTTCAATATAATAATAAATTAACTAGATTCACTCCTAATTCATTTGATATCTAAATCATATACTATATAACCATGCAATGTAAAACTCAAATAAATCAAACTATGCATGATATCCATCAACATGAAAATATAAACACAACACAAAGATTTTGGTTACCTAGAAACCCTCCAAGGTGAAGGTAAAACTAGGGTGGGGATGACACCCATAATTCTTCACTATTGTAGTAATAATTCACCCGCTAGGGCTAAAATGTTGATCAATTCTGATGATCTACCCTATGAGGGGTCTTCTCTATTAGAAGCATTACAAGATTGTTAATTCTACCTTGATAAAAGGATTTAAACTTACAATGAAGTAAGTACATTGTTAGGAGATTCAACTAGGTCTATTAAAATAATTTTGTTAAGATATTTTCCTTGATACACTACTTAAAATGCCTCAGTACTTGATCCTTCAGTTTTCTTTTAAAGATGATTAAAAATACCCTCTCTTTAATGTCTAAATATGATCTCCTTATCTGATTTTCTCTATTCTTCTCTTCACTGCTAGGTTGATTTGTCTATTCACTTGATCAAACTTATTCTTCCTCACTTTGTCCTTGGTCTTTTTCTCACATTCACAATCTTCCTTCACACACTAATTTAGAGTTTTATCCCTTCTTAAATAGACAATAGGGAAAGTTTCTAGATCATAATCAATGATCTAGTTTTAATTCTTTTTCCACTTAGTACTTCTCTTTTTTGATTGGTTACTCTTCCTTCCTAGGGATTGATGTCCTTTGAAAATTTCATAATTATCTCCTTAGTTATCTCTTATATCCAAAAATATCACATAAAATTCAGCCAAAAATGGTTTACATAAATGTTTGTTCCATTACAAACACATATGCCAAAACTAGTTTAGTCAGCAATTAAATATCTGAAGCTCAGTCATAACTAATATTCATGTTGTCCCTCAACTTCTATATACTCAAAATGTACTGGCTCCCTTGAAATATACTCTGACTTGGTCTATAATATGGTTCTTGGAAACCTTTGACTTGTTTAGTATGTACTAAAATATAAACAAGTCCATGTAGCTTGACCTTTATTGGATGGCTCGATCATAGTGATGACTGACCAACATTGTCAAGAAAATGACTAAGTGTTGGATACTAATAGGAAACAAGGACTAGAGATCAACATATTCTAGTGGGAACTTTTCTTTATTCTTTTATTTCTACCCACTCCTCTTTAGTAATACCTTCTTTGGTAGCAATATTTTCAACTATCTTTTCCACTTTCTTCTTCCTAGTTCCCTTGTATAATTTCTCTCTAACTTGACTTGATTTCTATTTTTATGTGCCCCATCTCCCACAATCCTTGTCCTTGGGTGGTGTAATAATTACATATTTATATCTCTCAAGTGTTTCCTTATCCACTTCATATCTCATTGGGTGGATTAATATCTCTCTAGGGTCCACTACTTCCATGCAAGTTGTGTCTTTTTCAACCATAAAGCATACTATCTTTGCATACTTCTCCACAACTAATATAGAAATTCTAAATCATTGTTTCATTTACTTTTTAAATCCTTTCAATATTCCAAAAAAACTCATATGTTATATCACTTATGTACTACATATTATAATGTTCAGTGATAAAATTCATTATACATTCATCATTTGTCTATGCATTTGGATGCATATTAAGAAACATATGCATTATAAGAAAGAAATATTGTAATATCAGTGATCCAAATCTAAAGGGTTGGTATTTTTCATGCTTGATCCTTCTCAAATTTTAAAACAACTATTTTCTCAAGATTTCACAAATATCAAAGTTTTTCTTTGCAACAACCATCTTATAAGAAGTTTGTATCACTCCTACTGAAACTAAAATACGCCTAGTGTTGCAATACATCTTGTATCTAAAAATTTAAGAAACTATCCTTACATCAATTTTCCTAATATATGATAGAGTCATAGCTCTCCTATCCCATTTAGTTCTATTGTTCTTCTCAACCTCTTTCTTAATCATTTTTCATATACCAACATTATCAAGTCTAGTTACTAAGTGAATTAGTTCTTTTGTGATTATTGTAGTTTTCTCTCCTATCTAAAGGAATATAGTCATGATTTTTTCTAAGTAAAATCCTAATATAAACATTCTCTTCAAACTCCTCCTAATCAACATACTATAAGATTTATTTTTTAACATGTGAAAATTCAAGTTTTAATGTTTTGTTTAAATTATAAATTTTATCCAAGTCTGACCTTATATCTTCACCACTAGTGTTGGGGATAAAAAATGTGAAAGGATTTTGAGTACCATATTTGAAAACTTTGCTAAGAGTACCCACATAAAAAAAAAATTGTGCCTAAGTATCGGGTTATCATTTTGAGTCCTATGGTATGTTTTGGGTGTTCATTGTCTTTCATTTGGTATATGCATGCATCTCAAGTTGTTAGTTTGAAGTTTTTAATCATTTTGAAAGATTTCATATAGTGCACTTTCAAATCTATATTTTTGTCTAAGTGTCAAATAGTGTTTGGAGGACTATTTTACATTTCAAAATCTTACACTCGGTAAACTTTTAGGACCTTCCACTTTGAGAATGTTTAGCATGCATATCAAAACACTTGTTTTCTATATCAAGTCATTCTGAAATATTTTGATAGGGTTTTGAGTTTCCCAAAATTAATTATTAATTTTTTTTCCTTGTTGAAAATAATTAGTTAATTGTGTATTATCTTTGATGTTACACAAAATGTCATATATTTGGACTAGTGTATGCCAAGCTCACTTGGGTGATGAAGACAATTTCATGTGTCTTCTAAAAATTCCAAATTTTTCCAAGTTTAGAAGACAATGTCTACCGAGTTCACTCGGGTGACAAAGAGAAGTTCGTAAAAGATTGAATGTTAATCAAGCTCACTTAGTTAATGAAGAAAAAAATGGATGAAGCCAGTGTTAGCCAAGCTCATTCAGTTACCAAAGGAAATTTTTGAAGATGTAGCATTAACCAAGTTCACTTGGTTAACATAGGAAAATCATTTTTGAGTTAGTGTCTACTGAGCAGGGTTGGCTAACGAAGGATTTTCTTATTTTGGCATATTGAGTTCAATGGATTTGTTTGTTAGTTCTAGCTGACTAAAGAAATGAATATTAATTATTCTAAGTTGTATTCAAGCTAAATTGACAATGTGTATGATATAAATATAAGACCAAATTAAGGATTGAATGTGTGCAAGTGAATAGAATATTTAAAGATGCTTAGAGGAAATGAATTTGAAAGATAAGAAAAATATCCTTGTGGAGCTACAAAGATATATTTGATCAAAAAGGACCAAGTATACAAGATACAATTGAGATATGTAATCAAAAATTTAGTTACATAAAAAATTAGGTCATCTCATTGTTACTCTCTAACCATTGAAGTAGTGATCTAAATCTCTTAATAGAGTTGTCTTAACAGCTATTTATAAATCCTCTAACAAAGTGGCATTTCTAGATTCAAGTGTCAAAATACCTCTAACAAGGCCACTCCTAATAGGGTGATTAAATCCTCTAACAGGGTGACACCTAAGAGTGTTTGTAACCTCTTATAGGTTGGCTCCTAACAAGACTCACTTCAAAAGAGAGAAAACTAGTTGCAATTGGTGGTTTTTCCCAAATTGGGTTTCCATGTTAAATCTTGGTGTCACTTGTATTCATGCTATTTATTTCATGTGTATGCAACTAAGTTAAGCAAGGTTAATAATAGAAAATATTTTAATATTTTAATATTAATCATTTGTTGAGTTATAGTTGTTATTTTAGTGCTTACTGAGTTACAACATTTACTAGTGTAAATCAAGTGCCTGTGTGTTTCCCGAGCATTAGTATTTTTAGTGAAGTTTATGTTTTGTATTGACATATAAGGTATTTGGGATTTATTTTAGTGGTAATTTATTCACCCCTCCCCTATCAGTTATTCCTCTTATATTTCCAAAAATTGGTATCTGATCTTCTTGGTGCTAGCAGAGAAGGTTTCAAGGAGCTAAGCTAAAGATTTGGATGTCTTACAAAAGAGATCCCAAAGTTGAACAAAGATAACTTCAAGGAATAGAAATAAATCATGAGGATCCACTTAGAAACCATTAGAGATTCAAGGATAAATTATCTAGACACCAAATATACAAAAACTTCTAGAACTATGATTGTTGGAGAAATTACAGAAAAAAGAGTCATAAAATTATGATAATTAATATTGCTTCATCTCTCAACTATGTTGAATTTGATGAAGTCAAAGATTTTGAAACTACTCATGAAATGTGGATCAAGATAAAATCCATCTATGGAGGAGATGACAATGTAAGAAGAGCTAAATCTGAAAGTCTTAGAGGATAATTTGATCAAATAAAGATGAGAGAAGATGAGAGCATTACAAAATATAGTGACAGAATCAAAGCTAGTGTTTGTGCAATCAAAGCTTTAGGAGGAAAGATTGAAGATGAAACAATAGTAAGTAAGTTTTTCAAAACACTTCTTCCCATATATTAAAGTAGAGTATTAGCAATTCAAGAAATGATATGTAGTCCAAAGAATGATATATCATTAGATGTAGTAGTCAAAAGATTGACAACATTTGAGCTGGACAACTATGATAATTATGTTCCTAGTTCTAGAAATCTTAAGTCTACATTTGAAGATAAGTTATCACTTAAGAAGAAAGCTAAAAATTCAAAATCCAAACAATCAGTAAGTGAAGAGGAAGACAGTTCTGACAGTAATCTTTAAACTATTGAGGCATTACTTGCAAGAAGGTAAAATTCCTTTGATCTATTTCTCTTGTAAAGAAGTTGGACACATTGCTATAAGATGTCCAAGTAGAGAAGACAAAGTTGAAGCATAGAAAGTACAAAGGAAAGAAGGATTTCAAAAACTTCAAGGACTACAAGGACAAAGGTAAGAAATCTTGTTTTATGGCTAAAGATTTAGATAGTAGTGAAGATGATGAAATGGTATATATTGTTGTAACAGATGAATTTGATGATAAAGGAGATAAAATGGCACTTATCTCTCATGTTAGAAAAAATGATACATGAATTATTGATAGTGGTTCCTAACATCATATGACTCATGAAAAAAAAAGTTTGAACATATGGAACATTGTGATGGTGGAAGTGTGAGATTTGGAAACAATGAACCATGTTGTATAAAGGGAAAAGCTTGTAAATCACTAACTAATGAAATTAAATGTGATAATTCTTATTGGGTTGAAGGAATAAAGCATAATCTATTGAGTGTGGCATAATTGATTAACTTTTGATTTAAGGTAGAATTCATGAATGGGAAGGCCAAGCTGCTAGATGGAAAAGGAAATTTGGTTGGGTCTAGTAACCAAAAAAAAGGCAATCTATTCTATCTAGATCTTAGTAAAAGTTCATGTTTCATTCCTTAAGTAGAAGAAATTTGGTTATGGTATAAAAAGCTATGTGATGTAGGAGCATCTCAGTTGTTGTGTTATAGCACTAATTCTATTGGTTGCTACCTAGTTATAGCAATTGTCGAGTGCCAGTAAATTTTTAGTATCAGCCAAGTTGAAGTTTTTTTACATTGTGTTAACATACTAGTTAGCATGTTATCCCATTTATTCTTCCAATATCAACCTAGTGATCCTTTAAGTGTTGAGTGGGTCAATTGCAGTGTTAGCCAAGCATGTAGTTTTTGCAAAGTTGCAACATCTGCCATGTTGCAGTGATTGTCAAGTTGCATTGTTGACCGAGCTATCCAGTATTGATCAAGTGTTTCTTCATGTGTTGAGTGTTCCTATTGGTTTTGAGTGTTCATTTATGTGTTGAGTGCCAGTATTTTTCTTGATCCTTCTTTCACCAAGTTTTCTATGTCTAGTTCTAGTTTGGCCTAACCTTGTGCATATTTAATTTTGTGATGGATATTTAATATTTTTTGAGAGCCAACTTATGACTTGGTTATGCATTTAACATAAGGGTTTGTTTATTTAGTAATTTTTTAATAGGTTAACTTGTGGCCATGCAAGTATTTAATATGATCTTGGGTAGAGTCTTAATCATAATTTTGGAGCCATGAAGAAGTCATTTTAGTTGAGGAGTCTTAGCGTGGAGTAGCTTGGAGATAGAAGTTCACATTTGAGTCTAGAGATATGTTCTTCTTTAAAAGATGTATTCTTCTTTGTAATGTTCATAACCTAAAAGGTTGTATAGCTAGGCATGTTGGATGTAAAATCCTTGATTTGAATATATGAAATATTGTCTCTGTGGATATGAATCTTGTTCCTCTTGTTCACTTTCTACTATGTATTTGTTTTTTGGTTTTTAGATCACCTTGTTTTGGGGTACATCTAGGTTTGCACTGCATTAGGTGGTATCAAAGCTCAGTTGTTCCTTAGTGTGCAATAAGATCATCAATGTGTGAGGTAGTTTGTATTAGGAGCTTGGTTTGGTGAATTTTATTTGAGAATATTTTAATTTCAAAAGTCCTTGCTTATTGGTGAATTTGGTGTAGGGTGGAAAATCTATGGATTTGGCCTACACTTGCATAGGACTCACTGTTTGATCATTGTTTGTATGTGAAAGATGGTTCATGGAAGGAGAGATGTGGATTCATAATTATTCAACATGTTGAGGAAACTTGTAGCCAGAGTATAATCTATTGAGTTAGCACAAGATTGTGGAAGACATCTTGATGATATTGAGACCAATGAGTATTATTCTTTTTGGGATGATTTGCATGAAAGGATTGATGATCTATAAGAGTATGATTTGAGTTCACATCTAAGGATTATAAAGAAGGTTTTTTGGCCAATTAAAGAGATTATGAAGAGAAGAAGAAATTTTTTAGAAGTGAATGATGATTTTTGTGAAATTGATGAAGTATCTTTTGGTTCTCATGGGCAGATGGATAGATTTGACATGGAAATTATAGGGCATCATTTTGCGCATAGTGAGATTGTTGAAGACAAATATTTCCCTTATGTTGGTAAGGAATTAGAAGTTTCTATTTTTCAAGATGACGTTAATGTTGAAATCGATGTGATTAAGGAATTATCTATTTTTGTCATTACTAATTTGGAGTTATATGTTCATTTTATTATGGATGTTGTTGATCTACATTTTCCTCATGGTAAGAAGACCAATTTACTTACTAGTAACATGGTTCAGGGTCTTAGAGATGTTTTTGGGGTGGATTTACATGATGTTGTTTTTGTTGATATGGATCTAAACTTATATGTTGCTATTAAGATGTTGAAGGATATGGATGATACTAATGATGTAGATTTTGATGATATTATTGATTTATATGTTGTTGGAGAAATGAATATACATACTATTGCTATTATAGATTTATATGCTACTACTATTATGGATCTAAGTGTACATATTGTTGTTGATCTAAGTGTACATGTTGTATCTAAAGACCTCTAACAAGGCCACTCCTAATAGGTTATTAAATCATCTAATAGGGTCACACCTAACAGTTTACTTTATAACCTTTAACAAGGATGGCTCCTAACAGGGCTCACTTCAAAAGAGTGAAAATCAGTAACTAGTTGCATTTGGTGGTTTTTCCCAAATTGGGTTTCTACATTAAATCTTGGTGTCACTTGTGTTCATGATATTTATTTCATGTGTATGCAACTAAGTTAAGTAAGGTTAATCATAGAAAATAGCATAATATTTTCATGTTGAGCATTTGTCGAGTTACAATTGTTATTTTAGTGCTTACTGAGTTACAACATTTACTAGTGAAAATTGAGTGCCTATATGTTTGTTGAGCATCAGTATTTTTAGTGAAATTTACATTCTGTACTAACATCTAAGTTATCTAGGATTTATTTTAGTGGTAACTAATTCATCCCTCCCCTCTAAATTACTCTTATATTTCCAACAGTCCTATTGTTGTACTTTGTTTAGAAATCTAAGAAGTCATGTTTGACCAACTATAAATTTGACCCAATAAATCAAAATGTGAAATTTATTTTATTATTTCATTCTAGAGGTTAATTAATTCCTATGTTCTATATTTGATTTTGTGATGAATCCATTTGATTAGTTTTCAAGCATGATTTCTTTTGCAATTTCTAAAGTTTTACTAGTAATCATATTTGCAGATTGATCAAGAGGCTTGTTTGGAAAGTTATAACTTTGAATCCATGATATCTATTCCTAACCATATTTTTTCCTTGTTTTCTATACTAAAAATACTTCAAGTATGCCAATTCCCAAGTTCTCATGACTTTATTTGTATACTTTTCTAGGTACATTCCATTTGCTAAAATCCCTATTTTACCATGCTTCCTAATTCTACAATTTTTGGGACCCAACTTTGAAAGCCTTCCAAATATGTCTAGTTGTTTTTTACAAGACCAAATTTTATGCTCATAATAACCATATGAAAGTGATTCTATGCCCTAAGTTTCATATCCCTACGAGATTGTTTGACTGGTTTCTGAAGTCAAATTTTAATGCAACTTTCTATTTCTTACTTGTTTGGGTGCAAAAAAAGTTTTAAATGTGCAACTTCATAGATTAAATTATTTTGACCAAATTATCATCATGAGCTAAGAAATTTTAGATTGGTTCTCTATGAAACAAAGAGCAAGTGTGCTGAACAATAGGGTTAGATCAAGTAGCTAGTTTCAAGGCCTGGTAACACAAAACTGACACTTTTTCAGAAAAGGTAAGAAATGAGTTTTAATTTATGAAAGAGTGATCAATTTTGAGTCCACTTAATTAAATGATATTAATGGATCATTTTGATAGTTCAATTTTTTGAAAATGAAAAAAAAAAAAAAAAAAAAACTAGATTCGGTGTGGGGCCTGACTAGTTTCATCAGAATGTTGGAGATGATGTCAAGAGTAATGGTGTGTGTTTAAATCAAAAAGGATAAAATCATTTTGGTCATGTAAAAAGGGTTTTCAATTATACAAAAATCATTATTCAAGAGAAAATGGGTGTGTGAGATTATGCATGGAGGTCTCAGTGCTCACACATGGTGAGGACCACTTCATCATTTTTTTCTTAGTAAGATGCTTTCTAAACCATTTATCATGAGATAATGTATCATGATATTTTCATAAATCAAAAGAAATGTGAATGTGAATGGAAATTTTATGTTTTCATTATAATTATTGCCTAAAAAAGTTGAATGCTTAAGTGGGGGGTGTCTCAATTGTGTCCAAGTGCAAATATAAAAAGAAGTAGAGCATCCATTTATTAATTTCATTTCCTAATCTACACACGTGAATATGAGAATACAATGGGATTATTTTAATTATCTTCCATAATGTAGAGAAGTCCAACCAAGTGTCAAATGATCAAGTAGCCAAAAAGGAAAAAGGGAATATTAGTCATGTGTAAGATTTTGTGTGACATCTTTAAGAAGTGGTGAGATATGGAGAAACACAAATCAGTCTTTAAATATGAATGTGTTCTATTAACAATATAAAACGTTTCCATTAGCTTGGCATGCATGCATGAAAATACATGGGAGAAAATGGATTTTTCAAATATCTTACATGTGACTTTGAAGAATATGATCAATAATGTGTTGGAATAAATAATAGGGAAACTAAACTCTGAGAGGGGGGCATTGAATCAATACTTCAAAACTCTAACCATTGAAACATTTATGACACATTCATCTTACAATTTGCATGTAAACTAAAATACCAAACTAAACATATTCATCCATAGCATGGTACAATTAACACATATGACATAAGATATTTGGTTACCCAGAAACCCTTCAAAGAGAAGGTAAAACTGGGGTGGGGATGACACCTACAAATCTTTACTACTATTTTTGTAAAGTGCATCCATTTAAGGTTACATTAATTTTGATCATAAACTATAATCTACCCTATGAAAGGTTTTCCCTGTTAAAGGCTTACAAAGATTGTTAGGTCTCACCCTATTAAACGATTTCAACATCCTACTAAAAGTGTGTCTAGTTAAAGGACTTTAACTTACAATAAAGTAAGCACCCTAATAAAGAATTTGCAAAAGCCTTCTAGGACTACTTGATTAAGAGATTTTCACTGATTCACCTGTTAGAATTTTTCAACCTTGATCATTCAATTAGCACCTCTCTACTAGATATCAAATCTCCTCTTTCCTAATGTATACACTATCCTCCTGATCAAATGTACCACTTTTATCCTCTCTCTACTTTCTTATGTTCTCTCTAACTGATTCTACAATTCAATCCTTTCACATCTCCTTAATCACCATGAATGTTTTGTCTATGCATGTAAACCTCTCCCTTCACACACAAACTCTTTTAGAGTTTTCCATCTTTAAAAAGACTTAGGTGACCTAAGGTTAGGTAGGAATCAATGATTGTGATTCACCCATTTTGTTGCATAATCATCCCTTTATCAAATTGGTTGGATGTACAGTATATAGATCCTCAATATGGATTTTTTTTAATCTTCTAGAATCGTAAAATAATCCTTAAGTCACCCAAAAATGGATTACATAAGAGTTTGTGTCATTACAAACAACTATGTCTAAAACTATTTACTTAGCACTTGAAGCCTCTGGTGCTCAGCATCCACTATATCTTCAATGTTGTAATTTAGCCTCTGGTGCTTGGCATCCACTATATCTTCAATGTTGTAATTTAGCCTCTGAATGACTCAGCATCCACTATTCACTTGGTATCTAAATTTACTCAACATGTATTAGCTTTCTTTTCATTGGATTGACTTGATACTAACTATCTACTTGGCATATATTGGTGCTTGGCACATACTATATATTTTTCTCAACATTCATTATCTGACATCTTATGCTCAACATACACTACTTGCTTAGCATGCACTAAGTATTGTTAAATAATGACTTAAGTGTATTGTGACTCATGTGTCAAAACCAAAGTGAGATAAAAAAAATCCCCCTTTGACATGAGTGGCAAAAACACTTTTTCATGCATATATAACCTTAACTTATGAGCATAACTCAAATAGTCTATATTATTTACTTAGCTCGCATACAAAATTTGAAAATGTCAAAATTTTGCAAAAATTGATGACTTACCATTCATACCTCAAAAATTCATAACTCCCCCTAAGTTGATTTTTCTTTGTTGTATCTAAATTTGATAGTCCTATTGAGTAAATTTGTTGAATTGTTGTCTTCCTCTATTTCTGCATTTACTCCCCCTTTGTTTATTCTCTCCTTTTTGTCTCAATGTCCCTTTTTTCAATATCCCCCTTTTTTGACATTTATGTGATGGGTGGTACACTAATAGTTTGTTTGTCCAAAAAAAATTATGGACCTCTATTATAATCTTGAGTGTTGCATCCCAATTATTGCACACTACCTGTAGAGATTGAAATTGAACATCTAGCTCAACAGTAAGGTCTACTAAGCCATCATGAGTGGAAAGATGAGAATATTTCTTCATAAATATTTCAAAAAAGTGTAGTTCCTTGTAAAACAGCTCATGTGATGGGTCAACATGGATTAATACTTATCAAGGTAGCCTGAATGTTTGCATATTGTGCATGTAATGTAGCTAGCTAATCTTGAGTGGATAACAATCTTTGAAAAAGAGCTTGGCTCTAACTAGGAGACAACTTAAGAATGTTACCTATTGTTTTTAGGTCTCCTCGTAGCTATTCAATCACCCTCTAAAATCCTTGTGTGAATAAATTCACATCACAAAGTCTTGTGTATAGATAAAATATATTCTCTAATGCCTTTACACTCTCTATCTTAGTTGCTAACTCAACTTGTCATAGTGCAATGGCACTAGAAATATTTTCATTGACCTTTGTTTGAAAATTTTTCTTAGAAAACTCTAGAAGTTTAGTATTTGTATCCAAGTCCACATCACTAATCTTATCAACTATATTCATCAATTGCTCAATAATAGGTTTTTCCTCATTAAGTGTTGTGAGCTAAATGCATCAAGAAATATTTCTTTGATGTCATGTAGAGCTTGTATTTACTTATGCTCACTACTAAGTAACCTTGGTGCTTCTTTCTTGCTAGAGCTTCCTACAATATGCTCATTTCTTCAATGGTGATTATTATAAGATCAAACTTTGGAAGTTCAATCACCTCATCAAAGTTTACATCTCCATAAGATATACCTTCTCCAATCTTAGATGTTTTAGGACTAGGCCTTGATGATTGTAATGGCGTAGCATCTACGCTTGGCCTATGAAGAGTTTGACTAGGAATAGGAGATGCAAAGATTGGTAGGGTAACCAATGTCTGAATTGTTATTTTTTCCTCTAGTTTCATAGTAAAAACTGACTCTTCTATCATATCCTTCTTCTTCTCTTTGATTTCTTCTTCACCTTGTATCTATGATATGGGTGCAAGACTTGTTTCCTGACCTAGTCTTGTTTCTATTCCATCCTTCTAAATTGTGAGTAAGGATTTCTTATGGGAAATGATTGGCACAAAAGGTAATGCAACTAGTGTTATAAAAACCTTTTTTTTCTATTCTTTCACTTTTGTCTATTGTAATATTTACCTATGGGGGTATAATAGATGTGTCTATTTTCTTTTCCCCTACTATTTTCATTCTAGCCTTTTCAATTTTATCTATTCTAACCAATATAGGATTTAAGCATAATTGTATTGCCATGGTGGAACCTTTTAATATCATTTTCAAGTCATCCTTTATCAAAAGATTTATTTTATGCACTATGTTATTAGAAAAATCCTTTATCTTATTGTCCTATTCACTTGCTTGATCCACATGAGGGGGACTTGCACTTGACATATGTACCTTAGGTACATTTTGTTCATCATGTTGCTCAACTTCAGTTGTATCCTCTTCATCTCTCCTTCTATGTGAATCCCTCATGTCCATCCTTGACAAATACATCCTTAGTAGTCTCTACTACTTCTTGATCATATTTTTCTTCACCAACTTCCTTAGGTACTTTTTCACTTATCTTTTATGTTGTCAGCCCATAGATGACTTTCCATATCTAGGTACTATGTTTAACAACCTCCTCAATATTATTTCATAAGATATAGAAAGCTCTATATTTTGAAGTAAATCTCCTTTTATATTTTTTTATGGCCTTATTCATTGTTGACTTATCCAAATTTGGCATGACTCTTTCTAGAGTAGTCTCCCTTATCTATCTTTCAATTGTTAAATTGCATTGCCACTTCTACTCAACTCTATCATATATAATTTTGGGTAATGAGATGTAAATCTCAATATGAGTGGCCTTAAATGTGGCCATATCTCATATACAAACTCTTCCAATTTATTTATGACTAACGTTCCAAGTTTATCAAAGTCTACATGTCTGAACCCTTATAAATCTGCATTATTCTTGATGTTGTCACACAAGTTGTCTAAATTAGAAGAGGCACTATGGATTACCACTTGGAATTCATTGTTGCCATCCAATTTTTTCCTCTCCTCATTTGACTTGGCTGGAGCTATAAACTTTCTCCTATGTTTCTTCTCAGGCTCATCCTCCTTTATACTAGCAATAGCTCTTTTGCCTTTAGGCTTCTCAACTTATTATGTCTTCTTGTAGTTTTCCTTGTGCTAGTCCTAGTAATAGGTGGTAGGGTTAACCTTAGACAAAAATAATAGTTACATGCAAATATAACCAATATCAAAAAATAATAGATCACACATAAGAGAACACAAGACATCAAGATTTAATGTGGTTCACTCAATCTCTGGGCTACATCCACCAACAACAAGTCCAATATTATTATTATCCAGTCATTACAATCTACAATCCCTTACAACTCAATACCACTAGAAGAAGCTACAATAGCACTATTACATTGTGAAATCCCTAACCCTAAGCCTTTTTATACAAGCTTTTACCACTTACAAATTTAGGGCTAGAATAAGTTATCCAATAAGAAAAAATAGCAGACAGTGCCTTTTACAATATAAGGTTATTTTTGGCTTTGGGGTCCCTACCCCCCAAAAACCCCATGGGGTCATTTCCCCTTGACCCTACCCTATACTACAATAGGGAGTGCATCTAGGGTGCTACTCCCAAGACCTCACAAGGGCACTACTCCTTGACCCCATCTTGGGGGCATTGCCCCCAAACTCCCATAGAAATAATATATGGAGAAAACCATGCTAAATAAAACCTCCAAGTCTGACTAGGCTCCACATCACAACAATCTCCCACTTGGAGATTGATCAGACTCCACAACAATAACTTCCCACTTGGATACTAATCATAGCACTACTAAACCTATAGCTCCCACTGGAATATCAAACCACCTTTGACTCTATTGTTCTTTTATTTTGTTTAGTCAAGAAGAACAATCAAAGCTAAAGAGGAGTTCAGCTTCTCCTTTGTTACTACCTTGGTAAACATATCTACTAGATTATCATCCAAAATTGACTGAAAGAAATGGTACCATAACTATATGTGCTTTGTCTTTGAATATAGAGCTAAAGTTTTTGCAAGATGAATCACACTCTAGCTATCTCTGAACCAATAGTTATCCCTCTATGGGTGTCCCAATTCTTCCATGAAGAACTTAAGTCATATCATCTGCTTGGTTTCCTCTATAGTAGCAACATACTCTACCTCTGTAGTGGATAAAGCATTAACCTTCTATAACCTAGAAACCCTACTCACAGTTGCTTCACCAATATTAAATACATAACCTATAGTACTCTACCTGGTATCGATATCTCCTACCAAATCTGAGTCAACATAGCTCTATAAATCAATAGTAGAGCCCCCAAAGTGTAAACACTTACTAGATGTACCTCTCAAATATATGAGAATCCATTTAACTACATTCCAATGCTCAATTCTTGGATGACTCATGTATACTTGCTAACAACTCCCACTGCATGTGAAATATCTAGCCTTATACATACCATAGCATACATCAATCTTCCTATAGCTAAAGCACAAGGTACCTTGGACATCTTATCCTCCTCTTCTTATGTCTTGGGACACATCTCCTTAGTCAACTTCAAATGACCAAGTAAAGATGTGTTGAAATCTTTAGCATTCTCCATAGATAAGTGTTGCAACACCTTCACAATATAATCAACCTGAAATAATGTCAATTTCTTTTTCTTCCTATCTCTGTGAATCTTCATACCAATGATTTGTTTTTCTTCACCCAAATCCTTCATAGAAAATGAATGTGCTGACTATTCTTTTAACCCCTTAATGTGATCCATGTTAGACCCAACTACAAGTATATCGCCAACATATAAACATAAAATAATGTAGCTATCATCATCCAACTACTTAAAATAAACACAATATCAAAATGACACCTACTATATCCATGCTCATGCATAAAGCTATCAAATTTTACATACCATTGCCGAGGTGTTTGCTTCAAGCCATATAAACTTTTCTTCAATCTACAAATTAATTTATCCTTACCTTTGACATCAAATCCCTATGGCTATGCCATATATATTTCTTTATCCAAATCACCATGAAGAAGGGCTATTTTAACATCAAGCTTCTCCAAATGAAAATCTTTAGTAGCCATAATACTTAAAATAGTGAGAATACAAGTCATTTTAAAATAGGAGAGAATATCTCATCAAAATCAATGTCTTTTTTTGTGCAAATCCTTTTACAAATAACTTGGCTTTAAATATTTTCTTACCTCCATCCTCTTCTTTGAATCTATAAACCAATTTATTCTATAAATCCCTTTTACTTATAATCAACTTGCATAAATCCCATGTCTTATTTTTTAGCATAGAGTCTATTTTGTCTTTCATTGTAGACTTGTATTGAATCTCTGTATCCACCTGCATAGCTTCATCATAACATTCAAGTTTACTAGCATTAGTAAGTAAAATAGAATACAAGGAAGTAAAAAATATTTCTAGGTGTCTACTTATCCTTGTTGACTCTCTAACATTCACTGGGGTGTGTGGTATTTATTGTTGTGGTTGTTGCAAATCATGAGGAATTGTTGGAACATCAACTTTTGGAGTATCATCTAGCACTACATAATCATCTTATTTCATCTCATGTTGCTACAAAAAATCTGTGTACAACACTTTCTCATTGACTATGACATCCCTACTTCTTACAATTTTATGATTTGCAAAATCCTAAAACCTAGAACCAAATTCATTAATGCCATAACCAACAAATACACATTTCTTTGACTTAACTTCTAGCTTGGTTTTATTATCAGAATCTATATGAGCAAATGCTTCACAATTGAAGGTTTTGAGAAAAGAATAACTCACCTTCTTACCAGTCCATGTTTCCTTGGGAATACCACAACCAAAAGGAGTAGAGGGATATTTGTTAATCAAATATATAGTAGTATTAATAGCCTTTGCCCACATATTTAAGGGCAACCCTGCATACAACCTCATGCTTCTTGCATACTCCATTATAGTCTTATTCATGCATTCAGCCACTCTATTTTCCTATGGATTCCTTGGAATAAATTTTTATCTATGAATATCATTATTGGAGAAATAATCTTCAAATTCATGACTATAATACTCACCACCATTATCATATCTGAGACATTTTAATTTTTTACTAGTCTCATTTTCAACCAAGCATTTCCATTTCTTAAAAGTTTAAAATACATCAGATTTCTATCTAAGGAAATAAACTCATACTTTTCTAGTTGCATCATCAATAAATGTAACATAATATTGATAGCCACCAAGGGAAGATACATGTGCTAGTCCCCATACATCTGTATACACAAATTTTAATCTCTCTCTTTTCTTTTCCTTCCCAATCTTCACAAAACTCACTTTCTTTTATTTTCATACACACAACTTTCACAAAAAAATCATATTAACACATTTTAGACCTTGTAAAACTTTATTTGAATGAATTATTTTCATACCTTCTCACTCATGTGCCCAAGTCTATTATACCATAGTGTTGTATTAGAATCTACATCAACTATTTGCTCTCCCTACTCAATTGTAGCAATTATTCTTGAACATTTATTTTCCTCTAAAAAAATCAAACCAGAAGTAATAGTATGACCTATACAAAGATATAAGGTATCTATTTTCACACCTTTTGCTACTATGAGAGAACCTTTTGAAACCTTCCAATTTTTATCATTATAAGTAACTACACAACCCTCATCATTGAGTTGCCTTGCCAAAATTAAATTTTTACTCAGCCTTGAAACATGTATTACCTCATGTAGTAGCCAATGATTCCCATTTTTCAACTCAATCTTAACTTTTCCCTTTCCAATAATCTAATAGAGTTCATTATCCCCTACATAAACAAGCCCAAAATCCCCTTGGACATAATCAATAAAATAACCTCTATGAAGTGTAGCATGAAATGAAGCACCAAAATCTAAAACCCATGAATCATCAATAATTTCTAAAGAAAGAAGAAAAGCATCCTCTTTGGATTTGTTATTTACCACATTTTCATCCTAGTTCCCTCCTAGTTTATCTCCTTAATTTTTCTTTCAAGTCCAACAATCTTTCTTCTTATGCCCTAGTTTACCACAATAGTAGCAATCTCTTGGTCCTCTAGATTGGAACCTCTTCCTCTTTGACTTTCCTCTTGATTTCCCATAGTTTTTGAAATTATTTCCTATCTCAATCATTCTTCCTCTTCTTTGTGCATTCAAAGTGCTTCCTAATGTAAATCCATCTAAGGTTTTCCTATGAGTTCTCTCACTCAAAATAACATTGATTATATCATAAAATTTTAGGATATTAGATCCAGAAATAGAATTACTCACAACCATTATCAAGTCACTCCAACTTTCAAACAAAGAACACAAAATCAAGAGAACTCTAATTTCTTCATCATAATTAATACCCATAGAAGATAACTAACTAATAATAGTATTAAACTCATTTAAATGATCCACAATAGATCCACCTTTTGTCATATTCATATTAAATAAATGCTTTGTGAGAAATACCTTGTTTGAAGAAGAGGGATTTTCATATAGTTCCGTTGGGGTTTGCATCAACTCTTTTGTCATCTCTGCTTTTGTAATATTAAATGTCACTGATGGTGCCAAGCATAATCAAATGCTTGCAAGTTCCTTTTGTCTAAAATCTCCTAGTCCTCGTATGTCATAGTTCCCTATTCTTGGATTTTCCTTCTAATGGCTTCCATAAGTCCTTTTAATAAAGATAGTCCTCAATTTGCATCTTCCATAATTGAAAGTTCTACCCATTAAACTTTTCCACCTTTAGCTTACCCTCATTTTCCATTTCTCCCACTCAAACGTGAGACCTTCCTATAGAGTATCACTTTAAAAAAAGATGATGGTCTAGCTATATATATAAAAAATGATGATAGTCTAAGCTTTAAAAAAAATGATGACCATCTAGCTCTAATACCACTTGTTAGGTTTAACCTTAGACAAAAATAATAATTACATACAAATATAACCAATATTAGAAAATAATAGATTGCACATAAGAGAACACAAAACACCAAGATATAATGTGGTTCACCCAATCCCTGAGCTACATCCACCAATAGCAAGTCCAAAATTATTATTATCTAGTAATTCTAATCCACAATCCCTTAAAATTTTATATTACCACAAGAAGCTACAATATCACCATTGCATTATGAAATCCCTAACCCTAAGCCTTTTTATACAAGCTTTTTACCACTTACAAATTAGGGATAGAATAAGTTGTCCATTAAGAAAAAATAGTAGCCAAAACTTTTTATAGTACAAGGTCATTTTTGGCTTTAGCTGCATTTCCCCTTGACCCCACAGGGGTGCTACCCCAAACCTTGATAGAAATATTATGGGGAGAAAACCATGTTAAATAAACCTCCAATTCTAATTAGGCTCTACATCACAATAATAGGTACTATTGGGTTCTGTTATGAAGGTTTCACAACTTTCTTTGGTTCACTCACTGTTGGCTCCTAAGCTTTCTTCTTCTTCTTTTCTATTGGTTTAGGTGCTTCCCTGGCTTCTTCTTCCTTAGAACCTTCATCATGTTCTACTTCTTCTTGGTCATCTCCTTAACCTTTTGTAAGTGCAAGTGAGACTTGGGCTGGTTGATCTTCTTCATCATCCTCATCATCTTCTTCTTCTTATTCTTCCCCTTCACCAAATCTTTCTTTAAGCTTCTTCACAAGCCTATTTTTCTTTCTTACCACAGAAGTTTTCTTCAATTCAATTTTGATTTTTGACTTTTCTTCCTCATAATTTCCTAATGAGGTTGCACTCTTGTCTATTTCTTCTACCAATAAAGCTATGATGGATGCAGATGCCTCATCCATATTGATTTCATAACGCAATGGCCTAAGCCATCTAACCCTTGGAATAGTTGCTTTTACATATGTATGATTAGCATAAACTAGAAATAAAACATCATTATAGTATTTCTCCACTAGTGATACTAGAATCCTTAGTCTTTCTTTCATAGACTTCTTAAAGTCCTCAAAATAAACTTGTCATTACTAACTCAAAGTTATCCATGTTTTACTCTATGAATTCTCCAATTTGAAATACAATAGATGTGTTGGTCTTCCAAGAAGCTTTTCCAAGTGAAGGAAATATGTTTTGCACATAAAAGAATACAAAAACTAGTAGTGAACCAAATTTGCATTGTGCACCCTTTTTCTTTCTTATGGCCTCCAAGTTTTATAATAATTGTTAGAGTTGCAACTTAGCAAGGTCATAAGTGTGGTCCTTCTTCACTATCTTGTAGCCTAAATCTACTACCATACAAGACTTGTTATTCAATCTAAACTTTGACTTTCTCAATATCAACCTTCTCTTTTCCTTTATTGAATTCATTTCTTGGTGTTTTTCACCTTGTTGGATAGTTTCTACTAATGTGACCAATCTTCAAACAAGTAAAGTATGTAGTTTGACTCAACCATCTATTGTAATCACTTCTGAAATGTGTTCTAATGCAATTATCGAGAACATGTCCATACTCTTGACAATAGTAACAACTATATAATTTGTTGTATGTTGGACATAATTGATTAATTGTGTGTTGTCTTTGATGTTACAAAAATGGCATATCAATTGATAGATAGTACTTAACGAGCTCACTTGGTTAGTGAAGATAGTTATCCTTGTCTACCAAGCATTCACTAGTTTACTCTGAATAGATGACAATGTCTACCGAGCTCACTCAGGCATTGAAGAAATTTAGGAAAAAAAGAGTGTTAACTGAGCTCACTTGGTTAATGAAGGGAAAGTTGGATGGAGTTAGTATTCATCAAGTTTACTCAGTTGCCAAAGGATTTCTACATGTTTGCAGTGTTAACCGAGCCTCTATTGGTTAACATAGGAAATCATTCCAAAGATAGTTTCTACACAGCAAGCTCGGCTTACGAAGGATTTTTCTTATTTTGGCATATGAGGCTTAATTACTTTATGTATTGATTCTATCCAACTATGATGATGAATATTAGTTATTGTAATTTAAATTTGAGCCAACTTGACAATTTGGAAGGTATAAATAAAAGGTCAAGTTGAGACTTCTAGTGTGTGCAAGTGTGTTGATTGATTTGAGAAGAAAAGAGAGGGAGTGAACTTGAAGGATAAGTAGGTATCCTTGTGAAGTAGAAAATTAATATTTGATTAGGAAGGATCAAGGTTAAGTAGAAAAGAGATATAGATTTAGAAATCTCATTTCATCACAATTAGGTCTTTTCATTGTTACTCTCTAACCATTGTAGCAGTAATCTAAAATCTCTTAATAGAGTTGGTTTAATAGCTAGTTGTAAATCCTTTAACAAGGTGGAAATTCCATTGAATTTTTTTAAGACCTCTTGCAAGGTCACTACTAGTAGGATTAAATCCTCTAATAGAGTCACACCTAACAGTGTGTTTTGTAATTGTTAACAAGGTTGGCTCCTAATAGGGCTCACTTCAAAAGAGTGAAAAGAGTAACTAGTTACATTGGTGGTTTTTCTCAAATTGAGTTTCCATGTTAAATCTTGGTGTCTCATGTGTTCATTTTCTTATGCTTGCAAATTAGTTACTGTTAATTTTCTAAGATCTACTAAAAGTAATTCACATTCTGCATTCACTGACAGACAACATTTTCTATGTGTTTACCGAGTAACAATAGTAATCGATTTTCTTAGTCTAAATTTATTATTGACATCTAAGGGATCTAGGATTTATTTTAGTGGAACTGATTCACCCCCCCTCTTAGTTACTCCTTCCATATTTCCAACATTATTATCCAAAATTGTAGGATTTTCCATTGGGTTGTACTTTGTCTACTTATTTGATGTCCACTTGGCATTATATTTGCATTCATGTGCTTTATGTCCATACTTATAAAAATTGTGGCAGCATCTTTCAAATATTTATGTGTTTGAAATATTCGTCTTGCATTCATGTGCCTTACGTCCTTTCTTTTTGAACTTATGACAGTAACCCTTGAACTTCTACTTAGGGTTCTAATTTGCTTTGTTGTTGCTACAAACATTTGTTGTATGACCTAATTTTCCACAATTATGACAAGTAGGTTTGTAGTTCATACTTTTATTGTTTCTTTTTTCACCACTTTTAGATGATTTTCCTTCCTCGGTACTAGTCTATCCCAATCTAGTAGTATCATTTTTAGATCTAAGAGATCTCATCAATTTCTTAAAGTATTTGATGGCTTTACTAGGTTTGTCAAAACTTTCAACAAATTCTTTTTCTCTTCTTAGTTCATTCCTCAGATTTTCATTCTATAACTTCATGGTTGTGAACTCAATGTCCTTTTCATTTGATTCATAATTGGAAATCATCACTTGATTCATTGTTTCCAGTTACACATTAGTAATCCTTTGTACCTCTAATTTCTTCTCTTCCAATTTGTTGGTTAGTGTCCTTTTTTCATCTTCAATCATGATTTTATCTTCCTCAACTTTATTTTTTCTGCTCAGTCACCTCAAATAGCAATACTGATTGGACTTCTTGTTCTATTTTAAGATTTCTAACCTCTTCATTTAGGGTGCCACTCTTTCCCATTAGATATACAATTGTTGCATCAAACTCACTTGAGTTTCCATCTATAAATAATTTAGTAGTCTCTTCCTCTTGGTAATGTGTTTCATTTTCCTCAATAGCTATCTCTTTGCTTCTCTTTAATGAGTACTTCAACTCATCTATTTCTTCATTGAGTTGGTGTAGGGAAAGCTAGATTTCAATACTCTAGTTCTCAATGACTCTACCCAACTTGTAGACTTCCATCTTCAAGATCTTTCCTCAAAGTTGCAAAGCTTCCCTTTCCAGAGAACAAGGCTCTGATACCAATTGTTGGAATTAACAATAGGGAAATTAAACTCTAAGAGGGGAGTGAATTGGTACTTCAAAACTCTAACCATTAACACATTCACCACACATTCATCTCACAATTTTCATGTAAACTAAAATACCAAACTAAACATATTCACCCATAGCATGAAACAATTAACACATATGACACAAGATATTTTGCTACCCAAAAACCCTCCAATGAGAAGGTAAAATTAGGGTGGGGATGACACCCACAAATCTTCATTACTATAGTTGTAAAGTGTATCCAATTAAGGTTACAATAAGTTTGATCATAAACTATGATCTACCCTGTTAAAGGTTTTCCCTTTTAAAGGCTTACAAAGATTGTTAGGTCTCACCTTGTTAAAGGATTTCAACACCCTATTAAAAGTGTGTCTGGTTAAAAGACTTTAACTTAAAATAAAGTAAACACCCTATTAAAGAATTTTTAAAATATTGTTAGGATTACTCAGTTAAGATATTTTCACTGATTCACCTATTAGAATGTTTTAGCCTTGATCCTTCGGTTAGCACCTCTCTACTAGATATCAGATCTCCTCTTCCCTAATGTATACCTAATACTCTTGATTAGATGTATCAGTTTTTTCCTCTCTTTGCTTTCCTCTATTCTCTATAGCTAGTTCTACAATTCAATCCTTTCACATCTCCTTAGTCACCATAAATGCTTTTTCTGTGCATCCAAAACTTTCCCTTCACACATAAACTATTTTAGGGTTTTCCTTCTTTAAAAAGACTTATGTGACCTAAGGTTATGTAGGAATCAATGACTATGATTCACCCATTTTTTCACTTAAATCATCACTTTATCTTATTGGTTGCATGTCACATAGGGATCCTCAATGTATATTTGTTCTTGTAATGCCCCGCCAAGGGATCCAAAGAATTAACCTAGAATTTCACTAAGTATAGCAGCATTTTTTTTTCATGAAAGTAAACACCACGTATAAATTATGCACAATAATGGAAGCAATAGCAATGTCCATTTGAAATTAAACATAACATGCATAACAGATTACATTCCTTAAGATCTCTTAATGTTGAATTACATACATGAATCCTTCTAGAACAACATCCACATGAAACAATAATTATAAGTCCAATGTTTATACATTACATTTCAAATACTCAATCATCCACTGTACATGTCATAGGGTATGACAAGCTCAAAAGAATATACATACATAGAGTAAGGTACATCATTCTATTCTAATCCATGATACATCAAAGTAGAGTCAATCACATGGTACACATGATACATCATCATAGAAAACATATACATCCATCATAAAGATCAAACATAATAAACTAAGTGCACAGTTCCTCCTAACCATTAATAGCATCATTAGACCATCATGGATCCTAGCCATCCCTCTGTGTGTAACATTCCAAATTACCGAAGAGATCATCGATATTACATAGTAGGAATGTCACTCCTAACATATATAACATCATATGTAGAAAGTAATCTAACATAAGATAACAACATCTAACATATGCTAATCATCAATGAAAAAGGATACATATCCACCATCATGAAGGACGCATCAGCCACGATGTCTCAATGAAACTCAAAATGATAAGAGTGGAAAATACACTACCACCTGACTGCGTGGTACCTAAGTGGTCCACTCCCACCATGCTGAGAAGATAATCTCAAGTCCCAAATAGGCTATCAAATTCACATAGCACAAATCTCCATAAGCCTAGGAATCCTAAAAGTATACTAACTCAAAGGTTCAAAACACAAAATTTGACATCTAATTCCAAAGGCACACAATGACATGTAGGAACCTACTATGCAAGTGGGAAAGTGTCATCGCAATTATCACATACAAGTTACCCTGGCAGTTAGCTAAATTCCACGGGTCCATACTAATTTCATGCAGCCACTAGTATCCTCTCATACTGACGAGGCATACTACGAAATGCAAGGTCACAACCATGCATCTCACTACTCCCATCCTAGCCTGTACAAGCACTCAAGGCATGGGCGAGAACAAAACTCTGATCTTTTTAGGTTCATTCAGTTAGTATTAGGTGTGAATGTTATCACTTATTAATCCAACTTATAATGAGTTACCTTAGTAGCCTCTTAGGGCCCCGGCCCCCATTGCAAGCCACTTCCCATCACTACATGAAGATATCTTACCCTAATGCTCATGGAATCATAAATCTCAAAATCACAAAAGATAATCCATAATAAAATCATCAAATATGCATAAAAGCATCAAATCTCCATGAGCAAACATCCATAGAAAATCATGAACACAACAGCTCTCTATTGGTAACTGAAGTATCATTGATAATCAAAGTATCCAATGGATCTCAATAACCGATATATATATATATATATATATATATATATATATATATATATATATATATATATATATATATATATATATATATATATATATATATATCATACTAATCGAAGACTCCAAAAATGGTTGAGTCAAACATGTCACATCATGACATCATCAAAAATAAATCCACATCACAGTCCCATCATGGCGACTAGAAAATAACCAAGGATAACTAATCGATGACCAAAAATGATGACGGGCCAGCACCACCCGTACCAACTCACAACCAAAAATGCAACAATATGGAGATAAAGAGATGGCAAAAATGCTTCATAAAAGCATCCATTAATACTTGAAATTCATTACAATATCCTCCAAATGAAAGGACTTCAAATTCTTACAATATAAGAGATATTTGCTTACTAAGAGCTTCTACTTCCCCAAAATTCTACTTCTCAAGATTCCTTAAGAGAGATTACATTCGAAGAGCTTCTACTTGAAGAGCTTACACTTGAAAAGCTTCTATTTCTCCAACTTGATTACAAATGATAATAAGCCTTGCTTAAATAGGCACTTCTAACCCAAGACATTACAAATACAACCAATGTGGGATAAAAGGTAAATACAACTACTTTTAAATAAATATTAAATTCCCACCCCAAATACAACTAAGCACCCAACAAATATTAAATACATGATTCAAGAAACTTTCCACAATCTTCTAAATTGCCACCTATACACCTCGATTAATGGAATGACAACTATTTTTATTATTTTTCTTTTTATGCCACCCATGCACCTCGAAAATAGAAATTCTTCGTTTCTCCTTTTTCTCTTATTTTATTTTTAAATTATTTTTCCTTCTATTTTCGTCACTTTCTCTCTCCTCCACAATTTTTTTAATTTTTTTTTTCCCTTTTTTTTTCTCTTTTTTTTTTTTTCTAATAATTTAATTTTCTCATGCAAGATGCTCCTGCATCAGACTCCCTTGGTAGATAGAAAAGTGTGTCCCACACTTTGATGTCAAAAGAGAGATATAGAACCATCTTCATCTTCACCACAAGCTTCCACCTCAATAGGGACAAGAAAACCAACATGCAAATCTTCCACATTTTTTTTTTGCTGATGCATGATGCTCCTGCATCCAACTCCCATGGTAGAAAAAATTTCATGAATATGGATTCACAAAATGAAGTAGCCACTGTTGACAGATTTTTTTCCTCTTCCTCCAACACATAGCTGGAACAAGTATCCGATGCTGAAATTTCTCCTTTGCAATGAACTCTATCCAAGTACAACTCTCATCTTCATCCAATCTTGTTGAATTAATCACACCTGTAATAAATCCAGCAACACCATACCAATCTTCCTTTGCATACCATACATCACGAACAAGATCCTCATGCAAACCATCATTAATATCTTTTAAACTCATATCAAAGGCAACATCCCATGATTTATAAGAATTTACCTCTTTGACATCCTCATCTTTGCTTGCCTCTTTTATGTCATCAATAATGCACGTAACTACTCCACTTGCTTGATCTCCAATGAAGGCACTATACTTTTCCTCCATTGCTGCAATCTTCAAACCATCTTGATCTATCTCAAGTTCCTAAATTTTTTCATCGTCGTGCTCTTCCTCTTCTCTTTCATCTTCTTCAACTTCTGGTTCACAAATAATTTTCTCTTCATCTACTTGCTCTTCCACTGGATCATCTTCCTTTTCCACATCCAAGAAATTATCAACATCTCTTTTCTGGTGACATGCTCTTTGTTTTCGCAACTTAGCTTCTAATTCATTCACTTGCTTCTGCAAATCAACTAGCAATGATTGTTGATTTCTTGCTCTAAATTTCTCAAGTCGAGGAATCCTTAGAATCCATCCAATCACAAAATTCATCTTCTTCTTTCTCTTCTCCATAATCAAGTCTTCAAAAGACAAATCTCATCCAACACAAGAACCTTGTGCAAACTGCCTCACAGTCGGCAATCTATCTACACAATCAAAAACTTCTTGACAAACTTCACCCAACTCAAGGTCCTGGTGCAAACTGCCTCACATTCGGTGCTCTGTCTACATACTCAGGAAAACCCGCTCTGATACCACTGATGATGGGCTAGCACCACCCATACCAACTCACAACCAAAAATGCAACAATATGGAGATAAAGAGATGGCAAAAATGCTTCATAAAAGCATCCATTAATACTTGAAATTCATTACAATATCCTCCAAATGAAAGGACTTCAAATTCTTACAATATAAGAGATATTTGGTTACTAAGAGCTTCTACTTCCCCAAACTTCTACTTCTCAAACTTCCTTAAGAGAGTTTACATTCGAAGAGCTTCTACTTGAAGAGCTTACACTTGAAAAGCTTCTATTTCTCCAACTTGATTACAAATGATAATAAGCCTTGCTTAAATAGGCACTTCTAACCCAAGACATTACAAACACAACCAATGTGAGATAAAAGGTAAATACAACTACTTTTAAATAAATATTAAATTCCCACTCCAAATACAACTAAGCACCCAACAAATATTAAATACATGATTCAAGGAACTTTCCACAATCTTCTAAATTGCCACCTATACACCTCGATTAATGGAATGACAACTATTTTTATTATTTTTCTTTTTATGCCACCCATGCACCTCGAAAATAGAAATTCATCTTTTCTCTTTTTTCTCTTATTTTATTTTTAAATTATTTTTTCTTCTATTTTCGTCACTTTCTCTCTCCTCCGCAATTTTTTCTTTTTTTTTCCCTTTTTTTTTTCTTTTTTTTTTTTCTAATAATTTAATTTTCCCATGCAAGATGCTCCTGCATCAAAAAATAATGGTTAAGTCAAGTATCTCATACATAAGAATCTCAACTATAACAATCAATAATTACAAACAATACATAGAGCATTCCATCACATAACCATGGTTGGGTTTATAAAGATCGAGATTAAAACATCATCATGACATCACAATCACATAACTCCCAAGCCTCTGGTAGACATCCTATACTGGTCAACACTAGTCAACCCAAAACTCAAAACAATATCATAAAGAATACACAATGCAAACACATGTTTTGGTTTTGCTAAATTTCAAATTTGAATTTAAATGCAAAAGTCTCGGTTTACGTTCCCAATTCAATTATCAAGTGGAGAAACTTCACGTTTAACCTAGCCCAAGTGTTTTCGTAAAAGTTTCTACCGTTAAACTCAGTTTTCTAGATGTTCTAAATGTCTCTTATATTTCCATTTAGACCCCCATCATTTTAAAAAAAATACTAATTGAAATTCTTCCCATATTCATCTTTCCAAATTAAAGATTATATTGAATCTATATTGCTCACCATTGTAAAATATCTTGTATTAAAGAATTCCTCTTTAAATTCCAAACATCAAATAATATATCAATTATTTATTAATAATAATATATATATATATACTTATATATATATTTATATTTATATTAATACATATATATATATATAAATACATATACATATATAATTATCATAACAATATTTATAAAAAAATGAATTACATAACATAAACGAAATTCATTAAAATGAATTTATAAAACAATGTATAATCAAACTGCACATTATACAAATACAATGCGGGCTATATAAAAAATGTGTCGCCGTAATGCGGGCAGCCTGTGAGCCACAGGTACCTTGCGATCGCACAGGTACTCTGCATCCCCAAACCTATAGCGTACGGTGGTCGGGGTTGGGATATTCCGTCCCACCCTCATATGCATATGTATATTTTTAAAGAAACATTTTTTAATAACGTTTTCCAAACGCAATCGCAATGCGTTTTAATGAGTTTTTACTGCGATAATTCGCTTGGCTTTCCAATTAATTATATATATATATATACATACATACATATGTATGTATATAAATATATATGTATATATATATAAATATATATGTATATATATGTGTGTGTTTATATATATATATATATATATATATATATATATATATATATATATATATAAATATACACAAAACTTTATACAGTATATATTTATATGCAAAAATGTAGATCTGAATTATATATATATTTTTTCACAAAGAATATATATATATATATATATATATATAATTTTATGAGTTTCCTATAAATATTTACTTTCTAAATTTTCTCAATAATTTCCTAATGAATTTTGGCTACAATTCAACCCTAGCCCCCGTATTCTTTTCATATCTATGTATATAAAGATTCTCAAATAAATTTTAACTACCATTATTCAGAATGCACAATAATTATGAAATTCCTCAGAAAATATATGGAAGACACGAAGAAGACAAGGAATGCATGATGTAAAAATAGCATAAGTAAAATCACAAGAATCTACCTGGATTCTAATGCTAATTCGCTCTTCCTCAGAAACCCACAGAGCAAGCTCCTCCCTTCTTCAGAGTTCTCGAGTCCTCCAATGCTCCAATTTGCACTCCAACCGCTATCCCTAAGCCTCTATGAATGCCTGAATATAAAGAGCTTTCAGGAAACATCTAGAATGCTTCTAGAAACAGCTGAAAGGTATCACCAACTAAGCATGGGTCTTTTCCAACCTTCAAGATGAGCCATAGGGTTGTAGACACCATGTGCTTAATTGATGCACTAACCCCCGTGTTGTTGACACATGAGAAATAGAAAAGTGCGTTAACTCCCATGCAAGCTTATAACTCCAATTCGCTTTTTATATAATTTCTATTTAAATATTTATTGTAGACACCTAAAAACCTTTAGAAAATAAAGTATTTTTATTTTCTGAAAAAGTCCTAATGACATCATCATTTATTAATTAATTATTTAATTAATTAATTAATTAATTTTTATGCCATTAAATCCCTTTATCTTAATTAAAAATATTTAATTAAGGAATCCCTCCCAAAAATGTTTAAATCTTATTTAAACATTATTTCCTTATTTATTAATTATTTAATTAATAAATTGACCAAAAAATTCAAAATAAATAAAAAATTTATTTTTTGCCCAAAACTTGACCAATTTCCTTAAGACCACTAACCTCTTCCAAAATCTTCTAATCCTTCTTTAATTTTGATTAAAGGCTAATCCCATCATTTCCTACCCCTAATCCCAACTCAAAATATTTAATTAAGATTAAATATTAATCCTCGTGTTTATTAAAAAAGTTTTAATAAATATCTCCTCAACCCAAACCCTTGAAATAAATAAAATTTTATTTATTTCTTAAAAATCTAATTTATCCTCATCCTAAGAAATTCTAGACTATTCTAGAAAGTCTTTATCCTCATCCAAAGTCTAGACTCTTCTAGAAGATGTCTTTAAACCTAATCCTAATCCCCTCCTAACCTTGTCACGTTCCTTAAAAATGGGTTAAGACTTACTAACCCAAGCCAAAGTTAAAAAATATCTCCTCCTTCACCCACCCTCATTAAATGCCATCCACTTGCCTATCCCTAAGCTAATCCTAAACCATCCTAATCCATCCTCTAATCATTTGCACAAGCCTAAGCAAGCTTAAAACCCTCCTAATCAAATCCAAGTCGAAATTGCTCTCATCACCCTCAAAATATCTCAACCATAAAATTTTATGAAGCCCACTAGGCCATAAATGACTCTTCCAAGCCCTTTTATTGCTCTTACAAGTCATTATGAGGGTCTTTATGAAGATTTTATCCCTTGAGCCTCTTTTGTTGACTCATCCTTCCCCTTTCCTCCATCCTCTCACCATGTAACATGTCTCACTCCTTGATTGGCTCTAAGGAAACACAATCCATGTGCTCTCCTCTCATGCAATCTGAGCCCTCCATGAGCTTTTTCCCATCCTTGCATCTTAGCCCTCAATCCCTCAAGCCTCTTGCCTATAAATTGGATCCTTCCCCTTTGAAAAATAACACAATCCATGAAGTAAAGTCATAATGCCATTTTGAGAAGCCATTTTACATCAAAACCATACACTCACACCCAAATTCCAACTCCATTTGAAGCCCTTTTTGAAGCATAAAGCTTGAGCATACATCCTATCTATTTAGACAAAGCTACTCAACAAGAGAGCTTCTCATTGAGAGAGCCCATTAATGGCTCATATTCTCAATTGAGAGCTCATCTTAGTCTATCTTGAAGTTTATATAAATTTGGTTTAGTTTGTAGAAGCTTTTATTTAAATTTGGTTTCTATTAGCATACTAGCATTGCTCATATACATTTTGGCATGCTCGGTGGGACCCCGCATGGGTCATCTTCATTAGCTTTTTTAGTCAAGTTTTGTATGTCATTTGCTGATTTTGGCTAATTTTGCTTGTTTTTGTGATTGGTAGGATTGTATAAATTGGTTTTGTAGGTCCACATGAGCATGAAGAAGACAAAGGAACTCATAATGTATCTCATAGTGTTTGCAGATTTTTCAAGCTTATAGGTGGACAAAGAACTTGAAATTCTTCTTCCTCTTCTTGTCTATATTCTTCTTATTCCATCTACTTCTTCTTCTTCTTCTTGTGGGAGATCTTGGCCATTTTTTTTTTAAGGAAGCAAAATCATACACACTTCTTTTTAGTGCTTAAAATGAACCCCCAAATCATACTTAAATCCATTGAAAAATTAAAAATTTGCAAAAAAAAAAAAAATCTTTTAACAAGTGAAACTAAACCAATCTAATCATTTGCATCCTTGCAACATCAAGGTTTTAGATGCATTCATGAAAAATTAGGAACACTTCATTTTTGAGAATTTAAAAAGAACTTCAAGTTTCCATTTCAAAAGGTTTAAAATCAACACTAAGTGCACACTAAAATCTAAATCAAACTCAAAGCATCAATCAAGGATAAAATGAACCTCATTTGCAAATATTTTAAAGTTCTTTTAAAAATCTCATGAAAACTAAGAGTCCTAAATGGTTGCCAAAAATTGTCCTAAAAACTTTGTTATTTTTTCCAAACAAATGTCTTGTTACAAAATCTTAAATGTTTCTTAGGTTTTTCATGCATCAAAACAATCTAGGAATATCATTTTCGGGCTTAAAATATGCAAACTAGAACACAAAATCTTGAATGAAAACCAAAGTCCAAAGAGTCATTTTCACTTTTGAGTCCAAAACAATCTTGAATGATCTAAGGTTAAAACAAAACACTTCAAAGTTCTTAAAACAACACACAAAATCTCAATCTTGAATGCCCAAAGGAAAAAACTTGAATGTTTAATCACTTGTCTTTGAATGCATGTTGCTAAACACACTCTTGAATACCATGGATTAAAATCAAATTTTCCTTGAATGCATGATTAAAACAACAAATCCAATCTTGAATGCCAAGGATCAATTAACCATTGCAATATCAAACACTTCATTTGGAGCTTCTAAAAATTGAACAAAACAAATCTCTTTTCCACATGCAATCTAGGTAAAGTTTGATTTTTGGACATTTAAGAAACTTTGTTAAGTTAAATACAAATTTGAAAAAATCAATTTGAGTAGTTCCTTGGACTCACCTCTTTTCGAATCACCCATCAAATATTAACCATTGGTTGCAATCTCAGCGCCATTTATGGGGATGGGTCTACTTGAAAAAGGTGTTAAATGTTCCACAATCTAACTCACTCACTTGGTCTTTGAATGTTTGCTTTAACTTTATCAAAAATTTTAAATGATCAAAACTCTAGATTAAATTGATCACACTTCAAGTTTGGGCACTAAAATTGAACAACAACTGACGTGGAGAGCCTCTGGGCGCGCGCTTGAAATCGAATCTCACACACTTTTGTTTTGGGCTTAAAACAAACTCACCCTCAATCTTGAATGCCTTAAAGAAAATTAATCGATACTTGATGTGGAGGGCCTCCGGGCGTGTGAGTTTTCTTTTGTTGACCCTAACTCTTCTTATTGTTTGCATTCTTCGATCGATTTACTTTTGTTGGCGCTTCAAGTTGGAATTGAACATTGTCTCTTAAACATGAGTGCTTGCAAAGTCTAGATTAGCACACATAAGAGTCAGTTGGTAAAAGAACAAGCGTGTTTTTTAGCCTAAGGTCATCCAAGTCTTCTCTCCCCTTGTCATCTTTTGAGGCCATCTTGGGTGCATAAGATTAGGATCCAAAACCTTATTTCTTTTTAGGAGGCCTTCTTGGGGATTTCATCACCCCTTGGACGACCTCAACTCTAGTGTTCTGGCGGAGTATAAGAATCGGGAGGTGAATCAAAAGACACCTCTCTTGGGATCAATATTTTGTCACTCAGGCTAAGCCTCAAGGAACTTTATACCCTTGAGAAGTGAAAGAGGAGAAGTGGGTTACCGCTCCTCTCGGATGTGTGACATCTTTTTGGTCTCATCTATAGATTTGGGCCTCACGTACCTTTGGTATATTGAGGACTCCTTAGCTAAACCAACTGTCAGCCTTGTAGACAACCATTTAGGATGTTAATGTGTTTGAGGTGACTGATCGAAACATTTGTAGAACATACACACTCCTTGGTGCAAGTATCACTTTCTGAGAATCAAAAACTTCTATCTGGTTGTTTCTATCTATTGCTTGATCTTTTATTTGTTGAATGAATGTTTTCCAAACTTGGTCAATCCTAGCTTAGGGCATACTTAGCATAGTCACTGCCTATTCCAGAAGTTGAACGAGTTGAAGAAAAACAACCAAGATCTCTCAAAGCCAAGCAGATTCAGGAATTGATGTCAGAGCAACCCAAACCTAAACAGAAGTTCCACAAAGTTAAACTCAAACCATCTCTAGCATACCAAGAACTTTCAGCCAAGAGAAAAGAAATAACACCAAGCCCACAAATTGCCAAACTCCACAAAGCAGAGGACAAAGCTACCGACGAAGCACTTCAAGAGGCCTAGTTAGAGCGCAACATCAAATTTAGCCAACATCTAGGAGTTAATCCTACTTATGCCTTACCAACTAGGCATGATTTCTATGATTAGACACTCTTGTTTTTCCACATCTTCTTGGATAAGCTTCACTTGAGAGTCATCTTTGTAGAAAAGTTAGCCATCTTAGGTTATCCCCTTAAGCATTATTAGCTCATTCATCTCATTTAGAATCAAACCATCTAGCCAGCAATCAAAACCTCACATCCAAGCCTTCAAAATTGTTGTCACTTTTGCCAAAAACTTTTCCACTCCTAAAATCTTCCAAATCCATCAATCTCACCAAGGTTATCCCTTTGATAGAGCTTTTTCTAGGGTAATCCAGCTTTGTCACTTGTTATCCCTCATCACCTTGAGCTAAAGGTTGGGATCCACAAGTGGTCAATCTCATGTTCTTCCTAAAGGATCATCAATCTATCCTTAAGTTGACACAATCACCACCAAGCTTGCACATAGGAAAGCAGACCTTTCATGCTTTGGCAGCATATCTTTGAAGTTAGAATCTCCAACCCAATCCTCCTTAGGTTTTGTCATATAGCTTTGCCTTAACCTAGGAAATCATTTGCATAGAGAAGCCTTCCCCCTGTTGCATCCATTGGCATTATTGAATCTTATCCCTAGGAGCATTTTTCATGCCGCCCGTCACTCGCTTAGCCAAGAAGAAAGAAACAATGGAGCCCTATCATTTGGATCAAACAGCCTCACCCCCCTTAAGACTTGGCCACCCCAGAGAAAGTTATGCCATCATCTACTGACATTGAAGCTTTCATGAACCAACCAGGAAATGCAGTATTGGTAAATGCCATTATAGACAAGAACAAAGAGACAATCATGGCTAATTTTCGAAGGGACAATGTAGGAACCTTTGACTTTGAAAGACCCCCTCCATTATCAGATCCATCTCACCCATTGTTTGGGTAGCTACCACCACCCATAGGCTCTTATTATCCAAATTATCCTCAATATATGCCAAAAGAAGAGCCTCCAGCCAATCCATATGATCCAACAGACCCAAACATACCATCATCCACCCAAGTTGAAATATCCATGCCGCAAGCCAACCCAGCCACCACCACTCCATCCTTGGTTCATACCTCTCTGCTCCAAACCCCCTTTACCCAAAACATCTCACCATTCACCCCCTTCACTATTGTTGTTGCTGCTCCCCAACCCAGCCTTCCAAATCCACCCATCTCCCAAATCAGTGCTAGCATCTTTAGCCAACCTCAACAATATACAATAGGGATGCCACCCATGGGGCCAAGTAATCAACCTTTCATTACCCCCAGCTTGTTCATCGCATCCCAAAGCACAATCCCATCATTTCCATTAGGTCTTGGGAGCTCAATACCATTAGCCACAAATCTACAAGCTACTACCCTCACTCCACAAAGCTATCAAATCCCACAAGCTACTACCAATTTTCTACCAAGCTCCCAAGTGACCCCAGCCCCTGCCACCACTCTACCAAGCTTCCAAATCCAACCACAAAGCTATCAAACCCCATCAGTTCCATTCCCAAGCTTTCAATTCCCACCACCTCCACCACCAACTAATCCATTACCTCCAATTAACAACTTCTTTTCAATGCCACTTCTAGGAGGTAATCCACCACCCCATCCAACCACCAATTATTTGCAGATACCATCCCAAATGGGAGCACAACCCACATATATTGGTCAAACCCCACAAGCCCCCCGATCCTTTCCCCAAGCCTCACAACCATCTTATACCTTACCTCCACAAAGCAATCCATTTATCCCATAGTCAGCTTATGTTCCTCAATCCCAACCTCAAATCCCATATCAACAGCAAGCCTCGTAGCACATGCAGCAATATGCGCCACCTACCCCTCAGCAACCTGTCATCCACCATGTAGCTGCCCAAACAATGTACAATCCCTATTAGCAAATCCCTCACAGCCATCCATATTCAGTGGCTCCATCCAGCACATACCTACCTCAAGGCACTCCTACATTGGGGGCACCCCAGCCATCACCTATCAATTTAGAATGGGAGAAAATGAAGATAGCTCTAAAAGCCATCCAAGAAGGGAATGATCTGAAGACATTCAAGTTTGAGAATGTGTGTCCTTACCCATTTGACAGAGCCATTAACATGACACCATTTCTCAAACACTTTGAGGTACACAAATTTGACAAATTCAGAGGAAAAGGAGACCCTTTCACACATATCAAAGAATTTTACATGCACTACCAGGACGTAGCATACAATGATGTCTTCCTCTTGCGCCTTTTTCCCAAAAGCTTGGCTGGACCAGCTCTTGAATGGTTTTATAGAATCCCCTATGGCACAATTAAAAACTTTGCTGAATTATCTGAGGCATTCGTAGCCCAATATGCCCATCTTGTTGAAACAGAGCTATCAATAGTTGACCTTGTCCACACTAAGAAAAAAGGTGGAGAAAGCCTTGCTAAACACCTGCAAAGATGGAAAACCCTTACCACCCGCATATCATGCACCTTGCCAGAGCGCCATGTGGTGAAAATGTTTATTGATAATGCCCATCCTAGCTTGGCTCACCACATGACCATGAACTGTTTGCAGACCTACAAAGATATCAAAGAGAAAGGAATGATCCTTAAGCAAGGACTCATTAAATATGGTGTGGTCAAGATTTACAAGGAAGCCAACCAAAATCAATCACATTCCAATGACAAGTCTAGGTATTGGAACAAAAACAAGCACGTTGCAACAGATGGCATCACTGACACCAGACATGTGAATATTGTTGGTCCTTCTCAAAACCTGTCCAACCCACCATATCAACCAAACAATCAACAAGCTATCAATTACCAACAGCATAATCACCAAAGCTATCAAAACCACAATCCAAGACCCAACTTTCAAGGGTCTAGCAATCAAGCTAATGCCATCAATGTAGCTGTAGGACAAAAGCCTAGATTCCAACCTACACCTAGAAACTATACACCCCTTGGTGAGCCATTGGATGTCATTTTTGAGAAATTAGTCAAGGAAAACCTCATCAAATTTCCTCCTACCCAGCAAATTGATCCAAGCCAATCCAAAGATGCATGGTACAAAGATAATGAGTACTGCAAATTTCATAGGGTAAAAGGTCACACTACCCTCAGATGCATGAAACTGAAAGACTATGTGCAGGACCTCATTGATCAAAAGGAAATCACTGTTGGTGCCCAAACCTCTCCCAATGCAGGCTAATAGATCTATCAAAATGCTTTTCCTCCACACCACAACCAAAATCCTGGAAAAGCACATATCCAAACCAACAACAACAACACCAACAACCCTCAGCCAAACCAACAACATGGGAAGAACAATGACCACACTTCATCCTATATAGACTATGTTAGCCTTATAGGTTGTATATCCAAAAAAGAGCCTTCTGTCAATGTTATCAATATCCAAGGACCAAACAATGAGTGTGCAGTCACCACTCGAAGAGCACGATTTAACATCATAGGCCCACCCATTCCACCAGCACCATCAGCTCCATCAAAAAGCCAGTACAATATCTTGGAACACCTTGGGAACATGCCAGCCCAAATCTCCATTTTAGACCTTCTTCGCACTAGTCCTGTGTACAAGAACATCCTTGACATTGCTCTCATAGAATCTCGTGTCCCTTCTGATATCAATGCTACTGATTTTCATAATCTTGTTGGACACCTCTCATCCTCATGTGCCCTATCATTCAAACCCACCGACATACCCGTGGTCGAGCCAGATCACACCCTTCCACTTCGCATAGCCATCATGGTATCCAACTTTGCTGTGAAAAGAGTAATGATAGATAATGGATCAGCCTTGAATATTTTCACTCTAAAATTCATAAAACAAGCTGGGTATACTGAGGCAGATATCATCAGTGAGGTTATCACCATCAAAGCTTATGACAACTTGGAAAGAACCACAGAAGGAACTATTTTGCTGCCAATCAAGGTTGGGCCAGTCATCCAAGAGACACTTTGCCATGTTATTAATCTAAAACTACCATTTAACATCCTCCTCGGTCGCCCATGGATTCATGCCATGAAAGTTGTTCCATCCACTTACCATCAGTGTGTCAAATTTTTGCATTAAGGCACTGAGGTAACTATCCATGCCGATCTAGAGCCCTTTGCTTACTGCAATGCGGTTGAAGCTTCATATACAAACCATTGCCCTGGAATTGATATCGGCACATCCATCACCAGCTCATCCCACACTTATAATGACCCAAAAACCATCCTTGCATCTACCCTATCTACCGTGAAGATCAATAACAAAGGTTGTGGAGAGTATAGTCTGTCGGATGCATTTGCTATCGGGGCACTCCCACTTGATCCACATGCCCATGGATGACTGACATATCACAAAGCTAAGGAGATTCCACCTCCTCGATACAGATAATTTGGCCCAACAACCTTTGTATCCTCGAAAATCCCTCTTCATGAGGAGCTCACTCCAGATATCAAAAAATGGTTACATAAGGATGCACCTCAAAGAAATCAAGCACGCCTTGATCACTTCAGCCAAAAGTATCCCCAAGAACATAAGCTCATCACTGAAAAATGGAACTATCAAGGTGGTGGTCTAGGACTAGAAGAAAGAGGCATGCAGTGCCCCATTGACACACACAAGTGGGAATCGAAGTCAGGTCTTGGCTTTGGCATACCCACAACTGGGGGCACCAATGAGAACGGTCACGCTTTTTTGAACATTCACTGAAACCTTGTCGAAATCAAAGACATTCCTGAGGAAGTTGAAAAGAGAGCCTACGACGATATCCTAGACCAAATCTCCCTCGGAGACTCTGTTCTCCAAGAACTATCCATCCACCTCATTGACCTACCACTCACCCATCCACAACTCATAGATTGGGACCAACCAAGTGTCATACACATCGATGAGTTCACATCAGAGGAGACACTTCTAAGATTCATGGGAGCTGAAACTCCTCACAAGAAAATAAAGCCAGATTCTGCCTATATCTACAAGCTAGATCCCAAGGGGTATTTTGGAGAAAATCCCCAACCTAGTTCCGATACACCCAAAATTGGAACTAAGGTGAATCTGAGACTAGCTAAGGCAATGAAGAGAACCCCTCAGCAAGAAAATCCAGAGCCACAAGAAGAACATGAGGATTTAGCATTGCCTCCTCAAGATAATCGACCAGAGGTGTCTTCTATTCTAATTGAGGATACTCGAGAAGTCAACATTGGTTCTTCAAAGATCCCCAGACTTGTTCACATTGTTGCATCCCTATCACAAGACCAAGCTGATCTCCTCTTTGAAGTCTTAAGAGAAAACATTGGTCAATTTGCATGGTCATATCAGGACATGCTAGGGCTTGAGCCAAAGCTTGTAGTTCATCATCTTGCAGTCGATCCAAAGATCAAGCCCGTCAAACAAAAGCTTAGAAAAATGCACCCCAAGGTGGCATTATTGGTCAAAGCTGAATTAGAAAGAATGTTAGCTGCTAAGGTTATCCGACCTATCGACTATTCAGAGTGGATCTCCAACATGGTCCCCATCACTAAGCCTTCTGGTGACATCAGAATCTGCACTGATTTCAGAGATCTTAACAAAGCTTGTCCAAAAGATGATTTTCCCTTGCCCAACATAGATATGATTGTAGATCTTACAGCTAGACATGAAATTTTGTCCCTCATGGATGGATTTTCTAGGTATAATCAAATCAAGATTGCAGAAGAGGATCAACATAAGATAGCATTCACTACCCCTTGGGGAACCTTTTGCTACAACATGATCCCTTTTGGCCTAAAGAATGCTGGGGCTACCTATCAAAGAGCTATGACAACCATTTTTCATGATCTCATCCATAGCATTTTGGAGGATTATGTGGATGATATCTTGGTCAAGTCTCATACCTTCATGGATCATCTTGCTGACCTAGAGAAAGTCTTTTATAGGTTAGCCAAATATCATCTCATGCTGAATCCCAAGAAATGTGTCTTTGGGGTCACATCTGGAAAGCTTCTAGGCTTCATAGTTTCTAACGAGGTATAGAGATCGACCCCAAGAAGGTCAAGGCTATCTTAGATATGCCTCCTCCCCAGACACTGCGACAACTTTGCTCTCTTCAAGGAAAGCTCCAATTTGTTCGGCACTTCATCTCCCAGCTTGCAAATAAGTGTACACCATTTTCACATTTACTGAAGAAGGATGAGAACTTCAAGTGGGATCCTTTATGTCAGCGCAGCTTCGACCATCTCAAGCAGTATCTCATCAATCCCCCTATCTTGGTTCCACCAGTTCCTGGTCGTCCCCTAATTTTGTACATATCAGCAACACCTACTGCTCTAGGGGCACTTCTAGCATAGCTTGATGACTACAATAGAGAAAGAGCCATCTACTACATCAGTAGAACCCTAGTTGGTTATGAACTCAATTACACTCCTATGGAAAAAGCTTGTTTGGCAGTTATTTTCTCAACTCAAAAGCTTTGCCATTACATGCTAAGTCATACCATCCAACTAGTCTCCAAGATTGACCCTCTCAAGTATATGCTCTCTAGAACAGCACTTACAGGCCGTTTGGCCAAATGGGTTATGCTCCTTAGTGAATTTGACATCCAGTATGTGGATAGAAAGGCAATCAAAGGGAAAGCTATAGCAGATCACCTAGCTGATGCACCTTTAATAGATGCTTATTTGTTGATCACAGAATTTCCAGATGAGCATATCTATCTAATTGAAGAACAACCCCCATGGAAACTTTATTTTGATGGCTCATACACATCTCATGGATCAGGGGCAGGAATATTGTTGGTCACACCTCAAGGAGATTACATTCCAAAAGCCTTCAAGCTACAATTCCCTAGCACCAACAATATAGCTGAATATGAGGCCCTCATAGCAGGATTAAAGATAGTTGCAGAATGGAACATTGCTGATCTACAAATCTTTGGTGATTCTCAGCTCATCATCAAGCAAGCTCTAAATGAATATCAAACCAAAGATGAAAAGCTATTACCCTACAAAGAGCTAGTTGATCAGCTAACCCAACATTTTACAAAGCTTCTGTTTACATAAGTGCCTCAAATACAGAACAAAGCAGCAGATGCTATGGCTACTATAGGCTCGCTCTTGGAAATTCCCCAAGCAGCTACATAGTATGAGTTTTTAGTGGATCAGCTCCTCACACCCGCCTATGCGAATGAGGATTCAAATCGTGTTTGTATCTTGGTTGGTCCCCAATCCCCTTGGTACCATGAGATTCACCTTACCTTAACGATGGTATCATATCCCCTCACCTCACACGTACCCAACGCCAGAACCTCATCCGAAAATCATCCCACTATGTTATCATAGCCAATACCCTATATCGTTGGGGTTATCATGATACTCTCTCTCAATGTTTACACCAAAATGAGGCCGTGATGGTGTTAAAGGAAGTACACTCTGGACTTTGCAGTGCCCACATGAGTGGTATTGTCCTAGTGTGACAAATCCTTAGAGAAGGCTAATATTTGCCTACCATTGAAGAAGATTCCTGTGACTTTGTCAAAAAGTGTCTCCCATGTTAGCAACATGCAAATCTTGTGCACGCTCTAGCACAGGATCTACAGCCTATTGCACCACCTTGGCCTTTCGCTTGTTGGGGCCTTGATCTAGTTGGAACTATCACACCCCTCTCATCTGATGGACATAAGTGGATAATAATAGCTACAAACTATTTCACTAAATGGGTGGAAGCAGTCCCCCTAGTCTTAGCTACAGGAGTTCAAGACTCCAAGTTCATCTTGTACCACATTGTTTGCTGCTTTGGCATCCCATCCACCATCTTCATCGACCACGGAGGTAACTTTGAAAATCTCAACATGGAAGAATTATGCACTTCCCTCTGCATCCATCACTACTTTTCTAGCCCATATTTCCCACAAGGTAACGGCCAGGCAGAGGCAACTAACAAAACCCTCCTCAAAATCCTAAAGAAAGTTGTCAATGATTCTGGGCGTGATTGGCACCTACAAATAAATCCAGCCGTATGGGCCTATCAAACTTCCTTCCATACATCCACAGGCACAACTCCATACTCCCTAGTCTATGGTGCCAAAGCGGTACTACCTATAGAGGTTGAACTTCCCTCCTTGCACATATCTTTGCAAGGGCAAATATCAGATGAAGAATATAGAGTAGCTCGGCTCACCCAGCTAGATCTCTTAGACGAGAAGCGACAACAAGACTATGATCATCTCACAGTCTATCAAACTTGTCTCAAAAGGAATTTCAACAAGAAGGTGCTTCCACAACACTTTCAGCCAGGTGACATGGTCCTTAAAGAAAACATGAAAGTTCAAGCAGATCGAGAAAAGAAAGACAAGTTTGAATCTACATGGCTTGTTCCTTATGTTGTCACTGCTTCCTTTGGCTCCAGAGCCTATCAGTTGACTACACCAGAAGGAGAACTCTTAAATGATCCTACTAACATCATTCATCTCAAGAAGTTCTATGCTTGAAGATCCTTGGTATACCTAGCTTTTGAAAAATACAAAAGTACAAAAAAATAGTAAAGAGAAATAAGTGTCCAACGGTGAAAACTTGGCAATTCAAGCGCCTTGGATAGGCACCTTGGTGAAAACCTGGTAATTCAAGTGCCTTGTGTACTAAGACTAATCCATTATCTATCACTATCCTATCCCTCATCCATTCACCCACCATCCCATAAGACACACTTGCTTGTTCCCTTGGTGTTCCAACCAAATATCCAAAATCTGATGAAGCTTGTAAATACCTCCTGTACAGCTTGTAAATCTTGTACCAAAGCTTGTATTATACCTTGTAAATCTTGTACCATACCTTGTCTATCTGAATCTTGTCCAAGGTTTCTACCATATTCCAGCCTATAAATAATCTTGTATCCTAGCTTGTATACTATCACGTGCACACACAAAACCCCATTTTCACTTAAGCTTTTCGCAAACCATCTACCTATCCACCTATCACCTATTATAGACATCCCATCCTTAACAAACATTTCCATCTCACAAAAACCAAAACATGAACAAACTTGTACATTTGTAACATATCTTGGTCCATCAGCTTGTACATCCTCTTTAGCTTAGTACCATTGTATCTATCCAGCGTTCATGTCAGTTCATCCTTGATCAGCATCTTGCACCCATCACACATCTTGGTTAGCTATTCCAACGCATCTTTTAGCTAGATTTCCTGTCACCAAAGTGTTATCTTTCTTAGTTTAGCTTGCCAGATGCATCACTCATCCAAATCCACCAGCTTTGGTGCTCTCCAATAGGTCCTTGCAGGATATAGCTTTCCTCATGTCTGATCTTGGTCCGTTAGTACCTTGTCCTACCCATCTCGTTGGCAAACAACTCTCTTTTGGATTTTCACTTTCTTTTGATTTGGGATCTTCCCTTTTGGGTCTTGAAGTATCTTTTCCAAGCAATCTCTTTGTTCCCTCCTCAAGGTTACCACAATCTTCCATATCATGGTATACTGCGAATGGGGCAATCAGAGCGTAAGGTCTTGATCATGTTTTTTGCTTGTTTTCTTTTCTGCTTGTGGGTTACCTAGTGTCATTTTCACACTGCTTCCTCTGGGATTCATGTGTGATACTAGGGCAATCCTTGCGTGTTTGTTTTGAGTCAGTTCGTCAGTCCTCTAGACAGTTGGTGAAAAGGCCTTGATGTTCTTGGTAACCTTGGCAATTAACCAATAGTCCTATAGCAGATCTAGTGCTCAACTACATGGTGGTACTTCTCTTTGAAGTATTCCCCCCGCTCAAAAAGCTTCAATGGTTTTCCTTCATCTCCATTATCCCCCATCCATATCCAGCATTCGTCTCTCTTACCCCAGCTTATGCATCAGTATCTCTTTGAATCACTCATCACTCTTAGCTTTAGGGATCCACAATCCTAGTCTTAGGGATCCACCAATCCAAATCAATCCACCAAGCCTCATCTTTTGAGATCCACAATCCTAGTCCTAGGGATCTCCAAAACCCATCTTCCACCAATCTGACTCTTTGAAATCCTGTTGCATCAGCTTTATAATCCCCTCATCCATCTCCCTATCCTGGATTCCTTTTTATAGCACCCTGCTCCTTCATCCTCCACCTTCCCTAAAGTCTTAAGCTTGCTTCCTCTTCTGCATCTGATTCTCCTTTATCATTCTCCCATAGTGAGAGTTTGAGCTAATTCAGCCCCTTCTCTTTGCCAATCTGAGTTTTCTTGCTCATCCGAGATTCTTGTACTTTTCAAGAAGCCATCGAGCCTCACTTTCTCTCCCCACTACCTTCTTGAGGGGGCATCTCACAGTCCATTCTCTCCTCTTCTGCTCTAGCCTTGGGCATCTTATTTTCTTATCTTTGATGCCATGCCACTTGTGGCATCACATCAAAGAGGGGCAAAATGTAGACACCTAAAAACCTTTAAAAAATAAAGTATTTTATTTTCTAAAAAAGTCTTGATGACATCATCATTTATTAATTAATTATTTATTTATTTAATTAATTAATTTTTATGCCATTAAATCCCTTTATCTTAATTAAAAATATTTAATTAAGGAATCCCTCCCAAAAATGTTTAAATCTTATTTAAACATTATTTTCTTATTTATTAATTATTTAATTAATAAATTGACCAAAAAACCCAAAATAAATAAAAAAATTATTTTTTGCCCAAAACTTGACCAATTTCCTTAAGACCACTAACCTCTTCCAAAATCTTCTAATCCTTCTTTAATTTTGATTAAAGGCTAATCTCATCATTTCCTACCCCTAATCCCAACTCAAAATATTTAATTAAGATTAAATATTAATCCTCATGTTTATTAAAAAAGTTTTAATAAATATCTCCTCAACCCAAACCCTTGAAATAAATAAAATTTTATTTATTTCTTAAAAATCTAATTTATTCTCATCCTAGGAAATTCTAGACTATTCTAGAAAGTCTTTATCCTCATCCAAAGTCTAGACTCTTCTAGAAGATGTCTTTAAACCTAATCCTAATCCCCTCCTAACCTTGTCACATTCCTTAAAAATGGGTTAAGACTTACTAACCCAAGCCAAACTTAACAAATATCTCCTCCTTCACCCACCCTCATTAAATGCCATCCACTTGCCTATCCCTAAGCTAATCCTAAACCATCCTAATCCATCCTCTAATCATTTGCACAAGCCTAAGCAAGCTTAAAACCCTCCTAATCAAGTCCAAGTCGAAATTGCTCTCATCACCCTCAAAATATCTCAACCATAAAATTTTATGAAGCCCACTAGGCCATAAATGACTCTTCCAAGCCCTTTTATTGCTCTTACAAGTCATTATGAGGGTCTTTATGAAGATTTTATCCCTTGAGCCTCCTTTGTTGACTCATCCTTCCCCTTTCCTCCATACTCTCACCATGTGACATGTGTCACTCCTTGATTGGCTGTAAGGAAACACAATCCATGTGCTCTCCTCTCATGCAATCTAAGCCCTCCATGAGCTTTTTCCCATCCTTGCATCTTAGCCCTCAATCCCTCAAGCCTCTTGCCTATAAATTGGATCCTTCCCCTTTGTAAAATAACACAATCCATGAAGTAAAGTCATAATGCCATTTTGAGAAGCCATTTTACATCAAAACCATACACTCACGCCCAAATTCCAACTCCATTTGAAGCCCTTTTTGAAGCATAAAGCTTGAGCATACATCCTATCTATTTAGACAAAGCTACTCAACAAGAGAGCTTCTCATTGAGAGAGCCCATTAATGGCTCATATTCTCAATTGAGAGCTCATCTTAGTCTATCTTGAAGTTTATATGAATTTTGTTTAGTTTGTAGAAGCTTTTATTTAAATTTGGTTTCTATTAGCATACTAACATTGCTCATATACATTTATAACTTTTATTTTAATCTTTATAACTTTCATTTTAATTTTAATAACTTTTATTATTATTATTTACTTATTACTTTATTATTATTAATTTTAATTTCTAATGTTCTTTTATTTATTTTATTTTTCCTCAATAATTCAAAATATCAAATAACATGATATTTTATATTAATTCTCTCAAATATTTAATTTATTAATTAAATCTATTTATTAAGACTTAATTAATAGAAAATTTACCATAGATCTCCAAGATAAAATATGAAAACCCATCATAGAGAAAATCACTCAAAATCGGTCTAAAAGGTTAAAAATCATGAATCATGTCATTCGACACATTAGGTGGGTAAAATATCCAGATACTTGTCCTACCTCACTAGGACAATTGGTTTAAGGGTTTGAGATTTGGACTTGAGAATTTATCTCCCTTCTCTTATCATTGAGGTAGTATAATAGGGTACGCTCATCCTAGCAATTCAGGGAAGTCGATACCCGGTACCTGCAACCTGCAGAAAAACCATGCATGTACATACAATATATAATGCTAAGCTAAATAGACAATGGCAGGAAGTGGTGCATCATGTAGATCCCGACTAAGCAGGTGACTACGACTCCCTTCCTTAACCACATCAAAAATGCCATACAATATGAAAACACGCACACCATACACATGCAAGTATGGGGTAAGTATCCATAATAAAGCACATAAGATAATAAACTATCCATCTAATCATCAATAATAACTGAAAACAATATAATGATAATCATGTATGCATGAAATGTAAAGTCTAAATGATCTCATCATATAACCACTGAATCCATAACATAATGTCTAATAGTGTCAAAACAATACCACTAATCCATCAACATAAAACTAGTCCATCATAGTCTGATAATAATAGCAACAATAAGTCTAGAAAAGATGTGAACGAGGGTAGGCACTACAGTTCTTATCTTCTAGAATTATAAAAAAGTCCTTAAGTCAGTCCAAAAATGGTTTACATAGGAGTTTGTGCCATTATAGACAACTATGTCCGAAATTGTTTACTCAACACTTGAAGCCTCTAGTGCTCGGCATCCACTATATCTTCAATGTTGTAATTCATCATATGAATGACTAGGCATCTCAATCACTTAGCATCTATTAGCTTGTTCATCACTAGAGTGACTCAACACTAATTGTCTTCTTAGCATATACTATATATTTTGCCCTAAATGCATTATCTAACATCTTATGCTCAGCATGCACTAAGTACTATTAGGTAATGACTTAAGAGCATTGTGACTCATATGTCAAAACCAAAATAAGATCAACACATTGATTATGGGGAGATGTTGTAATGATTTATTTTATTAGTATTGGAAAAAGTGCCCAAGATGACCACAAGGGTGTGTGCTTTGTTAGAAGAAGAATCTACAATTGATTTCTTTGGTGCAAATTTTTCTAAATGTTTAAAAACCAATCATAGAGGTGGTGATTGTCTTTAATTGAGAACTAAAATGAATGGTTTGAATTCAATGGGAGCCTCTATTTTATAATTCACTTACCAAATTTCCTATGAAACAAAACGAGATAATTGAATTGTTTGGAATTTTTTCCAAAAAATAATAGATGACCCACCTAATTTTATAGAGGCCTCCTATCCTTCACAAACTCTAATATGTGTGATGTGAGGGAGGCTTTATCAAAGATGAACCATGTTTCTAGTATGAAATATTTTTTCTTCAACCTAAAACATAAAAAGAAAATGATTCATTTATGTTTCCATTAGCCTTCACAAGGTTTGATATGTGGGTTATATGAGAATTATGTGTTGATTTCTTATATACCACCAAATATTATCCTTCCAAGGGATTCATAAAGCTTGATTTTAATTAGAGTACTATTGTTATAACATTATTTAGAAACTGATTATTTGCAGAGGTATGACTAAATGTGAGCCACTGCCATATGGGGACTCTAGGCACTAATATTAATATAAAGTAGAAAATTTATAAAATGAAAGGGTTTAATGATTGGGAGAAATGATAAGGAACCATCAAGGTGCATAGGTATATAATAAAGGTAGAATCCTTTATCCCACATTGGTTGTGTAGGTGTCCCTTTTAGTCTTTGTGAGTTTTGAATCTTTGAGTTTCTTGTCATTGTAATGAGGAGTAGCTATATTTTCAATGAAAATAAATTCTAATTTGGATCTCTCCAATGTGTAAATCAATTTATTTTTGGGAATGAATAAAGCATTTTTTTCTTTCTTTTATTGTCTTTTTGTGAGATCTTGCATGCTTCAATCTAAGAGATTGAATAATTTGCCTATTGGAAATTGGAGATTTCTTGGTATTATACATGGATTTGATAAGTAGGTTCAATTAGATTGACTATTATGATGGGTTGTAAGGTTTCCTCTCACACATCTAAAGTTATTTGATGAATGCATAGTATAATGACTTGGTTTCTCATGACTCCACGCCTCGTGGATAAAGAATTAATCATAGCTAGAGGATCTATTATTTTCTTGTTGATTATTTCATGGTTCTTGCTAAAATATCCAAATTATCAAAAATTAATTTTCCTTTTTGTTTAAGAGCTAAAAGTAAACCATCACTTAGCTTGTGAATTCATGCATTTTATAACTAGCTACTGCATACCTATTGTATTACATAAGAATAAAATAATTTGGGTATTATCTACTTTGTTTGGATTCTAGAATATATTTATCATTGGTCCTTTTTTTGTGAATCCAAGGTTTACCCACCTAGTTCTTGTAGAGCCTGAAGAGTAGAAGGAATTTTTTCCTTGTTAGTTGGTCCTTAGGTTTGTCAATGTGTACTTTTCATAGGAATTAGCTATTCCCAAGGTATATTTTGCATTCCATAAGGTAGTACAAATCATGTCAAATAAGGATCCAACAAAATGGTGACTCTACTAGGGAAGTATTTGATACAGTACAAGGCAGGAGAATCCCCAAAGGAAATGTCCTATCCCCCAAAAAATAACCACACAACATAAACACAACAAAAAAGCAACAATAATGCAAGATCTAATACCAAATCATAAGACTTTATTCATAGATATAACTAATTACATGCAATATTCCTAGCTATAAGCCCTTTTGGGTTAGGGCCAAATACAATCAACAATTACAATAACAATTTTGCAAGATCCAACTTACAATCCCAATCCTAGCTAGTCCATATCCACAACTAGATAAGAATAGCAAGAAGAATCTACACTTGTACCCTCTATTCCACCAAGAAACTCTTTGGTTCTCAAGCCACAACTAATAGCCCTTCAAATTTTGCATCCTCTTCTTCAAGATAGATCATAATGACTTAAAGACTCCACAAGACCCCCTACTTATACCCAACTAAGACACAATTCAGCCTAGTTCATTGTAAATTAAATTAAATTCCTTACATTAAATATATGTTGAGCCACAAGTTGGCTACAACACAAATTAAATACCCAAAGTTATCTTATAGACAAATTGGCACCTACATGAACCAAGACCAAGATGAGCATCAAAAAACCCTAGGCAAGCATCAGCAAACTCCTAAGCACTCATGAGCTCCTAGTGCATGTCAAGCTACAAAAACATGTTGAGCACATAGTGAATACCAAGAAACCCAATAAAAGTTGAGAAACCAACACTTGCCAAGTATAATAGGTGTCGAAAAAACTCTATCTATTGAGCTTCTTCAATGACTAAGCTCCTCGACCACAACTAGGCACTTCAACGACTAAGTACCATTATTTGGTGAACCAAAATACCTCCAACCATGTAGGATTGTAAGCAAGCCTAGGATGCTCCTATATCAGACACCCCAAGTTCAAAAAGATGTTCCCAATAGCTAGAAGAACATCTTCTAGGATTCAACACATAAATCTCAAACTAGTTCTTCACATACATATCCTCTAAGTTTTCAACTTGTACACTCTTTCCTTTTTTCTTCTTCTACTTACTCTCATCCATCCTAGGTGTGGTATAGGTCTTCTTTCCATGTTGATCTTCAACCCTCTTAGAATCTTTCAACTCAACTTACCTACCAATACTCAAGTTCCTCTTATTGAGCTCTTCATTCTACAAAGGAATCAAGGAACACTTCCTACAACCTTTCACAATAGTAAACACATTCTTGATACAATCATGCATAGCCATGAAATCATATTGCCAAAGTCTAAAATATCACATGACACTTTATAACACATGACAATTTTCCATATCCATAATATACTTATTTTTCCCAATCTAGGAATCAACAAGGTATTATTCACTCACCTCTAAAACATGTTCACCTTGCAACTGGCCAATCCTATAAGGATAAGGATGTCTCATTCTCTTCAAATCAAGTTTCTAAACCATCTCCTCAACAACAAGGTTATTAGTACTACCACCATCCATAATCACCTTGTAGACTTTTCCACCAGACTTGCAACAAGTCCTAAACAAGCTAGTCGTCTAACAAGAACCTAGTGTCTTTTGAACAACCAGTACTTGTTGAGCTAATAAATTATCTGCTTGCTCAGGCTAACTATCTTGGACTACAACCTCATTTACAATAGAAACTTTCCTACCATGAGGACATTCAAAAGATATATGTCCTTATTCACCACATCTAAAGAAATTACCACTAAACCCACCTCCACCTATCCCTATCTTCTGATCAACAGGTTTTAGTTCACCTTCTACACTTAGTTTAGCCTTTACCAAGCTATCTTACTTTTCCTTCCCTCTAGCATTACCTTGAGTTTTCCTCTTCAACTTATCATCTTCCTTTAGAGAATACTAATAAGCATCCTTAAATGAATAAATATTTAGCATACTGACCTCATCCTAAAAATTGAATCTCAACCCATTAATGTATCAAGCTACCTTTTTCCTTTGACAATTCTTTATGCCCAAATTGAATAGTCAACTTGTAGAACTCCTCAGTATAATACTTCATAGTCATATCCATCTATTTTAGATTTTGTAACCTCTTAAACAACTCAAGTTCATAATTTGTGGGAATAAAACTTAGGCTTCATTTTAGTCATCATCAACCTCCATCTAGTGATCTTCATCTCACCTTCCTCCTCTCTATCTCTTTTTAGTTATTTCCACCAAATAACACCATGTCCTTTCAACTTATTTTGTGCCAACCTCACTCTAAGTAGATCCTCAATATCCTCAAGCTAAAATTAGTCTTTCAATTCATCAATCCAATAAATTAGGTCTTCAAGAGTCAATTTAACTAAGAAATTAGAAAACTCCATCTTATGATGCAGCTTCAACTGAGATCTAGGTTTAGAAAACTGACCATCCCTAGTTCCAGTAGGTCTCTCCACATGATCAGCTCTATCCTCCAACAATTTTAAAGTCTTCAAAAACTTCCTCATAACCATATTCCTAAGTACACAACCTAAATTACTCACAATCTTAGCAATCATGTTAGTCTCCATTAATGCAATCTCATATATGAATTCTTCTTTAGTTTTCTCTGATATCCTTTCCTCCATAGCATCACTAAAATCACCAATTTCCCTAGAGTCCAATCTTCTCGAAGGCATCTTCCAAAAAAATTATAAACCATAAGAAATAGATCCACAAATCTAGAAAATCAATCAACTTTAGTAGATCAACCTTCTCTTCCAGCCATCACTCAAGTCCTGGTGTAAATTGTCTCAGCTTCAACAATCTATCTATACACTTAGGAACAACTAGGCTTTGACACCACCTAATTTAGTGAAGGGCATGAGAATCCCCAAAGGAGATTTCATATCCCCTAATAAATAACAACATAGTGGAAACATAACAATAAAGCAACAACAATGCGAGATCTAATACCAAATCATAAGACTTTATTCATAGATATAATTGATTACATGCAATATGCCTAACTATAAAGCCTTCTAGGTTAGGGCCAAATACAAATAGTAATTACAATGATAGTTCTCCAAGATCCCACAAGATCCAATTTACAATCCCAATCCTAGCTAGTCTAGATCTACAACTAGATAAGAACACCAAGAAGAATCCACACTTGTACCCTTTGGTCCACCAAACAATCCTCTAGTTCTCAAGCCATAGCTACTAGCCCTTCAAAGTTCACATCCTCTTCTCCAAGATGGATCATAATGACTTAAAGACTCCACAAGACCTACTACTTATACCTAACTCAGCCACAAGTTAGCCCAGATCATTACAAATTAAATGAAATCCCTTACATTAAATATATGTTGAGCAACAAGTCAGCTACAACAAAAATTGAACACAGAAAGTCAACTCATAGACAAATTAAATACCCAAAGTTAGCTTATAGACAACTTGGAAACTACATGAAGCAAGACCAAGCCAAGCATTAGAAAGACAAAGCCGAGAATTAGCAAACTCCCAAGTATTATCAAGATCCTAGTGCATGTCAAGCTACCAACACATGTTGAGCATGCAGTGAATGTTGAGCAACCTAATACAATTTGAGCAACCAACACCTATCAAGCATAACATGTGTCAAGGAAATTATATCTACCAAGTTCCTCAACCACAATGAGACCCTTCAATGATCGAGCACCACTATTTGGTGACTGAGTACATAACACTTAGCCCAAATACCTCCAACAATGTAGGATTGCAAGAAAGCCTATGATTCTCCTAAATCAGTATTGGGCTTTGCTAGTAGACAAACCTTGAGAATCTAAAATATTTTTAATACAATAGAAAGAAAAATCTTGTTTAGAGGTGCTGAAAATTTTCATCGTAAATTTGTGTAGCATCCATGCATATATTTGTCATATTACAACCCTGTAAGTTGTCCATAGAAGTGCATAGAATGATATCTGAGTCATTCATCTTGAGAGGAAAAGCCTAGAATTTTTTGAGAAATTATTTTGTGTCATATATGATTTTACTATATTTTTGAATTGATACAAAGGAATGATGCACTTATTCTTGAAGATGTTAGTCATATTGATTCTTTTGTCAGTGATAGTGAAAGTGCTAAAATTATTTGTGAATATGAAGAATCTTCTCATGATGATATGCCTTATGATTATGAAGAAGAGGTATCATAGTCTCATAAAATAGATGAATGCAAACATCTAGAAGATAAGTACATGACTGGTTTTTCTCCTTATGACAATGTGCATGTAAAGGAAGAAAAGTTTAACATCACTAAAGATGATATGTCTTGTGATGAATGTGAATTTGATGAGATTTCAAGTGTAATCTCAAGTAAAGAGGAGGAAATATGTAATGCCCCGCCCATAGATCCTTGGAACAAGGATGAAATATAAGCAAGATATTTTTTTTTAAAAACAAGTGTAAGTGCACATGACAACATACACAGATCACAACAATCACAATGGAAGACTGACAATCATCCAAACACCACTACTAACCAAAACATAAACAAGAAAACATAAGAGATCAACCAAGCTAAAATGAAAATGTTGACTCCTAAAAATTGGCTAAGTTTGAATTTCTAAAGCCCTAAAATTTCCTAGAATCTTTATCTTAGCTTGTAGAGGTCTGGAACCTATCTCAAAAGATTCAACACATATATTAAAATATATCTTAAATATAAGGAATTAAATATATGTCAACTCATACTTAAATGATATATTTTAAACCCCTAAAGAAATCTATTTTCAACTAGGAAGTGTAAAACCTAAAATGATGTCCAAAACCAACTTTTGAAATATTTTAAACCCCTTAGGAGATCTATTTTTAACTAGGAAGGTGTTAAACCTAAAAGGGTGTCCAAAACCAACTTTTGAACTTTTCTTTGACAAGCCTGAATAGCCCTAGTTTTTCATGCATGAACATTCTTTGCTATAATTCTATGCAAATAAGTGCATCATGATGCATGAAGAAATGCCTTTTTATGCCAAGAAGTGTGTTTTCACATGAGGAAGTGCCTAGCTATACCACTAAGACACCCTAAGACTAGTGTAGGTTTTGGTGCAAGAAAGTGCCAAGCCACATGAAGAAACCCAACATGCCACATGAAGACTTGCATTCTTCCATGAGAAAGTGCATTCTTGCGTGAGATCTGAAATCAACATGCAAGAAAGAAAAGTAGTAAAAAGCTAAGAAATATAAGAACGAAGTTCCTCCACAGTAAGGAGTACCAAATCCACTTTTTGAGGCAAGAATGCTCAAATCAAAACTAAAAGACAAAATTTTGGAAGTAACATTTAACCATATAATCATACATCAAAGTATAGAATAGAAGGGAAACATTATAGTAAATAGAAATAACATCGCAATGAGTAGTGCAAAAAAGCTAAGTAGTTCCTCCCAACTATTAATAGCATCATAAGACAATCGTGGGTCCTAGCCATCCCCCAAACATAACATCCCAAGCCACTGATCAGATCAGCGGTACTATCATAATAGGGATGTCACTACAAAAAATGCTATAGCATAAGCATAAGGCAATATAAAATGCAATAAGTAAAGCATAAGATAATCCTACAACTAGATAACATCACCTATCACCTACTAATAATCATAGAAGGAAATGCATCAATAATAACATCATCTAAACATGATATACAAGCATCTCAATGAAAGCATAAATCACCAGAAAGCATACTCCAGAACCTGAAATGCCAAGTGAACACATCCAACAACAGTCACGCTAGGATGAAAGATCATCTCTGTACACTAGTCCCTAGTAGTGGTATAGGTAGATATGCCTCGCAACCATGTGGCACCCATAGGTCCACACTCACCATGCTAATGAAGATAAAGATCCAACCACAAACACACAAAAACATCCATGGCTAACACACATGCCAAGTAGTATGATGATTGAATCCAAGACATAGATAATGCATAAACTACAGGTCTTGGTCAAACATCTTAATGGGCTACTAAGTAGGGGTTGACATCATGGAGAGTCACTTAGAATTGAGAAGCCCAAGCTAGTATTTGAAGCTACTCTTCTCAACAGAAGGTGCATAGCCTAGGTAGCAACTCTTCTCAACAAAAGGCACACAACCCAAACATTTTATTGTCTTATAACTAGTACCACCCAAATTTTTTAATTTAGTTATCACTTATTTAAAACTTCTTCTACCAACCAATGGGAAATAGTCACCAGGTTGTAGGATAGAAGCCCCTCCATACGCTACCCTACCCTACCCATGCTCATTCAACGATGAGTTCCCGTAGGCATGCAAATTCCCAACCCAACCCTAATGATCATAACTTCTAGAAATACCATGGAAGATCAAGCCTTGCAAGTCACCCAACAAATGTATGTGTATGTACTCATGTGTGGCACACCACCATCTTGAAGATCAACATGACCGGATGAGAACACAACGTAGAAAGTCATTCAACTAAAAATAGACTCAGGAGGATAGACTTAGCATGCATCCTAATGCAACATAAAAGGGAAACACTGGTCTAACTGATATCTAAATGAATCATTCAGGTCCATGCCCCACATTGTGCCAAGAAAACCTAAGAAAATAGGGTAGCACACAAAATAAGGTAAAAATCCCAAAATTTGGAAAAATTCTAAAATTAAAACCCATTTGGCCTTTGGTCATAAAAATCTTGAAAATCCAAAAATAAATGAATTTAGACACTGTATGAAAAAAATGGCTAGCATAATGGCTCAAAATCCCAAACCATCATCCTAAAAATAGGGAAAACATTCATACCTAACCAACTAGGCAGAACCAGCAAATAGAAATGAAGGGGAACACTAGTTCTTAGGCTCCTAACATACTACTATAAGAAATGGAAGCTAAAATGAAGCTAAAATAATAAAATGGGAAGGCCCTACCTGATAGAAAAATGGGCCAAAACTAAAACTCATAGAACAAAATAAATATCTTACCAAAACTACTAAAAGTATCGACAAAGTAAGAACTCCCCGAGCCAGATCCAACGAGACTGATCTTGCAAAAAAAACCCACACTCATAGCTCCCAAAATGAACATAAGACAAATCCTTCAGAAGAGGATTTTGGAAATGCTCTCCAAATTCTAAAATCCCAAAATAGAAAAAGTGAGGAATTAAATTCCTCTTTCAACACTTATTCACTTTTTGAGTAAATAGTCGATTAGGGCAAACAACCAACTATAGTAGCTAGACTCTAAATCAACTCAAACAAAAATAGGTTATTCTCTGTAGTGATAATTCACCTAAGGAAAAACTACTAGAAATTAAACCCAAAAATATTTAACACCCAAAATCACAGAAAACACTAAGTAACTTTCAGGACAGAGCGAACCTCTAAATATACAAACATGCTCACTGGTCTAATCACATAATGTAGATGAGTTCAAATTTACCAATCACCGAATGGTTTTAATTAAAACAATTAAAATAAGGATACGTCAACCATATAGGGATGACATTGGTAAAATATGAATAGCTGAATCACTATCTCCATGTGCCACTACCAAGGATATAAATTTTGCACACTAAAATACATGATCAGGTGCAATTGCATTTAATATAATAGCCAAAGAAACATGTATGAAATACCTAATTAATACATTTACATCACTCACATTCATAGAAAGCCTAAAGTTACATGAATGAAGTAAATCACCATAGCATAAAATCCATCACATAGCATAATCAGCAAATATGTCCAATAAACCATAAAAGTAGATATCATCATAGATCTACTATCATCTCAAAATAGCATCAACATGCAAATATGATAAACTGAACAACATAATAGTATAGCATCTATATATAGGCACTTCTAGTGTACTCTCAAGTTGGCTAAGCTAGCATATTGAATGAATATCATCATTCTGATCATACTCTATCTATTTTGGTCTATTATGTACTTGTGTTGAGTTCTTTAGTTCTTGGGTGAATTCTGGACTAAGCCAAATTCTTACATGGTATCAAAGCTAAGGGAGATTCTCTAAACATAGTTGTTCGAGACCATTCATGCTTCAGCACCTCGACACAAATCCAAAGGATCCACAGAAATTAGGAGTGTCTAGAGCCAGATCTGACCTCACCATTGCATCCAGAGCATTGATTCAGTGAAGATCAACTATAAATTTGCCTATATAGGGTGAAAGTTGATCGTGAGGCAAAAAAAATTTGCAAATCAAAACTCGAAGGCCCTGACTTGCAACTTGGGGTATTTATTCATATTGCAGGTACTGCTATTCTTGGGCCATACTCTGTAATTTCTCTATAAAATTTTCCCTTTCCACCGGCCCAAGCACCTACACATTTCCAACAAAGGATTCTGTCCTAGTGACTAGCCAATCCAAACTTGGGGAATGATTTCCAATACCCTTCTAGCGGGACTATGCTTCGACATACTCTATGAGCACTATACAATTTAAAAAACCTATAGACTTCCCCACCCACAAATGTGGGATATTACTTTGGAAGTTTGACAGTTTCAAAGGCTTTTTCATCAATGCAAACTTCAAATCTAGTGGTCGCTATTCATTTTGGTGATGATAAAATAACCCAAGACCTGCAGATTTAAACCTCACCGACAACATCTGCAACTACCCTCCAGCAAACACCGACACGTTGTGTCATCTGACACGCCCACGCAAACAGAGCCATCTGAGTCAACTGCCACATAAGAAGACACATGGTCTAAGTTAGCATCCACCTAATCTATTGAGTTAGCTACCCAGTCACCCTACCACACCAAAAAAAATTTGTGCACTTCGTATGGATCCATATAGTATGGATTGACAGCTTGTCTACTATGTCATCAGGGGCTTTTTGCTGACATCATCAATTCATGTTTGAAATTTGATGCCCATCTAGATGTCAAAATAGGCCAAATTATAACTATTTTGATGGTTATATGACCATCAAATTTAACTCCAATATTCGCTAATGCAACCCCTCTCCAGATTCATTTCAATTTTTGCAATCCGACTTTAGGAGGCCATAACTCGCACATTCGGACTCCAAATTAGGTACAATTTTTTTTTGAAATTGGGTAGAATTTTTTAAATTTTTTAGTGGTACAGCTATTTTCTAGTTTTGGTACATGAATTGTTCAAAAGTTGCATTTTTTGGTGACTGTACCTACATAATCCTGCATTTTACAACTTCAAATGCTTTGTACGGGAAAATCTGGAGTTGAAAATAGGTTTCATTTTTTTTGAAAGTGCATATTTTGTTATCTACTATTCAAATCTAGTATTAGATTATAGGGTTCTATGGACAAAAGTGTCACTTCAACAATAGGGCCTCTCTTTGCTTTGTAATGCTTCAAAATTGTAGCACATTGTAAAGTTTTAGATTTGTACTCCATATAGAGGTTGTAACAAGCAAAATCAAAAGTTCACAAAGGCTAAATTTGTTAAGTGGCTCATTGTAATTGCACTACTGATAAAGTTCCCAAAGCATCTATTTTGGGGGGGGGGGTTCTTGATTTAGTAAAAAGGGGGGGTGTTCTTGGTGTTGTGTTCTCTCTTTTCTGCACTTTTCTTTCATTTTTTGCATTATCGGAAACTTTAAGTTTCCTAAATTAACTCCTCATAACTATGCTTCGTGGTCACTCAAAATGTGGTATCACTTAATGCATAATGGAGTTTCACAATATGTTGATGGTACTCTTCCTAAACTAGTGGGCCATACAGCATTAGAAAGTGATATTTCAACTTGGATAGCCATGGATAGGAAAGCCCTAGGTGATATATGTTTGGGGGTAGATGATAAGATCATGTATTAGATCAAGAAATGTACTACATCCAAGGAAAATTGGGACACCCTCTAAAACCTTTATGGTAAAGTGTCTGAAGAGGATGTGTTCAAAATCAAAGATGAGCTTGTATCATTAGATCCTAAGTCATATGACTCAATCCAAGATTTGATCATTAAGGTGAATGAATTAAGGACAAAGCTTACTAATTATGGGAGCTCTATAAAAGATGATAGATTGATCTATCTTATCCATAACAAACGGCCATCAAAGAATTCCACATTTGTATCTTCTTTTAACACCTCAAAGACTACCTTAGGGTCAGACTACAAGAAAGTCACTTTTGATAAATATGTTAAACTATTGAATGATGAAGAAAAGAAGTTGAAATCAATGGGGATTCTCAAAACACCTCAATCCAAAGAATTGGTGGCTAATAAGGACTCTCAAAATTCAACTACACAATATTCAAATAAAGGAAAGGGTAAGAAGAAATGGAAGAGCAAATTTGAGGATGCAGAAAAGACAACACCACAATCCAATCAATAAGGCAAGTCCTCAAATTCAAAAAAGAAAGTGAATAACAATAAGGAGAAGAAGAAGTGTGCTTATTACAAGAAATTGGGTCATGAAGAGCATGAGTGTTATCTCAAAAAGATTAATGAGTTGATCAACATCATGAAGAAACATAATGTTCCATTGCCTAATGCTTACAATGACAAAGGATTGTCTTTAGATTCAAAGGGCAAAGGGCAAGCACTCATGGCTAATACAAACTCTTCCAAAGAATGAATATTTGACTTAGGTGCCTCATATCACATGGGTTCTTCAAAGGAGGATTTTTCTTCAATGAAGCAGTCCAAGGTACTACACATCTTCATGGGAAATGATAGCAAAATGGAAGTTGAAAGAAAAGGAAACATAGAGATGGAAAATGGAGAGTTTCAAGAGGTTCTCTATGTTCCAAACCTAAATTCAAATCTGCTATCAATCTACCAAATCACTCACCTTGAAGATGGAAATAGAGTTGAATTCCTTCCAGACTTAGTAAAAGTGCACAATCTTAAAGATGATTCCTTGGTTGCAGTGGGGAAAGTGAATAATAACAAGAGGTTGTACTCTTTCTCACATTTTGTACCCAAGTCTCCTTCAAAGGCCTTGTTATCAAAGAATCTCTAGTGCTACTCACATTCTTAATCATTCTTCTCATCCAGCCTTAGATGGTAAAACTCCTTTTGAGGCATGATGTGGCAGAAAACCTATTGTCACACACTTTAGAGTCTTTGGTTGTCCTACATGGGCAAAGAGATATTCCAGGGGATGCAAGGTACAATCATCTCAGCCTTGTACCTTCATTGGTTATGAAGATAGTGTGAAGGCATATAGACTTCTAGATCCTAAGACACATCAGATATTAGTGGAGAAGGATGTACACTTTGAGGAAAGTTTACCAAGCTTGTCCTCTACTCTTCACACATCATATAGTGTGGATACTAGTAGTGACACCAGCGATAGTGCTTCAACAGATTCAAACACGTGGGGTTCTATCAACAGTTTTAATGAGAGGTCACTTCATCAGTTCAGTCCACATGCATACATCATCATAGTGATAGGTCCAGAATAGAAAGGTACATCTAGTCTTCTAGATACAGGTTTAGTGACAAATTTGGGGGACAGTATTCATGATTTTCCTCTTCTTCTTAATGTAGAACTACCTTCTTCAGTTATCATGAGGGATCCATCCAACTCTCATGTTCATTCTCTACATGATTGATCCTCATTGGTTGAAGTGATTGTGGATACTTATGATCAATAGTTGTAGCAAGATTCTTCATTAGTTCCAGAGACAGACAGTTCTTTGGGATAGGTTCTTCAGCTAGTTGAGCAAGTTTCAGAGACATCACTTTTCCATGGGATTCTTTCCACACACAACAGAAGCATCTAATTTGTACCCTTAGCATTGTTTCTTCCTAAGGGGAGGAACACCATTCTGTAGTCTTGGATTAGCTTCTTCATTGAAGCAGTCACTGGCCGGAATTCTTCTTTTGGGGAGGAGCCTATCATGTCTCTCTTCCTCTTCTCATCATTCTCTTATGTATATACTGGATGTATGTCATAATGGGGGGTCCTAATTACTCCATCCATCCATGCATCCCTATTTATCTCTCTTTTTGGGGGAGGGTTTTTTCCATGAGGTTTTTCTTCTTTCCCCACTTTATGGGAGATTGCATATCATTATGTACATGGGTACCTAACATGGCCTAGTAGCTAGGACCCATATTTCATTTCATCCTAGATTTTGTAAGCTTAAGGGAATTCCCCTAAGTTTCAATTACCAGTTTTTACAATTACCAAGTGATACTTTAAATCAGCACTAGGCGATACATTTTAGTATCATACAACCTTTCACAAGAAGAGATGTGACACTTTCATGGTTTGGGCAACATTTCTCTACGGGGTGTGCGATAATTTACAAGTATTATATGACACTACTTTAATGGGGGTGTGATACTAGAAAGTATTGCATGACATTTCTCTAAGAGACATACGATAAAATTAGGGATTGTACCATAGATCTCTATTGGGCATGTGACACTAAATTTTATCACCCCATACTAACACATGGTCACCTAGGAATGCAAGAAATAACTCTAAGGACAAACTAAAGAGATAAATAGAGTTCAAAACCTCCACACTATGGAGTACTAGATCCATAATTTGAGGCTTAAACACTCAAACACAATACTAAAAGATGGAAACACAATCTAACCATCTAACAAGCAGTGAAGGGAAAGTGTAGCAAGAACATCACAATGTACTAAAACAACATCGCAATAAACAAAAATAACATCACAATGAATAGTACAACCAAACTAAGTATGTGGTTCCTCCCAACCATAATAACATCATAAGACTATCATGGGCCCTAGCCATCCCCTACATGTAACATCTCAAACTACCGACCAGATCATCAGTTCTATCAAATGAGTACGTCACTATTAAAATGTGCTACAATATAAGCATAAGGAAATCTAACATGCTAGAAGTAAAGCATAAGATAATCCTACAAAACTAGATAACATCATCTATCATATTCTAATCATCATAATAAGGAAATGCATCATTAAGTAACATCATCTAAACATGATATACAAGCATTCTAATGAAAGCATAAATCACAAGAAAGTATACTCCAAAACCCAAAGTACTAAGTGAAAACATCCAACCATGGTCACACTGGGACAAAAGACCATCTTTGTATACTAGTCTTTAGTAGTAGTATAGGTAGCTACACCTCCCAACCATGTGGAACCTATAAGTCCACTCTCACCATGCTGATTAAGATAATGATCCAACCATAAACACACATAAAGTACAACATCCATGGCTTACATACAAACCAAATAGTATGATGACTGAAACCAAGGACAAAGATAATGAATAAACTATAGGTCCTGGTCAGACACTCAATGGGCTTCTAAGTAGGGGTTGACATCATGAAGAGTCACTTGGCATTGACATGCCCAAGCTCAGATCATGCATTTCAACTCCTCAATAGAGGGCCCCACACACACATTCTATTCTCTTAATTTTTATTACCACTCAACATTTTATTTAGTTATCACTTAATTAAAACTTCTTCATGCTAACCCTCAAGAAATAGGCATCAGGCTTTAGAGATAGAAGCCCCCTCCATATGCTACCCTACCCTACCCATGCTCATCCAGGGATGAGTTCCCATAGGTATGCATATTCCCAACCTAACCCCATATGATCATAGCTTCTAGAAATTTCACAAAAAGTTAGGACTCACAATTCACTCTACAACTGTATGCGCACATACTCATGTGTTGTGCACCACCATCGCAAAGATCATAACACAAAGATTGGATGAGAACACAAGGAAACTATCACTCAATCAAACACGAATTTGAGAGAATGGATTCTACACAAATTAAAATCATACATCATGAAATCACTCAACCAACCTCAATCTAGAAGTATGGATTCTACATGAATCCCAATGATGCAACAAGACCAAACATCATGAACTCACTCAACAAGCCTCAATCTGGGAGTATGGATTCTACATGAATCCTAGTGTCCATAAAAAAATAACAAGGGTCTAAAAGAAATAATAACACTAGGTATAAAATCACTCAACTAAATACAAGGTCAAGAGTACAAATGCGACAGGCATCCCAATGCAAACATAAAAGTGAAACAATGGTCTATTTGATATCCAAATAGATGATCCAAGTCCACAACCAAACTCATGCCAAGAAAAGCTAAGAAAACAAGGCAGCATGCAAAATGAGATAAAAATTTCCAAAACTAAAAAACTTCAAAATTAAAACTCATTTGGTCTTTGGGAACAAAAACCATAAAAATTCAATAAAATTTGGGTTCAGATACTGTATGCAAAAATGGCTAGCATAATGGCATAAAACCCCAAACCCCCATTCTAAAAATAGGTAAAATGTTCATACCTATCTAACTAAGAAGAACCAACAAACAAAAATGGAAGGGAACACTAGTTCTCAGCCTCCCAACAAATGACTACCAAAAATAGAAACTAAAATGAAGCAAAAATAATAAAATGGGAGAGCCCTACCTCACAGCCAAAAGGGCAAAATGGGAATCTAAATCATAAAATAAAAACCTCGCAAAAGTAGCCCAAAATTGTGGCAATCCAAAGTCTCTCAAAGCTAGATCAAACGAGCTCAATCTTATCACAATCCCACACCCATAGCTCTCACAAAAAACAAAATAGTAAATCCTCATGTAGAGGATTTTGGGTTTTACTCTCCAACTTTTTAATTCAAAAGTGAGAAGTGAGGAACTAAATTCTTTTTTGGATACTTATTCACTTTTTTAGTGAATAATCAATTAAGGAAAATAACCAACCAACCCAGTTAAATCCCAAATTGACCCAAATGAAAATAGAATATTCATAGTAATAGGAATTCATCTATGTAAAAGTTTCCAAAATTAAAATAAATCAATTAAAAGCCCAAAAACCCAAAAATAAAGAAATTTTTTTCACAACTTGCATGACAATGCAAACCTCTAAATGCATAGACATGCTTTCTGATCTAATCATATAATGCAAATGAGTTTAGATTTAATAATCAATGAAAAGTTTAATTAAACAATTAAAATGAGGATACGCCAACCATACAAGGATGACATTGATAAAATATGAATGGTTGAATCACTAACTCCATGTGTCACTACTGAGGATATAAATCCTACACACTAAACAAAATGATCAAGTGCAATTGCATATAATAATATAGTTGAAGCAATAAATGCATTAAATCACCTAATTTAACCATTTATTTAATTATACTAAAATAATCCATTTACATTACTCACATTCACATAAAGCATAACAACACAGGAATGAAGTAAATAACCATAGCATTAAATCCATCACATAACATAACAAGGGATATGTCCAAATACCAGATAGCTAGATATTATCATAAAACACACTATCATCTCAAAATGGCATCATCATGCAATATGATCAACTAAACAACATAGTAATCTAACATTTATGATATGAAAATAAAAGTATAACATCTGACCCTCAAGATCTCTCAAATGTAAAACATAACATAAGTAATAAATATCTTGTTGGAATCTAATTGAAAATATCATTATTGAACAAAGAAGATTGTTTGTAAAGAGGGAGATTTTTTATAAAGAATGTTTTCAATCATTGTTTTATCACTAATGTCAAACTTTCTATTTGCTAGAATGACAATTTCTTATAAGATCCAAGTACTATGACTTAGTTGATTGATGAAGAGGATTTAATCAACAAGATGTAACAAATGAACCTAAAGGAAAGGTCGAATTATGGTCTTGTAATGAAGTATAAGGATCAGTTAAGACAATGATAAAATGATGTATTGATAATATACTTGAAGATACACAGGTTGGCTACATCTAGAAACTCTGGAAGAATAAGTTGTAACAAGGTTGTATATAAAGCTTGACTAAGTTCATTAGTGGATGCTAAGCAAGCTAGTTCATGCTAAGCATATTTTTAGTAAGTGTTGAGAAAATGAAAAATCTAGTGTGTGCCAAGTGATACAGAAGGAGCTGAGCAAGTTCAGGTGCCAAGCAAGTAATAGGTGTCGAGCATCAAAAAAAAATTTAGTGGATGTCAAGTGAATCCATAGTAGGTGTTGAGCATCAGTAAAATGTAGTTGGTGCTAAGTAACACAGTATGTGTCAAGCACCAAAATTTCAATAGTTTCGAGTTATTGCATTCTTTAAAAAGTCAAAGATTCACCAAATCTAAGCTAACAAGTTTGTCACCTTGAAATTTGTGAACCAAATGGAGGATAAGGATGATTGGCTAGAGACAGAATTTTAGGTAAATCATTTTTGGGTGAATTCAAGAGGATTCTTCATGATGTTTCTAGAAGGAACAAGATATGGGGTAGATTCATTGAATCCTACCTAATACATTCTATCTAAAATTAAAAACAAGAAGATTAAGAATAGGAAAAGTTTTCTAGACTTCTATTTAAGGAGTCATAGGTCAAGAAGCAAGAGATATTGGGTCGAAGTTGTTGAAGGGTGTCAAGGAGAAGGCACCAAGAAGGAAGAATAGAGCACACAGACTCTTCTTTGATAAGTGACCATATAGAAGATTGCATTGGTGCATCGAGCATGAAGACTCAAGGAGACAAAGCTTGAAAGGAGGACAAGCTATCTAAGTTGTAGAGACTGAAGGCCAGGAAATATTGAGAGCTAAATAGAGATCTAAAATCTACAAGTTAAGTTGTGAGTTGTATCAGGTCAAAAGCCCTTGTTGTTACTCTCTAACAATTGTATCAGTTAGAGTAAAATCCTACGAACTTAGGTTGGTTTAATAGCCATTTATAAATCCTTTAATAGGGTGGCATTCCAAGTGAATGTTTTAAAGTGCTCTAACTAGGCCCACTTCTAATAGGGTGGTTAAATTCTTTAACCAGGTCACATTTAACAGTGTGTTGTAGCATTTAACAAGGCAAGCCTTTTATAGGGCATCACTTTAGAAGATTTAGAATTGAGTAGCATGTTACTAGTAGTTTTTCCCAAATTGGGTTTCCACATAAATCACCATGTTATTTATTGATTCTTTATGTGTTTTTCTTGCATGTTAATTTTATAGTAACTTGCTAAAGTAGGAAAGTTTAAGCTTGAATGGATGAACAGTTTAATGGGCTCACTTTACTTGGTGAAAAATTTTATTAGGATATTTAGACCTTGAATAACTAATTCACCCCCCCAATCCCCCCCCTCTTAGTTATTCTAAAGAATTTCTAATAATTGGTATTAGAGCCATCTGTTGATTTGGTTTAAAGGTACTAGAAGCAAGAAGATCAAGATGTCCAAGAGAGAAGTTCCCAAGCTCAACAGAGATAACTTCACTGCATGGCAAAGGTTAATGAAGCTATATCTTGGATCAATAATTGATCATGAATAAACCTCAATTGAAGTGAAACATGTTGATCGAGCTATACCCACTATAGAAGAAATGAAGAAAAAGAAGGAGCATAATAATGCAATGTTGTAGATTTCCTCTACCCTCAACTATGTTGGATTTGATGACATCAAGGGATGTAACTCTATATTCAATATGTGGAAAGCCTTGACTGATATCTATGGAGGAGATTAGAATCTTCAAAGAGAAAAGAGAAAGCCTCAGAGGAAAGTTTGATGACATGAAAATGGAGGAAGGTGAGAATGCTGGTCAATATGCCTCTATAATGAAAGAAGTAGTAAGTGCAATAAGAAGTTTGGGTGGTCATTTAGATGATGATACTATCAATAGAAAATTCTTAAGAACCTTGCTCTCCATCAATGCTATTAGAGTTTTAGCCATACAAGAATTAAGATGTGTGCTAGGAAACACACTAACTTTTGAAGGAATAGTAGGAAGACTTACTGCATTTGAGTTGTCCAAATTTGATAACTATAGACCTGAGAATATTGAATCTACTTTCAAGGCCAAGATATCATTGAAAGATACTGAAGAGGTGAAATCAAAGAAGAAGAAGAAGAAAAAGGTAAAGTATGCATCCAATGATAGCAGCACAGATGAAGAAGATGTGGAACAATTAGAAGCACTACTTACTAGAAGATTTCACAAAGGCCAAGATAAATTCAAAGGTAAGCTTCCTATCATTTGTTTTAATTGCAATGAAGTAGGACATATTTCTGCAAGATGCACATAGAAAAAGAACTTCAAAGAAGGAAATAAGAACAAGAACAGAAGAGATGATAGTAGATATTACAAAGACAAAGGCAAAAAGTGCTAAATTATTGAAAAAGAGGATTCTGATGAAAAAGATGACGAGGTAGTCTATGCAGCCATGAAGGATGAATCAGATGAAGATGAAGCAACAACACTAGTAATCTATGTGAACAAAAATGACAAATGGATTATAGACAGTGGATGCTTACATCACATGACAGGAGACAAAAGTAAGTTTGTTACCTTTACTCAGTATGTTGGAAATAGTGTTAGATTTGGAAATAATGCTCCATGTTTAATCAAAGGAAAAAGTTCAATTAAACTTATAGAGAAAAGTTCATGTGATAATGCATACTATATTGAAGTTTTGAACTACGATTTGCTATGTGTGTCACAATTAGGCAATGTAGGATGCAAAGTAGAATTTGGAAACAAAGCTGCCAAAATCTATGACACTAATGGAAATCTGATAGGAAAAGGAGAACAAACTAGGAGTAATTTGTTTTACCTAGCTATGGAAGATGCATCATGTTTTGTTGTTAGATTTGATGATGTGTGGTTATGGCATAGAGGGCTATGTCATGTCAACTATGATAATCTGATTAGCATCAGCAAAGTGAAGAAAGTTGGAGGTTTGCCTAAGCTGAAAAAGCCTAAAAATACAATGTGCAAACAACATCAACTAGGAAAGATGACCAAGTCAAGTTTCAAAAGCAAAACATACACTTTCAAAGAAGTACTTGACTTAGTGCATACTGATTTATGTGGCCCAATAGAAGTGCAAAGCTACCAAGGAGATAGATACATAATGCTATTTATGGATGACTACTCTAGGATGATGACTGCCATGTTCTTAAAGAAAAAATCTAATGCATTTCAAATGTTCAAGTGGTATTTGGCCAGAGTTGAGAAGGAAATAGGAAAGAGTTTGAAGTGCCTAAGATCAGACATAGGAGGAGATTTTATGTTGGCACTCAAAATTGAGTTCTCATTTTGAGCTTTTATTTGGAATTTTGAGTCAAATCAAGCCCCATAAATGCATGTGTACCCAGTTGTACCTTTGAGACCCTTGAGGTGTTTGATGTTTCTAACACTTTTCATTTAGCCCATCCACATGTTCTACGATGATAAACTGTTGTTCTGAGTCATTTGGCAAAGTCCTGTTTTGAGCAAATGTCAAATCTACATTTTTCACCAAAGTGTTAAACAGCGATAGGAGGCCTTGTTTGCATCTAAATATCTTGCACCCAAAAATATTTTGTGATTTTCCACTTTGGGAATATCTATTTTCCATACCCAAGAACTTATGTTTCAAATTTTGAGTCCTTTCAAGTTTGTTTGATTAGGTTTTGAATCCCTCAAAGTTGGTTAGTTACTATTTCATGCTTTTGTGTAATTGTGCAAATTTTTTGGAAGCCCTATTTGACGTGTTATAAATTTTGACCAGTTGACCAAAATATTGAAATTCCTATTGTGTTACATTAGAAACATCAGAGACTTGTTATGTTTCAAGTTTCAGCTTATGACGAATCCATTTGATTAGTTTTCAAATGCAATTCCAAACGTAATTTCTAAAGTTTTACTAGTGTCAGTATTTGCAGATTGTTTAGTAGCCCTATTCATGATGTTATATCTCTTGATCTATGATAGGTCAAGTCAAATAGATTGTACCACTGTATTGTCCTCCAAGTGTGTCAATTTGTAAGTCATGATGAATCTTTATGCACACTTTTCGAGGTTATTTCCATTTGCAAAAATTGTTATCTTGTCATTGTTTCTAGTCATGCAAATCCAACTAACCTACTTTGACCACTCACTATTTGCACCCAATTATTCATCATGAGCCCAAATCACAAATCCATAATGTCCTCATGACAAAGAACCAATGCCCCAAGTTTTGTTTTCCTAAGTGCTCATTTGCCTAGTTTTTAGAGTAGATTCCAAACCCAATTTATTGTTTTCTAATGGGTTTGCTTGCAGGTAATTATGAGTGGTCAACTTTTTTGGTCAATATCTTTTGACCCTAAATTTTTCATGAGACAAAATTTGATAGGGTAGGAGTATGTGGACAGAGAATCAGTGTGCCAATTTTCAAGGCTTGGTCAGAAGTTTGGAACAATTTTTAAGGCTAGTCAATTCACCTTTTGGCACCAATTTGACAATTTGTAGATCAGTATTAAAGTGAGTTTTAATTGATGGTTCAATGCTCAATTTTGATTCTAATTAGTCTGAGATGAGCAATAGATCAGATACAATTGTCAGGTGCCCAAAAATGAAAAAAAAATTAGCCAAACCCACTTTTGGGCCAAACTAATTTCATCAGGATGTTGAGATATGGATTGGAAATGGAGGATGTTTGAATAATAATAATATGATATACTTGATTATTACATCATCTAAATGAGAATGCAAAGTTTTGTAGATCAAAGTCAACTGTATGGTTTTCTAATTCACAAGGATAGTAAAAGAAATCTTTGAGCATGATGAAAGGGATTCCAAAGTTTTAAATAACTTGGAGCTTAATATAAGTATTGATCTTTGCTTAGGCTCAAAGTATTTTTCCAATAGAATGACAACCATTGAGTAAAATATGTGCAACCCAGTATGAAAATAGAATGTGGAGGAATCGCTAAATCCTATGCCTGCCCTCGAGGAAAATGAAAATTCACTGAATATGGGTACAGAGAGAATGCCCAAAAGTTTAGATTTGGTAAATCGTGGGTTTAATATAGCCACAACATGTAATAAAAAAAAACACGCATTGGTCCACATGAAAGGCAAACCAAAGATTATCAACCAAGACTTTGAGCAGCTCATATACTCAAAGATGCAGTATTGATTGTTCATATGACTTCCTATCACTAACTTATGAATTGTTGGAGGCTGTGGTTTTGCTTCCTAGGATTTTTAATAGTGATTCTGGTATGTAAGATGAATTGTGGATGCCATGGTTTTGCTTACCACGGCTAATAAAGAATAGAATCCGCACATAAAGAAAGGTACTCAAGAGGAGGCATCTTCAAGAACCCTATGGCATTGATAAAAGAGATTACAACAAAGATTCTTGTGCAAATGGAGATCTCTATTTTATTTTTAAAAAGGGAGAAGGCCTGCAAAACAAAGAGCAGGGGCTAGACATTAAATAAAAACTCTCCATGCAATAAAAAGGGGGTAGCCTTGGAATTTGGAAAGGCCCATGTAGTAGATAAAGCTACTGGCTAGCATGAGGCAACCCATGATGCAAGGGAAGGATGGTAATCAAAGATAGAATATGCCAAAAACAAGCCTCCTGCCATGTTAGAAAGAACAACCTACAGGCTCATGCAAGGAACCCATTGCAAGAAAAGCATATCATGCATTATAGAAAACCTCCACATGCAATTCAAACTACCACACCCAACAAACAAAGGGACAGCATAAGCAGGGACTCCCACGTATTAAAGCAAGGAGCTGGCCAAAGAAATGCATGTAGCAGGAAAGCCATGGCATATATATGAGGAGCCTCATGCCAAAATAAGGAGGGGCATCCATGTTTTGTGAACATGGGCATCTTTTGTAACAACAGTCAACGCATGTGAAAAAGAGAAACATGCAAGCATAGAAGATTTACCAAAAGTGTCCACAATAGAAAGAGCAACCAAGGAAGGAGCTCATGTCAGGAAGAAAGCAAGGGTAGACCACAGTTTAGAAAGGGGCTCCATATGCCAGTCCAAGAAAATGAAGGTGCCATTTTAAAGACAGGAAATAAAAATTGTTCACGCCATGAGCAAACAAAGAAACCTTTTGAAAACAAAAAGTTGAGGTCCAATACGCTCAATGGAAGATGCCAAGAAAAGAGGAATTCTAGCATTTTAAAGACACCCACATGGAAAGAGGTAAGGGTAGACATGTTAAAGAGTGGCCCACACCATGAAAAAAGAAAAGCCACGAAAAATTAAAAAAATTACAATCAAAGAGTAAGGAAAAAACATTTACAGACATAAATCCCACATTTCTTGTGAGGCGTATTTAGAGTTTTTAAAATGTAATACAACTCATCACGTAACGTGAAGTGAAAATGGAGGCTTTTGGAAGCTGAGAGTTATAAAGTGGGCCCTGGGCACACGTCAGATGTGAAGATAGCTAGAGGATGTTAGAGAACATATTTTGAACAAAAATGCATGCACAAATCGATGACAACAATAGATTCAAGATGCTGGGAAAGTCAAAAATCTGGTTAGTTGCTACCTCGCTAGCTAGAAAATTCTAGGTTTTTTGGCTAGCAACGTAGCCAATTGCTAAAAAACTTCAAAATTTGGCAAGATAGTATGGGTCCTATGTGGTAGTGATGTGGGGGTGTCAGTGAGTTGTTGAATGACAAGTAGCAGCCAGATAGTGAATGCAGTGACAAGATGATGACATGGCAATGATTGATCCAACCATGAGATGCCACGTGGCACAAATTCCAAGGCAAGCTATGACGTGCTGATTAGTTTACAATGATGAACCAAATTGTGCCATGTGGCAAATCCAACAGATGTTGCTATGTCATTAAGGTAAAGTTGCATGCCAGTTAACATAGCGACATAGTGACCATGACATGGCATGCTGACGTGGTGGCGAGTAGGACCAATAACATGGTGACATGTGGCACCCAGCTATGCAAGTCAAAACCAATCAAAACTCACCACTTGTCAAGGATGGTCAAACTAGCTTTGACCCAAATTGAAAGGCTGAGAAATTTTAAAGGTCTCAAATAAAATTTTATTTTTCTCAAATTTTTCACGTACAGGGGTAGATTTTTTAAATAAAATTTGATTTATCATATAGTTTGAAACTATATATATAAGGATAATTTTTTGCAATTTTTAATGAGAACCTCTGATTGAGAACTTCAACTTCAGAAGCCATAACAGGGGCATTTTTAAACCAAAATGGGTGCTCCAATATACCACCAAAATTGAAACTAGATGAATTTTCTAAATCTAAAGTTGGTTTTTGTACAGGTGTTCACCGGTTCATGCTATAGGTCAATTTGTAGATTTTGGGGCATTCTCAACAAAACAAGTGTTTTTCATCATTAAGCATCAAAGTTTGTTAGAGGGAAATTCTAAAGTCTTGTTGGGGTCTAAATGTGGAGAAAATCATCATTTATAATTTTCTTGCATTCTAGAAGTCACATTGAACTGATTTTCACCTTTTACCATGAATTGACTTTGGCATTAAAAATCAGTTACATTCTTTCATGATGATTTTTTTAGATATTTCTATCTTGTAGAGGCCAAATGATGGGATTAGATATGCAGTTATAGAGAGAAGGTAGAGAGAGGCTTTTTTAGTTTTTTAGGAAGGAATTCAAAGGGGACACATGTCAATTGCAAGTTGAATCCAAGAATTTCCCTCTTGACATTTATACTTTATTCTTCTCTTTTGTAGGGGTTGAAAAATATTTGAAAGTTTCTCTAGTATGAAGATAGTAGAACTAGCCCTAGAATTAATGAATTCTGAATGGAAGAATTGGGATGTGCTAGTTCTAGACCATGAAGCTTTGCTTTGGCTATCATACCCCCTTACCATCCCATTAGCTTCTCATTCCCGCCATTTTCTCTCTTATATGACAACATTTGTTCATTGAATAGTCTGGTTTATTAGGTTCTTTGTGAGTTAATTTCATGCATTTTTATGTATTATTTCAATGAAATTAATACAAGGAACAAGTGTTTAGTTTCAGTTTAAATCTTGTCTCCTTTCTCAGTTGAGCTATGATGTTTTATGGTCTTTGACAAAGAGCCTAAATCATAGTTGCAGTCCCTTAATGTTGTATGTTGCTTCATTGTTGCTTGTAATTCAATGAATTATGTAAATGCTTTAGAGATTCCATAGGGTGGCAGGTTTATTGAGGAGGATATCAGGTGAGAATGAGATTTAAATTGAACATTGATATCCAATTTACAAGGTACATGGATAGATCTGGAGTCTTGGCATGAGAATTGTGTTCTAGATATTCAAAGCGCATGAGGGAGATTCATGAATTGCCCAATGGATGAGGCACTAATTTGTTGTAGGATCATAAGTTTGTTGTTCATACCTAGTTTTCATCCACTTTCCCCACCCGCATAAAAGTAAATCAAACTCAAATCATCTTTAGAATTTTATATTGAAGAGCTAGAACAGTTTAACCCTCACTCAGCTTATGAGATTCATAGATTTACATTTAGCTACTATATATTTGTGTCATTTCATGAGTTATTATGAGATATAAGGGGTTTTTATCTACTTTTTTAGATTTAGGGATATGTTTTGCACTGGTACGATATTGATTGAATCTGAGGTCTACCCACCTAGGTCTTGCAGAGCCTAAAGTAGAAGAAGGGTTAAACCTTATAGTTGGCTCAGTGTCTAAAATGATGTATTGTAGATGGGAGTTAGTTATCACTAGACATGTCATATTCTCATTAGGATAATTTAAAACCCTCCAGCATTTTAAAACACCAATAGTTTACATCAAAAGTATTTGAGACATTTTGCAATGAAAAAGGAATCAAAAGGTAGACATTAGCACCAAGAACTCCATCTCAAAATGGCATTGCAAAAAGAAGGAATAGGTTAGTAATAGACTGTGCTAGAACACTAATGATGGAGAAGAATGTTGCACTAAAATTCTAGAGAGAAGTTGTAAGTACAACTATCTACACCCTAAATTGATTACAAGTCAAGAAAGCTACAAATGCAACACCTTTTGAATTATGGTATGGTCACTCACCAAATGTAAAAAATTTCAAAGTATTTGGTTGTAGATGCTATATTCTTAAAGATACCAGATATGGAAAGTTTTATTCAAAAAGTGATGAAGGTATATTCTTTGGATACTCCACTAGAAGTAAAGCATATAAGTGTTTGAATACTAACACTAACAAGATTGTGGAGAGTGAAAATGTAAATTTTAATGAGCATGGAGAAGTGTAGGTTAATGTAACTAAGAAATTAGAAGAATACAAATCCTTTGTATACTTCTATTAAGGAATGCCTGCTAAAGATGAAGCTGCCAATCAAGTTGGAAATCAACAACAAATTTTAGTATAATCTAAGTCACAACTAGTGAATGCCAAGTTGCATTTAGAAGTCAAGTTGTAGAATGAAGATAATGCATATTCTAATTTTGAAATTAGTACAGATGAAAGAGATGATGAAATACCTAAAAGAGATGTACATAGTGACTTTGAAGATGAAAGAACAAACATGAAAAGAAGGATAGAACCAAGACTATCCAAGTATGTGAGAAGATATCACCTTGCTAAACAAATTATTTATGGTAAGGAAGCTAGACCAATGACAAGGAATAGACTAAGGAATGAATCATGTATGTTGAGAAAGATTGAACCCAAATAGTGAAAGAGGCACTACAAGATGATTATTAGCATAAATCTATGGAAGAAGAAATAGATCAGATAGAGAGGAATAAAACCTAGACCTTAGTTCAAAGACTAGCTGATAAAAATGTAGTTGGTACCAAATGGGTGTTTAGGAACAAGCTAGGTGAGAATAGTGAGATCACAAGAAATAAGGCCAGACTAGTCTGCAAAAGTTATGCACAAGAAGAAAGACTAGACTATGGGGAAACATTTGCCCCTATTGCAAGGATGGAAGGAGTAAGAACACTACTTGCATATACTACCTATAAAGGTTTTAAGGTCTACCAAATGGATGTAAAGTCTACTTTTTTGAATGGCATACTAGAAGAAGAAGTCTACATAGAACAACCAAAGGGATTTTTTGATGACAACAAGAAAGAAATGGTTTGCAAACTACATAAAGCACTCTATGGTTTGAAGCAAGCACCTAGAGCATGGTATGAGAGACTACACAAATATTTTGTGAAGATAGGATTTGAGACAATAAATGACAACAACAACCTATATGTCAAAGAAAAAAAAGGTAAAGATATTTTGATATCTAAAATCTTTGTTGATGATATAATATTTGGAGGAAAAGATGCCCTATGCAAAGATTTTTTTGATCAAATGAAACATGAGTTTGAGATGTCAATGTTTGGAAAAATCAAATTCTTTGTTAGATTTCAAGTACATCAAATGAAACATGGCATATTTGTGACCCAATCAAAATATATCAAGGAAATACTCAAGACATTTGGCTTAGAAGATTCAAAACTAGTCAGTACACCAATGGTAATAGGACATAATTTATCTAAGAATGATGAGTCAACCAAAGTGAATCAAACACTGTATAGATCAATGATTGGAAAGTTGTAGTATGTGGTGCATAGTAGACTAGAAATTGCATTAGCTATTGGAATAGTGGTAAGATTTTTTACAAATCCAAGAGAAAATCATCTTATGGCAATAAAAAAGATACTGAGGTACCTAAAAGGAACAGATGACTTTGGCTTATATTACAAGAAGAGTGAAACGTTTGAGTTGAAAGCCTACACTAATGTAGATTGGGGAGGTAATATTGATGACAGAAAAAGCATTAGTGGAGGAGCACTTTTCTTAGGTAAAATATTATTCACTTGGACTAGCAAAAAGAAAAGTTGTACCTCACAGCCCATAGCAAAAGCTAAATATGTTATTATTTCTATCAACTACACAAATATTGTATGGATCAAACATTTTTTGCAAGGTATGAAGGAAGAGATGATTGAACCTATGATACTCTATTGTGATAACACAAGTGCCATCAACATATCAAATAATCCTATGATGCATGCCAAAATGAAGCATATTGCAATTAGGTATCACTATGTAAGAGAATTGGTGTAAGACAAGCAAGTGAGGATGGAATATGTCAATTGAAAGGAACAAATTGCTGACATCTTCAAAAAAGCATTACCTAAAGATGCATTTGAGTATCTTAGAGGTAAGTTAGGAATGATACCCCTATTCAAGGCTATTTGAGCAACAACAAAACTATCATGCATCAAATGAGCTGATTGTTGAAATAATATAAATTGATGCAGAGGATACTTACTTTAGGATTTTTCCTGAAGTAATCAAAGTACTAAAGTTCTATACAAGTCACAAGTAAGGTGACAGAGGGAGAAATTGGAGTTCCTACAAATGCTACACGTACATGATAAGATGTTGAAATAATATGTCTTTAGCATTGTTGTCAAAGAGGGAGAAATAGAAAAAACTAATCAAATCTATAGAATCAAATGGACAAAGGAAGAAGTAATTGATATCAAATAGTAGAAACTTATCAATGCATACAAAGGAAGAAATAATGTGCAGAGGGAGAAATGGCACATTTAAAGGAACAAATAGTAAGAGAAAGAAATAGTAGTTAAGAAGAGCAGAATTGATCAAAGTGGTAAGCTACAGAAAAGAGGGAGTCATACAAGAATTGATTAGAGGGAGAATAAATAGTAGAAAGGAAAGAGAAAGGAAACAACATCTCAAAGAGAGAAAATAATGTAGACAAGCATCAAGCAGAGAGAGTAGAGCAAAAAGAAAAGAGAAGACAATGTATTAGCAAAGAGGAAGATGTAAAAACTGATGAAAACAATAATGGTAACAAAATTTATTTTTGGCATTTGTTTAACTATTTTAACCTAGTTAGCATTTTGATAACTTGGTTGATCAATTTGGTTTGCCATCAATTGTTGGAATCTAGCTGGAAAGATCATTATTGAAGAAAGAAAATTGTTTGCAAAGAGGGATATTGTTGATAAAAAATGTTTTCAATCATTTTTTTGTCACTAATATCAAACCTACTATTTTCTAGAATGAAAATTTCTTATAAGATCCAAGTACTATCACTTAGTTGATTGATGAAGAGGATTTAATCAACAAGATCTAACAAAAGCACCTAAAGGAAAGGTTGAGTTATGGTTTTGTAATGAAGTATAAGGATCAATTAAGACAATGATAAAATGATTTATTGATAATATACTTGAAGATATAAAGGTTGGCTACACCTAGAAACTCTAGAAGAATAAGTTGTAATAAGGCTATCTATAAAGCTTGACTAAGTTCATTAGTAAATGTCAAGCAAGCTAGTTCATGCAGAGTAGATTTTCAATTAGTGTTAAGAAAATGAAAAATCTAGTATGTGCTAAGTGATATAGAAGGACCCGAGCAAGTTTAGGTGCCAAGCACATAATAGATGTTGAGCATCAGAAAAAAAAACTTAGTGGATGCCAAGTGAATCCACAGTAGGTGTTGAGCATCAATAAAATGTAGTTGGTGCCAAGTAACATAGTATGTGTCAAGCACCAAAATTTAAATAGTGCTAAGCTGCTGCGTTATTTGAAAAGTCAAAGATTCAACAGATTGGAGCTAACAAGTTTGTTACCTTAAATTTTTTGAACCAGATGGAGGATAAGGATGATGAGCTGGATGCACAAAATTTTAGGTAAACTATTTTGGGAAAATTTAGGAAGATTCTTCAAGATGTTTCTAGAAGGAAAAAGATATGAGGTGGATTCATTGAATCCTATCTAATCCATTGAATCTAAAACTAAAAGTGGGAAGATTAAGAGCAAGAAAAGTTTTCCAAACTTTTATTTAAGGAGTCATAGGTCAAGAAGCAAGATTCGTTGGGTTAAAGTTTTTGAAGGGTGTTAAGGAGAAGGCGTCGAAAAGGAAGAATAGAGCATAGAGACTTTGCTTTGATAAGTGGCCATATAGGAGATTGCACTGGTACATCAAGCATGAAAACTCAAGGAGATAAATTTTGAAAGGGGGACAAGATATCAAAGCTACAAAGATTGATAGCTAGGCAATGTTGAGAGCTGAACAAAGATCTAAAATTTGCAAGTTAAGTTGTGAGTTGTATCGGGTCAAAAGCCCTTGTTGTTACTCTCTAACAATTGTACCAGTTAGGGTAAAATCCTATGGACTTAGGTTTGTTTAACAACCATTTGTAAATCCTTTAACAGGGTGGCATTCTAAGTGAATGTTCTAAAGTCCTCTAACTAGGCCCACTTCTAACAGAGTAGTTAAATCCTTTAACTAGGTCACATTTAACAGTGTGTTTGTCATGCCCAAAATTCAAGGGAAAAAACACAAAAAATAAAAATAAATCAAATTAATAATAATAAGGTTCACTAAAGTTTAAGAGTTGAATTTGCAATTGCTAGAATAGTTTTACTACATACATCTTAAGTTTATAATTATGAGAAGAAATCCATTTCTATAGTTACTTATTCATTATTAAATTGCTATCAACTTTTGATTTCGTTATTTCCCTTAAGGTTACAATGATATTTTGATTTTTTTTTTATTAACAATATAAATTAAATATAACTAGGAAATAAAAATAAATCAAATGTCATAAATCTATTACTCGATCATTAAATCTACTAAGATTTTAAAATTTTAATACTTACTAACAATATAATAAAAAGAAAAACAAACATATATATACTTACTCAATAAACACTTAACTATCAATCAATATTTGACTATAGAACAATTTAATCATTTAAACATTGATGTTAATCAAATTTAAAAACTTTAAATAAAAACTAAACTATCAAAATTAACTATCATAAGTTCTAACTAATCAAAATTTATAACTAACCTTACAATTAAATAATCAAATCAACTAAACTAAATACTAACTATCCTATCATTAATACTAACCTAGCATTAACACTAACCTAAATTAAATCTAACTAAATCTTAAACTAAATTAAATTAAAAATTAACATAATACTAAACTCTAAACTTAATTAAATTAACTCAAACATAAACCATACCTACCACTAACCCACGCCGCCCTATGCTATACCCTACACCCTCCTTCCTACACCCTACTTCCTACCACAAGCAGACAAGACTGGGATGTGCTACCCAAGCACTAACTAGGTGCACTTTGGTAGGCGTGCCCCACTTTAAAACCCATGAAACTTCCAAGGAGAGAAACCCAAGGACAATGGGGATAGGATTAAATGAATTCAATGCAGTTTCCAAGGTGGGCGACCAAAGTTTAAACAAGGCAGTTTGCATACACATAAAACAATTACATGCACCTCCATACACATTATCAGACTTCAACAAGATTTAAACAACTTTCCCTTAATCATGTCAAACTACATGATCTTGAAAGGCTATGAAATTCTATGGGATGTACAAGGGTGATGTCACCCAATAAATGATAGTATTGACTTTGTTTTTAAAACTCTCTCAAGCCCATATCATGAGTTGGCACCAAGGTAAGGAGAAGTTAATGCAAAAGTTTATTTGGTAGAAAATAGATATTAGTTAGTTTTATATGTTTTTTTTTTTTTTTTGATTGATATTATTTATTTTATATTCATTCATCCATTTGATAATTTATTTATATTATTCAACAAGAATATATAGGGGAATCTTTAAAGATTCTCTATTACCAAAGGGGGAATTAATTTTTTTCCCATACAAAAACCAAAGAGTTTTTACTCTCTTGGGACAATTTTTTTTTTTGAATTCTTTATTTTTCTAAGTACAGATTTTCAAGTTGGTTTATTAGCCAAGGGGATTATATTTTTTTTTTAAATAAATCCAATAGGACTTGTTACAATCTAAATAAACCAAGAATTTGAATGATCCATTTTAACAACAATGCAAGAATTGTTTTATTTTCAATAATCACAAAACTGAACCTACGTTCATAACATAATTTTCATTTCAACATATATGAAACTTGAATTTTGCCTAATTTGAACATCATCAATTCATCTTATTTTTGATATGCATCCATATAACCAAAAAATACAAAAAAAAAAACTCATGAGAAGCAATAATACTCAATCACTATTTTATTGGCAACCTGATTCAAAGGCTCCACCGAGAAAGAACCAAGAAGAAAACTCGACGTCGTTACCATTACAAAAAAGTTTTTAAATAAAATTTACCTAGGATTCCAATCCCAAAATTACAACAATCCAATTAAATTTCCTTCATGATCCTTATCAAGGGATCCATATCATTTTTTGCAATACATTGCTAAGATCGTGAAGGGAATGAAATCTAACCAGGAGACAAACAAGCATAACAAGGAGACAGAATCAAACATTCATATCCATACTAGGTTTTCACAACAAGATTCAACATTGAATCAAAACTAGGGAAAGGTGGATTTTTCCAATAGGAGATGTCAGACACAACACCAAAATAGGTGCCCAATCGGGGCTATAACTCAAGAACTTCTGTTCTTTATTTTTTACATGCCAAAACTCATATGAGGTTTGTGCTGATAGGTAGGGGCCCATAACACCCTACCCTCTCTCCCTCTTCTCATATTGAGAAGAGACTCTACACTGTTGGAGTCCAAATGAATACCTTTCCCAAAATTGGCCACTTATGCCCTATCCAAGGGTGAGTAATGCCAAAACACCCATACAAGAAAACTTTGAAATTCAAACAAAAACATGAAAGAAAAGCACTCAAGAAAACATAGTTTCAATCCTTCCCAAACATACCCAACATACATACAAGAATACCAATAAAAAATCCCAATAGCATAAGGATGAAACAAGCAGTAACAATCTGAACAAAGGAGATGAAGAACTCCTACCTTCACAAAGAGGTTATGGTAAAATGAACAATTTTGAGAAGAGCTTTTCCTTCCTTGCCTTCAATCTTCCAAGACTCCTCTATAAAAATAGAGATTGGGTAACAACCAAAACTACTCCAAAAAGGGCCTCTAAATAAGATACAAACTCAACCACCAAAAAGGGCCATAACTTCCCCCACTCACCTAAAAATCTAGAAGTTTCTAACTCAAACAAACCTAAGGTTAACCTCTAAGTGGAGTTGAGGTTATGCAACTCATGGTAACCACTTTCAATTTTCGCACAAAGGAAAAAATAGACTTTTTGAGTGACCTCAAAAGTCAACAAAAGGGGCTTAGGGGGTGGAAAATGCCCCAAACCCATACCCATACCCCTTGGGTATTAAGGTTTCATGATTTAAGGCCTTATGAATTGATTTGGGACCAAACAAATGCTAGGAATATTTAGGACCATCTAACAACTCACAAAATGCAGATTAAGCACTAATTCGAATTAACGTAACTAAACTCGATTAAAAATAAATTAGCAAAAATGACACTAACTTAATTCGAATTAGGTCCAAAGGTTACACAGTTAACCCTAACTAGCATGCTGGAATGCATATGCAAATTCATGAGTGTCAAGTGACACTAAAGAACATAGTTACAAAACATTAACATTTACTAATCACAGAAAGATACATTCATACATCTCACACTAAAATTAAGTTACGAACAACAAGGTTTCCAAAAATAACACATAGGGATCAGTTTCGTTCCTCCATCGAGTTTCTGAGCTAAAATATCCTTCACACTCATTGCACACATAAATAGTCCCACAAAATCACATACACATATGTATATACATATTAGGAAGTCACATAAATTAAAACATACATCTATCAATCAATCAGGGTTTCTCTCTTCCTACTCATATTCTTAATCATTACCATTATGTAATCAAAGTGTTAAATCTTTCATTTAATTACTTCACCCACATACATGTTCATAAATCATTAAATGATGAACTCAAATATCTGAAAGTAAACATCACACAACATGAAATAATATAATATGTTCAACTATCCATTAATATCTCGACATCTCAAGTCATGAGTATCAAAATAATAATAATGTATCACTATGCTATGATGGGTTAGGGTGAGGCCTCATAGTGTTGTAGCCTTTAATAAGGCAAGCCTTTCATAGGGCATCACTTCAGAAGAGTGAGAATTGAGTAGCATGTTACTAGTGGTTTTTCCCAAATTGGTTTTCCAGTAAATCACTGTGTTATGTGTTGATTCTTCATGTGTATTTCTTGTATGTTGATTTTATAGTAACTTGCTAAAGTAGGAAAATTAAAGCTTGAATGGATGAATAGTTTAATGAGCTCACTTTACTTGGTGAAAAAGTTTATTAGGACATTTAGACTTTGAATAACTAATTCACCCCCCTAGTTACTCTAAAGCATTTCTAACATTTCTCTTAGATCAAAACATAACAAAGTGAATATCCACAACACAAAACCAATGAAACCAACATGGACAATCCATTTCTAATTATTTAAGCATTTGATAATGGTTTCTTAAATAGCATGGAAAGGCACAACACATAAGAGAACACAGTCATAAATATGACTAACCACTACTATAGGAACCTATTCCAATGTAGCATGGTAATAGTACATGGTGCAATCTTTGTACATGTCTCAAGGTAATTATGAAACAACATCATGATACCACATCAATCCTGGTAACTACTGGCACAAACCTCAGTGAACCATAAATAGCATCATAATCTCATAAATTAGCCATAAGCATAATCAAAGAAACTAATATAGTAACATAACTCTGATCACCTCAATGGTGTAGACTACTCATAGTCCCAAACATGATCCCTTCTCAAGGAGAGATCAATAAAGTTGCATCCATCAGGATGACTTACAAAAGTTAACTGGGAGAGGCACTACATAGGGCCATCATTTGTATAGTTAGAAGTAGGTGTTTCTTGCTTTCAATAAAATGTTTTGAATAGAGTTCATGGTATGGTTTTCTCTACCAAGTGATATTGAATTCTTGTCATGCCCACATGCGGCATGCATCCCCTGATAGAGCCACTGTTGAGACTCAAAAGTGTGAAAGAATTTTGAGTACCATATTTGAAAACTTTGCTAAGAGTACCCCTATAAATGTTTTTTGTGCCTAAGTATTAGGTTTCCATTTTGAATCCTATGATATGCTTCAAGTATTTGTTGTCTTGCATTTAGTATATATATGCATATCAAGTTTTTTGTTTAAATTTTTTATATCATTTAGAGCACTTGTCAAATCTATATTTTTGTGTAAGTATCAAATAGTGTTCAGTGGGCTAGTTTGCATTTGAATATCTTGCACCTACCACTTTGAGAATGTTTAGCATGCATAGAAAAGAACTTATGTTTTCAAATTTCAAGTTATTTCAACATATTTTTGTAGAGTTGTGAGTTTCCCAAAGTTAGATGTTTATATGTTGTCTTGTTGCTGCACTTTGTTTAGAAATCCAAGAAGTCTTCTTTGACCGACTATAATTTTTCACCAAGTTGACCAAAATGTGAAATTTTCTTCACCATTACATTCTAGAGGTCAAAAACTTCCTATTTTCTTGGTTTGAACTTGTGACAAATCTATTCGATCAATTTTCAAACGTGATTATGTTTGCAATATCTAAATTTTTACTAATAATCATATTTTTAGATTGGTCAGGAGGCCTATTTGAGATGTTGTAACTTTGAATCCATGACAATTACACCCACAATAATTTCACTCCTATGTTCTATACAAAAAATACTTCAAGTGTGTCAATTTTCAAGTTCTCACAACTCTATATGCACACTTTTCTAGGTGCATTCCATTTGCTAAAATCCTTCTTTCACCATTCTACCCAATTCTTCAATTTTTGGAAGCAAACTTTGGAAGCCTACCAAATGCATCTAGTTATATTTAATTATCCCAAATTTCAGCCTCATACTCTCCATATCAAATTAATATTATGTCCAAAATTTAATTTCCCTAAGTGACCATTTGACTAGTTTTTGAAGTCAAATCCAAATGCAAATATTCTATTAAAATATTTTGACCAAAGTGTTTTCATGAGATGAGAATTTTTAGAATGAATCTTTGTAGAAAAAAGAATAGGTGTGATGAACAACAGGGTCAAGTTAGGTGATCTTGTTAGTTTATAACACCAGTTTTAGGGCTTGCTAACACAAAAGTGACACTTTTTCAAAAAAGGTAAGAATTAATGAGTTCTAATTTATCAACCAATGGCTAATTTTGAGTCCAATCAATGAGATGAGATAAGTGGATTAGTTTGACAGTTTAGGTGTTTGAAAACAAAAAGTTTGTTTAGCTAGACCCATTGTAGGGCCTAACTGATTTCATTAGAATGCTAGAGATGATGTCTAAGAATAATGGTGTGTTTGAATCAAAAGGATGAAATCATTTTGGTCATGTAAACAAAGTTTTTTAGCATGCACACATCATTATTCAAGAGCCAATGGGCATGTGAGATTATGCACACAGTGAATAATAAAGTATGGAATTGAGCATACCAAGGAGGTCTCATGACTTGCACATGGTGAGGACCACTTCATCATTGGTTTTTCTTAGGAAGTTTTTGTCTAAACCCTTTCTCATGAGATAATGTGTTATGATCTTTTAACAATCGAATGAAACCTAAATATGAATGGAAATTGTGTTTCCATTATAATAGTTGTCTGAGAAAGTTGAACGCCCAAAGTGGTGCAACGAGATCTTTGTGTGATAAGGATTGTTTTAAAGGGGGATGTTTCATTTGTGCCCAAGTGGAAATATATAAAGAAATAGAACATCCATTATTAATTTATTTTTCCAATCTACCCATGTAAACATGATAAGACAAAAGGATCATTTCAATTGTCTTCCATATTGTAAAGCAGCCTGCCCAAGTGTCAAATGCTCACATAGCCAAAAAGGGAAAAGGGAATATCATCCATGTGGGAGATGTCCACAAAATAACATATGCCCCCCCTAATTTTCTAGAGGTCATTTAGCCTTTATAAATTCTAATATGTGTGATGTGAGAGGATGTTATATCAACTTCAGAATGGGGTGTATGGGAGATGTGATAAAAGGTGAACCCTCTCATTAGTATGAAATGATATTTCTTTAGCCTAAAAATGCAAAAAGAAAAATGGATTTGTTTCTGTTGACCTTAACATTTTACAAAGTCTCATGTGTGGGTTATACAAGAATAATGTTGATTTCTTGTATACCATTGAACATGCTCATCACAGGGGATTCATAAAGTTTGATTTCTATCAGAGTAATTTTGTTTAACATTATATGGAAACTGATCATTTGTAGAGGTATGAATAAATGGGATCCACTTCTAGTTGAGGACTCTAGGCACAATTATAATGATAAAGCTATATAGATAAGTGATAAAATGAAAGAGCTTGACAATTGGGAGTGGTAATAAGGAATTCTTAGGTGTTCATGGGTATATAATTTTTAGAGAAAGGTAGAATCATTTATCCCAAATTGGTTTTGCAGGTTTCTCTTCCAATGTATTTATACACAAACACGTGATGGTTAAGTGTCACAAAAAATGTGCTTTCATGTGGACCTGTCGTCACTTAGGTTTGCACCCTTGTCCAAGGCCTATGCGCAAGGACAACCTAGTGAAACATGGAAACAACCTCCAAGCTGTGGGACTTGAACTACGAGGTTGAGTCTCCAGAGAAGGTCAGCTTCCTCTTACTATCAGGGCACACCTATCTACTATTGGAAAGGAAAAGGGAGAAGAAGAGCACAAAAGCAAATCCACCTAGTCTAATCTAAGGAGGTGATGCACCAAAATAGAGTATTTAGACTTCATTTCTGCCCATATATGCACCACAAAACCAAGATAACATTCAAAAGACATACACATCTAGACTTGTGTTGATTAATAACCACATACAGATCAGGAAACCATACTAAATAACACAAGGAAAGGGAGGATTTCACTTATATATTATCCAATAGGTCAAAAATAGATACAGTATGCAAGCCACAAATCTCAACAATACACCAATGAGAGGCAAGATGGATGCGCATGCACATTGATGGCTGAAATAGATGATACAAAATGTTATATAGCTCAAAGATAAAGGGAATTTTACACTGCAGATCTACAAGTAGTAGAAAAGAAATAAAAAAGAGTCGACCCTAGAAAAAGATCACAAAATTGCCTTTATAGTTCAAGCATAACTGAGGATTTTTGCATTACATTTACTTCTCACCTACTAGCATTAACTTCTCACCCTAGGAATCCAATCAAAGATTTGATTTGAAAATGGTTTACATACCAAGAAATATCTGATATTTCTCTGAGAGAGAGCCTAGAGAAGACAAAAATGGTGCCACAACATTTCTTAACATAGTAGATAGATTGACTAGATGTATGGAGTGTCTTTCTGGACCTGGTATTCATTCTAAGTTGGTGGTAATTAATCACACGATCATATTCGTGGCAAAACTTTGATCTCTTATCATTCCTGGTCTCATGAATCTGTCAAAGTCAAACAGTCAACCAGGCTATACAAGCCAGCTGGGCCATGTGGGCCAATGATACTCTTTATTTTTTTGCCACCCTGGAAGTCCTCTCGTGGTTGACCACCTTTATTGAACTAACGGCGCCACCCTTCAAATATTAATACTAACTATGATGGTTATACTAACTGCCAATCATCAACCGTCAATCTCGATCAGGCCAGTGAGACACATGTCATCAGGGTGCTATGTCGCCAACATAAACATTATGCAGCTTCTTCATAGCAATACGATGTTGTCCATTGATCTCTACAGATCTGACAATCATGAAGATTCATCATGTGTCATACTTTCTTCTTACCCTGGGCCCCTCATACCTGGCGCCACCTCAGCAACCGCACCATGCTCGAATGACACCTGGCCATCTTTAGTGTATATTCTTTAGCAAGACCTGGTCCCACAAGGACACGCGTCCACTAGGCGCCAACTCGCTATTGTAAATCTCGTGCAACTTCCCCATAGCACGATGGCACCTGTCGCCGACCTGCCCCTCTTTACTACACTGGTTGCATGAAAATATGGTCCCACTAGGACACATGGCACCCAAGCAGTATGTCGCCAATGTTATCTCTCGAGTAGTTTCTCATAGCGTGATGGCACCTACCCTTGATCTCTATAGATCTGACGATGGAGGACTTAACCCTTGACTGCACTGGCAATGTTGAACATCTGGTCCCACGACACATCTATATTCTGACTTGGCATATGTGGCAATTCCTCATTGGTCCAACAAAGCACCACCCTGGCAGACTCAAGACTTGACCCCATGGAGTGGCTACGTGTCAACTAGGTGCCATGTCACTATGAAAAAAATTGAGGTCAAATTCCCATAGCGCCATAGCGCCCAATTGATGACATGTCCTCTCTCTTGCATGTGGCTCCCTCCAATTCGCCACCATGGCACTGAACTCTACCAACTAGGTAGATGAGGTATGAAATGGGACCCAACCACTTGCCTGAAGCTCTCATCGTTGATCTCTTCCATTGCTGCGAACCTTGCCGCTGACACGAGGACTCACCGTAGAAATAGCCTCCGGCCGGGCGGGTGCTATGTTGCTATCGAAAAACTCATGAGCTTTTCGATGGCAACATCGTGCCTTGCCCCCTTCTGGACTTTTTGGCCCATCGTGAAACTAACCGCCCATCGCTAACTTTTCCAGTGACACGACCTGCCCACCGCTAGACCTTTTCGTCGGGCGCTATGTTGCTATGAAGATTTCCTAATCAACACGCAGAGTGACATAGCACCTACGGTGCCGCAAAACTTTTCCAACCCACCCTTCATTGTAACCTGCTTGCTGAATGTGGACTCACCATGGCAACGTCTCATCAGGGCACCATCTTGCTATCGTAAATATTGTGCATCTTTTCCATAGTGTGATGGTGCCATCCGTTGGTCTCCTTTGATCTAATGGCAGAGAGCTTACGGGCTACACAAAATATGTTATAAGGTTCAAAACTTGGTATTTTTCAATATTTCCATGGGTATTAAAATATTACTAATTGGGGAGGTGACTGTTGGGCAGGGTAACATTTGAATTTTGAAATTTTGCGGGGCAAACAAAATGTGGTAACATTCTGGCGACTCACAGGGGATGCAAGCCTGCTATGGATTAGACCAGTGCCTGCGAAAACATCCATTGGGCTATGGAGTCAAAAAATGGATCTGGAAGGTACAAATCTAAGAACTACAAAAAACCCTAACCTTCTACGAGGAAAAAAAAACATTGAAAACCCTAGCTCTGCCTCTGTAACCTCAAAAGTGTCAAAACTTTAGAAGCTAGCAACTCAAAGAGAGAACCATGTGTATGCGCACTTATTGAAAAGCAGGAAACAATAGAAAGAACTAGACTACTTATGTACATGGATTCTCAAATCTTTAGAAATAGGGCTTTAGATAGATCCCATTGACTGGAATGGGAAAAATCTCTCCATTTAGCCTGCTTAACTAAAATGCATTAGCCTATTTGCAACTAGCAATCAGATAGGGGCCGCTCCATAGTGCATCAAATTTGGACTGTCTTCCTGGTTTTTCTCTATCTGAATCCCACTTTAGAACTAAATCTCCTTCTCTGAAGGTCTTAACCCTAGCCTTCTTATCAAAATTCTTCTTCATGTACTACTGATGTGTCTCTAGGGTTTGCATAGCCTTATTTCTCTTTTCTTCTAATTCAATCAGCTCTGCCATTCTTACTGACATGGCATTATCTTCAATCAATTCCAGCTTATGAGCCAACTCCAAGGATGGGAATTCCAATGAGATCAGGAGTCTGGCTTCCAATAGATCTCTTGGGTGTTATCCTATCGGCCCATAGAGCAGTTCTTAATTTCTTATGCTAGACCCTCTGATTGTCTTCTATTGTCCTCTTCATGATCCTGATTAGATTCTTGTTGGAAGACTCGGCCAAACCATTACCCTCGGGATAGTAATTTGATGATGTGCTCAGTTAGATATTATGATTCATTGCCCATGCACAAATCTGGCTTCCAACAAAAGACTTGTCATTGTCCGAAATGATAGTAGAAGGAGCACCAAATCTAGATATAATTACATCAAGGAATTTAACAACTGATGGTAATGTGGCATCCTTCAAAGAAACTGTCTCTATCCATCTAGTGAAATAATCAGTAGTAGCCAAAATCCATTTATGACCTGCACTAGATGGAGGATTAATGGGGCCTATAAAATCCAACCCCCACTGGGTAAAGGGTTGATTCACCTGAATAGGATGAAGGAGGAGATCTGCAAGCCTTTGTTAGTCTGAAAAGAAAGCACATTTCTCACATTTTCTCACATATCTATAACAATCATGGAACAGAGATGGCCAATAATAACCAGCCCTCATGTTCTTCATGGCAGTTGTTCTTGCAGAGAAATGGCCACCATCAGGGCCATCATGAAGTTCCTTAATCATCCTTTCAACCTAATCCTCTTCAATGCATCTCAATAGGATCCCATTAAAATCCCTCCTAAATAGGATACCATCAATTACAACATAGGGAATAGACTGCATTCTATATTGTCTCCTTTTGGTTCTGTCCAATCCCTGAGGGTATCCATTCCCTGATAAGAAGCTCTTCATATCATTTATCCAGTTCCTTGGACCATCAATGTTTCTTACCTCCTGCTACTCTATTATTACCATAGCAGCCTCTTCATCTAAATCGTGGTTTGATAAAATTTCTTTGCACAATCCTCTTCCCCTTACCAGCTTGGTAATCTGAATATCAACATCATATTCCATTACCCTAGTGATCCATCCAGCTCTCTTCTCACTAATATCTTTTCTTAACAGGAAGTCTTTTACACTGGCATGGGGCACCAAGAAATGGATCTTATTGTGGGATAAGAGGTGTTTGAATTTCTTCAAGGCTCTAATGACCGCAAGGGCCTGCTTCTCAAAAAAGCTATACTTATCTTCATATTCCTTGAGCCCTTCACTAAAGAAAGCTATGGGCTACTCCTCATCCTTTTCATTTGTTTGAGTCAAGATAGCAGAGATACTTGACTCACCACCTATAGTGTAGAGGATGAAATCTTTCTCAAAATTTGGATTCATGAGAGTAGGGGCTGAGGCTATGGCTGCCTTGATCTCTTCAAAACTCTCCTTCCCTTCCTTGGTCCATGAGAAGACCATACCTTTCTTAAGCATAGCTGTAAGAGGTTTCACCATGATAGTAAGATTAGGAATAAACCTTCTTACAAAATTTATTCTACCAAGGAAACTTTGCAGCCCCTTCTTGTGTTTAGGAAGAGGAAAGGCAAGTATTGCCTTTGTTCTTTCTGGATCAATGGTCAGCCCATCCTTAGATACAATGTGTCCCAATAATTTTCCTTGGCTTGTAGCAAAGGCGCACTTGGCTAGGTTAAGGGAAACCCCAAACTCTCTACATCTTAGAAATACCTATCTTAGATGATCAAAATGATCTTCTACTTTCTTTGAATATACAGTTATATCATCAAGGTATACTAAGACAAATTTGCCAATTAATTTTTTAAAGGCCATCTCCATTGCCTTTTGGAATGTGGCACCTACATTTGTTAGCCCAAATGGAATCTTGCAATAAGCATAGGTACCCCATTTAGTAGTAAATGTTGTCTTATGCCTGTCAGATTATTTAACCAACACTTGATTATAACCAGAGAATCCATCAAGAAAAGAGAATCTCCTTGACCCACTGACCTTGGATAGAATTTTCTCCATGGAAGGGAGAGGATGTTGATCTTTAAGAGAAGTCTGATTGAGGTCTCTAAAGTCCACATATATTCTAATTTCTCCATTTTTCTTCCTTACAAGGACAAGGTTAGCTACCCATGATGAGTGTTTGATAGGAAATATTATATTAGCCTCAATCAACTTGGATAGTTCTTTTCTCATTAGAGGTTCAATCTTAGGATTCACTGGTCTCTATTTTTGCCTCACTGGTTTGGCCTTATTAATTAAATCTATGGTATGTTGAAACAAACTAGGGTCAAACCCTTTTAAATCATCATATGTCCAAGCAAATACATAATTAAATTCTTGACATAGATGGATGAAGTTTTCTTGCTCAGTTTCAGAACATACCTTCCCCATATTCAGAAATTTTCCATCAGCAATTGTAATTGGGGCATAATCATCCTTTTTTGCAGCTAGACTCATTCTTTTGCCTCTTGTTTGATCATCAGGATTAAAGACACTCTCCAAGGTAATGAGACCCTTGGGCAACTTGTTAGAACTAAGATGAATGATCTGATCACCATACTGATCTTGCAGTCTTGATTAGTTTCTATCTAAGAATTATGCCTCATTCTACAAGAAACTCACAATTTTCTCATCAGAATCAAACACCTGCCAATGAGTGTTGTTGTTAGGGATGGTAGGCCTCACTACCAACCTTATTTGTTACTTCTTCTCTTCCTCAAGATTCCCTGGTACATCATAAGATGCACCCACTGCTGTAAGTCTATCAGCATGTTTATTTTCTTTCCTAGGAATGCTCTAAATATTAAATGCATTGAAGCCCTCAAGAAAATCCCAGACTCTGTGTTTGTAAGACTTGAGTAGGCCATTTTTGGTGATATTCTAGTTTCTCACTTGATTAACTACCAACTCACTATCCCCATATACTCTCAAGGCTTGAATTCCTCTCTTTTGGGCAAGTAAGGGACCTTGAATCAAAGATTCATACTCGGCCACATTATTGGTGCAACTGAATTGGAGCCTAAAGGAGAAGTAGTATCTTATTTGTGCAGGAGAGATCAGCATAACACCAGCCCCTAATCCATTTCTATTCCTTGAGCCATCAAAGTACATACTCCATATTCCATGTACTAAGACCTGTCTCAAGAGTCTCTAACATAGACTCAAACTGATATGCATTAGCCCACTCATCCAAGAAGAAATCAGGAATCTCCACTATGGAAGTGGTAGGCTCATTTACTATGTCATTTTCATCCATCTCTAGAATAGGGCAATTCATGTTGATGGGATTGGGGTTATAAGATTTAGTGTGATGAAGGGCTTGAGGTTCTGCTCTGATTGAGGCATTGGCTCCATATCTAGTCTTAAATGACATATATGACCAATTAGCAGATATGAATCCACCAATTTGAGCAGTGAAGTCTCTTGAAAGACAGATAGCAAAATAGGGCTTGACTTCAACAATAGATATGTCTTGAATCATAGTGCAACCAAGGCATGCATGTAGGGCCATCTCCATGTTCCTAAGGATGCCTACAGTTTTGACAGTACTACCATCTAATTGTAACACATCCCTAACAATGGGCTCATATTTCATTCCTAAAGCATCAACAACATACCTAGGCATTACTGAGCTACTAGCCCCTGAATCTATCATGCAATTGTGGACTAATTTGCCCCCTATAATCAGAGAAATATAGAATGGAGGAGGTCTAACCTTTTTACTTGTCTCCAGATCCCCTGCCGGTTGTACTAGACTTGTGGAACTCTCCATGGTAGATGGCTGATCCTTGGGTTCAATCTTCTCTAATTTTTGCTGCAGCATCCTCTTCTACATTGGTATGGTAGCAACAGCATCCCACATAGAAATATTCACATTGGTCTTCTTCATTTTCTCTACCACACTAAATGGTGTACTAGGAACTTTGGTAGAAACTTTGGGGGCTGCACTTATAAGAGGTTGAGATGGGGCAACATAAGGATCACTTGCATCTTTCTTTCTAGAATCTTGCTTTTTCTGCTGTGAAGTACTTGTTTGTTCATTTTCTGCATGCACATGAGGTGTAGCACTTGAAGTTGAGGCCTACTTAGGAGAAGGAGGGGCAGCATATTCCATAGCTCTCTTCTTACTTCTTGTGTTATGAGCAACGGAATCCTGGTTTACATTACAATGCTCCCCAATCTAATGATTCATGAAAGAGAAATCATCACGTCCTTGAATATATGAGGCCTCCTTGGGATGATCCTTCTTGTATGATTGCTTTGCTACAGGTTCTTAGTTAGTTAGGGGCAAATAAGATTCTGCCTTCTAGCACATGCAATAGGTATAAGAATAGTTGCAGGAAGGATAGAAATCTTGATCTTGGGCCAAGTTATTTTGAGGGACTATAGCTCTGTTCTGATTTGAGCTTGAAGCAGAAGCATGACTATTTTTCCTACCCTAATCAAAAGAGCTATTCCACTGATTAGGAGACCTACCACCATTTGGAGCTTGATATTGCAATTGGGGAGGCTTGCCACCTTGAGCTTGCTGTCTTTCTAAGGCCACCACTTTCTTACTCATTTTTTCTATCATAGAGAGACTATCCTCTAATCTTTTCCCTTGGTCCTTCAACTCCCTCCCCTGCTCTTGCAATTTTTTATCCAAGGTCTTCCCTCTCTTATCTATATTTAGCACTAGACCTTGGAGCATCTCTTTGAGTTCATCTATCCCATTTGAGGATGTGGAAGCTTGAGGAACTAGAGTAAGGGCTTGTGATGGAGAAGTTGTAGGAAGAGGGGTCATTGCTGGTTGGTGGTTGGGAACATCAGGAAAGAAAGGCATAGGGGGCCTTGGAGCCAATTTTCCTCCTTGTATCAAGATGTTCTCAGGTTTTATGGCTATCTCATAAGCATTAGGCAAGGTATCTCCTCCCATAGTTTGGATCGTAGTAGCAATATCGCTATTAAAAGCTCTAAGGTAATGTAAGAAGGCATTACCAAGTGTAGGTTTCACTGTAGTGGATATTCTATCCCATGTCTTTTAAAATCTATAATTAAAATCAGTCATACATTCATGGGGGGCTCTTTTAATTGTAGTCAGCTGCTCTAAAAGTGACAAATGGTCACTCTTATCCTCAAAATGTTTGCATAGTCCTGCTCCTAGTCCATCCCAATCAGTTATAGAACCATGAGCTAAGCCTCTATACCACTATAATGCTTTTCCTTTTAAAGAAGAGGCTAGAAGTCTAATAGCAACATCATCCTCTATGATACCATGAATATTATAGACATTTGCTACTTCTTGGATATGCTCTAAAGGGGAGATGGAAGTTTCACCAGTAAAATCAAGTATACTTTTTAGTGCAGATACTGGTATATCATGTCTTTGGGCTAACAATAGAGAAATTCCACCATTAAAGGTGGGAAACCCATGAACTCTTGGTTGTTCCATGCAAACAAGTGTTCTATTGATGAGTGTTGATGGCAATCTAGGCTGAGTTCGAGAAACAGCAGGAGTAGAGACAGATCTTACAGGTATATTAACTGTTATTACACCCCTAATTGGTGATAATGAAGTTCTAGTCCTCCTTCTAAGATTCGAAAGAGAAAGCTTTTGATATTGAAATTTACCTCTAGAAGACGCCCTTATTTCAGCTTTGGGCATGAATTTCTGAAACTTTGGCCTGGAACCAGATTTGTTGATGTTCAGAGTCGCCAAGTACTTTGAAGGATCAGCCTCTTGAAGGCTTGAATACTAAAGCCGGCACTACCTCTTCAGCATTAATCTCTAGAAATTCTTTCTTCTTAACACTAGTAGACTTTAAATTTGTTAGGAAAAAAGTGTCCCACCAGGCATTCCAAAAACTGTCATCACTTAGGTTTGCACCCTTGTCCAAGGCCTATGCGCAAGGACAACCTAGTGAAACATGGAAACAACCTCCAAGCTGTGGGACTTGAACTGCGAGGTTGAGTCTCCGGAGAAGGCCGGCTTCCTCTTACTATCAGGGCACACCTATCTACTCTTGGAAAGGAAAAGGGAGAAGAAGAGCAAAAAAGCAAATCCACCTAGTCTAATCGAAGGAGGTGATGCACCAAAATAGAGTATTTAGACTTCATTTCTGCCCATATATGCACTACAAAACTAAGATAACATTCAAAATACATACACACCCAGACTTGTGTTGATCAATAACCATATACAGATTAGGAAACCATACTAAATAACATAAGGAAAGGGAGGATTTCACTTATATATTATCCAATAGGTCAAAAATAGATACAGTATGCAAGCCACAGATATCAACAATACACCAATGAGGGGCAAGATGGATGCGCATGCACATTGATGGCTGAAAGAGATAATACTGGAAGTCCTCCTGCAATTGACCACCTTTATTGAACTAACAGCGCCACCCTTCAAATATTAATACTAAATGTGATGGTTACACTAACTGCCAGTCATCGACCGTCAATCTTGATCGATCCAGTGAGACACGTGTCATCAGGGCGCTATGTCGCCAACATATACATCGTGCAGCTTCTTCATAGTGATACATCGTCGTCTGTTGATCTTTGTAGATCTGATGATTGTGAAGACTCGTCATGTGTCGTACTTGCTTCTTACCCTGGGCCCCTCATACCTAGCACCACCTCAACAACTGCACCATGCTCGAATGACACCTGGCCATCTTTAGCATACATTCTTTGGCAAGACCTGGTCCCATGAGGACACATGCCCACTAGGCGTCAACTCGCTATTGTAAATCTCATGCAACTTTCCCATAGCGCGATGGTGCCTGCCGTCAATCTGACTTGATCTGACGGCCATGAACAATTTGCCCCTCTTTATTGCACTGGCTGCATGAAAATATGGTCCCACTGGGACACATGGCACCTGAGCACTATGTCACCAATGTTATCTCCCGAGCAATTTGTCATAGCGCAATGGTGCCTGCCCTTGATCTTTGCAAATCTGACGGTGGAGGACTTAACCCTTGACTACGCTAGCCGCGTTGAAGATCTGGTTCGATGACACTTCTGTGTTTTGACTTGGCATATGTGGCAGTTCATCATTGGTCCAATGAAGCACCACCCTAGTAGACTCAAGACTTGACCCCATGGAGCGGCCACATGTTCACTAGGCACCATGTCGCTATAAAAAAAATTGAGGTCAAATTCCCATAGCACCATAGCGCCCAACTGATGACATATCCTCTCTCTTGCATGTGGCTCCCTTTGATTTGCCACCATGGCATCAGACTCCACCAACTGGGCAGATGAGGTATAAAATGGGACCCAACCACTTGCCTGAAGCTCTCACTGTTGATCTCTTCCATTGCCATGAACCTTGCCGCTGACACTAGGACTCACCATAGAAATAACCTTCGGCCAGCTAGGTGCTATGTCGCTATCGAAAAACTCATGAGTTTTCTGATGGCGACATGGTGCCTTGCTGCCTTTTGGACTTTTCGTTCCATCGTGAAACTAACTGCCCGTCGCTAACTTTCCCAGTGACGTGACCTGTCCACTGCTAGACCTTTCCGTCAGGCACTATGTCGCTATGAAGATTTCTCAGCCAACACGCAATAATGACATAGTGCCTACGGCACTGCAGAACTTTTCCAACCCGCCCTTCATTGTAACCTGCTCGCTGAATGTGGACACACCATGGCAACATGTCATCAGGGCATCATCTCGCTATCATAAATATCGTGCATCTTTTCCATAGCGCGATGGTGCCATCCGTTGGTCTCCTTTGATCTGATAGCAGAGAGCTTACGGGCTGCACAAAATATGTTATAAGGTTTGGAACTTGGTATTTTTCAATATTTCCATTGGTATTAAAATATTACTAATTAGGGAGGCGATCGTTGGGCGGGGTAACATTTGAATTTTGAAATTTTGCGGGGCAAACAAAATGTGGTGATAGGACCCTAGAAGGTTGCTTTGGCGCTGACAAATACTAAATTTTTGATTAATTAATTGCACATCTAGAGGTAAAGTGAAGAGGACTAGATGAGAAAATGACATTGCCCAATCATGGATTATTCTGAGATTTTATAAAAATAATGTGGAAATGTAATTTCCCACTATATGGAAGGTGGGTCCTAGTAGTGGTGAAAGAGCAAAATTCATACATGGCTTAATCACGCATTCTCACAAAATGGTGTGTCAAACATGAAAAAATATGAGAGGTCACCAAGTCTCATACATGCAACCAATGAGCACCCAATGGCATCTTAGGTGGCAAGTGTGACAAACTAGTGAATGGCATGTGGTAGCTTCAGGAGACTGACACCAAGTCTCATATAGGGAACAAGTGAGCCCAATAGTCACTCATTAGGAACATGATGATGTGTCAATGACAATGATTTGAAGGTGAATGAGAAAGTTTCTTGTGGTGATGACATGGAGTGGTCTTGGAGGAATGATGATTGTGTAGTGAGGTGGTGGTGATGAATCTGTGAGCCAATCTCATATTTCCACATAGAAATCAAAATGATTGACCACCTGAGTAGTTTGGATGGAAAACTAAAGTTTAAAACCCTATATAAAATAATCTTGTCATAAGGTGAGCACACATCCAAAATGTGAAAAGAATTATTAAAATTAGAAGAAAAGTAAGTGGGGGCTTCCATTTAAAATTTTGGACCAATTAGGTTGCCATCAATTCTTAAATAGAATGTGTTCTTATTATAAAAATTTTAACTATAGAACAAGATGAAAGTTTTAGAATGTGAAGGGCCCTGCATTTTCTTCATTGTGTGTTTTCCAAAGAGGGGTTTCTACTTCAACTAGTGAGAAAGTATATCATTATCATATATCATTGAAAAGCTCTCAGAATGAACTTTTCATTTTTGTTGATAAAATGAGTGCATTTCTTAATGGTAAAGAGATATTCTTAGGCTTGTTTAGCAACAGCATTTTTCAACTATTTTCTCTTAGCTTTTTATATGGCATCTTTGTGGTAGTAAGAGATTTAAGTTTGCAAATCCCCCATCTAAGTATTGGCCAAACTTGGTGAGGAGTATTTTAGCAGCATTATTTTTCTATTCCAACACTTTGATGGACATTTTTGTTGGGGTTTTAGGAGCATATTTTTCTCTTCTTTTGTATTTCTCATCATTTTGGAGATATTTTGTCAAGTTGTTGCAACCAAATGATGAGATTTGATCCAATTTTAGTTGGGGAGAGAGGAGAAAGGATTTTCTTTAGAAGTGGATGGAAAATGAAGTGGACACATGGCATCATCAAATTGGATATGGGATTCTCTTCTTTACTACATTTTTTTTTCTTTCTTTATCTAGGTTTGGTTCCAACTGATTGGACAAGACTATTAGGATTAAACCATGGACATAAATAACAATTACATGCAATATAACTAATATCATAAAATAGTAGATCACACAAAAAAGAACACAAGACACCAAGATTTAACATGGTTCACCCAATCCCTGGGCTATGTCCACCAAATAGAAAGTCCAATATTATTTTGATCTAGTAATTACAACCTGATTATAATCTGTAATCCCTTATAACTCAATACTACCACAAGAACCAATTTTCACATCACAACTACGAAACAATCCCTAACCATAAGCCCTTTTATACAAGTATTTTTACCACTTTAGGGTTACAATTAATAATTATATGTTAGCTCAAAATCTTGATAAAATAGGGCTCGAACCCCAGTGAGGAATTATGGAGTATGTATAATACTTCCCTGATCAATCACCACAATCTAACAATCTCCTACTTGTGGACTGATCAGGCTCTACACTAAACAATAATCTCCCACTTGAAAACTAATCCTATAGCTATATTGCTACTCCATGAGACTCCCATTGGATCAAACCACCCTAGACCCTATTGTTCTTTTATTCATGTTTAGTCTAGAAGACCAACCAAAGATGAAGAGGAATTTAGCTTCTCCCTTGTCACTAACTTGGTAAACATATCCACTAGATTTTCATCTGTATGTATCTTGTCTAGCTTTAAGTATCCATCCTCCAAAATGGATTGAATGAAATGGTACCACAACTATATCTGATTTGTTTTAGAATGCAGAGCTAAATTCTTTGCAAGATGAATGACAATCTAACTATCTATAAATAAATAATTATCCTTCTAAGGATGTCCCAATTCTTCTAAGAAGAACTAAAGCCATATCATCTCCTTGGTTTCCTCTGTAGTAGTAACATACTCTGCCTCTATAGTGGATAGAACATGAATCTTCTATAACCTAAAAACCTAGGTCATGGCTGCCCCACCAATAATAAAGACATAACATGTAGTACTCTACTTGATATAAATATCCCCTGCCAAATCTGAGTCAACATAGCCCTATAAATCAATAGTAGAGCCCCCAAAGTGTAAACACTTATTGGATGTTTCTCTCAAATATCTAAGAATCCATTTGATTGCATTCCAATGTTCAATTCCAAGATGACTCATATACTTGCTAACAACTCCCACTTCATGTGCAATATCTGGCCTGGTAAATACCATAGCATATATCAAGCTTCCTATAGCTAAAGCCTAGGGTACCTTATACATCTTATCTTCCTCTTCTTGTGTCTTGGGACACATCTCCTTAGTCAACTTCAAAAGACTAGGTAAAAGTGTGCTAACAACTTTAGCATTCTCCATAGAGAAATGTTACAACAACTTCTCCACATAATCATCCTGAGATAGCATCAATGTTCTGTTCTTCCTATCTCTACAAATCTTCATACCAAGAATTTTGTCTTGCTACCCCTAAATCCTTCATAGAAAATGCATGTGCTAACTAGAATTTTAGCACCTTAATATGATCCATGTTAGACCCAACTACAAGCATATCATCAACATATAAGCATAAAATAATTTAGCTATCATCATTCAACCTTTTAAAATAAACACAATGATCTAAATGACACCTGCAACATCCATGCTCATACATGAAACTATCAAATTTCAAATACTATTGCTGAAGTGCTTGTTTCAAGCCGTATAAAATTTTATTCAATTTGCACACTAAGTTATCCTTACCTTTTACCTCAAATCCCTATGGGTGAGCCATATATATCTCTTCATTCAAATCACCATGAAGGAAGTTTTTTTTAACATCAAACTACTCTAAATGAAAATCTTCAGTAGCCACAATACTTAAAATAGTATAGATAGAAGTCACCTTAACAATAGAAGAAAATATCTCATCAAAATGAATGCTCTTTTTCTGTGAAAATCCTTTTACAAGTAACTTGGCATTAAATCTTTTCATACCTTCATCCTCTTCTTTTAACCTATAAACCCACTTATTCTATAAATCCCTCTTACTTGCAGGCAACTTGCATAAATCCCATGTCTTATTCTTTAGCAAAGAGTCCATTTCTTCTTTCATTGCAAACTCCCACTAAATCTTAGTATCCACCTACATAGCTTCATCATAACATTTAGGTTGACCAACATATTTAAATAAAATAGAATACAAATAGGGAGAAAATCATTTTGAAGGTCTAATCTACTTTGTTGAGCATCTAACATTCACTAGTGTGTGTGGTATTTTTTGGTGTTGGTGTTGTTGTTGTACATCATGAGGAATGGCCAAAACATCATCTTTTGGAGTATCATTTATCACTACATAATCATCTTCTTTCTTTTCATGTTGCTGCAACAAATTGTTGTACAACACTTTCTCATTGAATTGACATCACTGCTTCTTACAATTTTATGATTTTCAAAATCCCAAAGCCTATAACCAAATTCATTAATACCATGTCCAACAAATACACATTTCTTGACTTAGCTTCTAGCGTGGTTCTATTTTTTTAATCTATGTGAGCAAATGCTTCACAACCAAAGGTTTTGAGAAAAGAATAACTCACCTTCTTACCAGTCCATACTTCCTCTAGAATACCACAACCCAAAGGAGTAGAGGGACCTCTATTAATCAAATATACAATAGTATTAATAGCCTCCACCCACATGTGTAAGGGCAACCCAGTATGCAACCTCATGCTCCATGCACACTCCATTATAGTCTTGTTCATGCATTCAGCCACTCTGTTTTCCTATGGAGTCCTTGAAATAGTTTTTTGTTTATGAATACCATTAGTGGAGCAATAATTTTCAAAGTCATGACTGCAATACTCACCTCCATTATCAAATCTAAGACATTTTAATTTCTTTCCAATCTAATTTTCAACCAAGCATTTTCATTTCTTAAAAGTTTGAAATACATCAGATTTTTGTCTAAGAAAATAAATCCATACCTTTCTAGTTGCATCATCAATAAATGTAACATAATAATGAGAGCCTCAAAGGAAAAATACCTAAGATGGTCCCTATACATTGGTATGCACAAGCTCTAATTTCTCCTGTTTGTTTTCCTTCCTAGTCTTTACAAAACTCACTCTCTTTTGTTTTCCATACACACAACTTTCATAGAAATCCATATTAACACATTTTAAACCTAGTAGAACTTTCTTTGAATGAAGTACTTTCATACCTTTATCACTCATGTGCCCATTTTTTTTGTGCCACAATGTTGTAGCACAATTTACAGTAGCTATTTGTTCTCCTTGCTCAACTACAACAACTATTCCTGAACATTTATTTTTCTCTAAAATAATTAAAGTAGAAGGAACAATTTGACTTGTACAAAGATATAAGGTATCTACTTTCACACCTTTTGCTACTACAAGGGAACTTTTTGTAACCTTCCAATTTTTATCAGTAAAAGTAACTACACAACCCTCATCACCGAGTTAACTTGCTAAAATTAAATTTCTACTCAGCCTTAGAACATGTCTTACCTCATGTAGTAGCCAATGATTCCCATTATGCAACTTAATCTTAACTTTTCCCTTTCTAACAATCTAATAGGGTTAATTTTCCCTCAAATAAACAAGTCCAAAATCCCCTTGGACATAATCAATGAAATAACCTCTATGAGGTGTAGCATGAAATGAAGCACCCAAATCTAAAACCCATGAATCATCAACACTTTCTAAAGATAGAAGCAAAGTATCCTATTCGAATTTGTTACTTAAAATATTTGCCTCCTTATCTCCATCTAGTTTATCTCTTTTATTTTATTTTTGATTCCAACAATCTTTCTTTTTGTGCCCTAGTTTCCCATAGTACCAGCAGTCATTCAGTCCTCTCGATTGAGACCTCCTCCCCTTTGACTTTCCCCTTGATTTCCCACAATTTTTAGAATTACTTCCTCTCTCAGTTTTTCTACCTCAACTTTGTGCATTCAAAGCACTTCCAAATGTAGATCCACCTGAGGATTTTCTACATGTTTCCTCACTCAAAATAACACTAATCACATCATCATATTTTAGGTTACTAGATCTGGGAACATAATTACTCATAGTTGTTACCAAGCCATTCCAGCTTTCAAGAAAAGAACAAAAAAGCAAGAGAGCCCTAATTTCTTCATCAAAATTGATACCCATAGAAGATAATTGACTAGTAATAGAATTAAACTCATTTAAATGGTCCTTAATAGATCCACCTTTTTCCATTTTCATATTAAATAAATGCTTCATAAAAAATACCTTGCTTGAAGTGGAGGGCTTTTCATACAGTTTCGCTAGGGTTTGTATCAACTCTTCTGTTGTCTTTTATTTTGTAATATTAAATGCCATTGATGGTGCTAAGCATAATTGAATGCTTCCAAGTTCCTTTCTATCTAAAAGATACATTCATCATTTGACATAGATCTTTGATTCTTGGCTTTGCCTTCCAATGGCTTCCATAAATCCTTCTAATAAAGATAGTCTTCCATTTACATCTTCCATAACTAAAAGTTCTACCCATTAAACCTATCAACCCTCAGCTTACCCTCGTCTGCCATCACTCCCACTCAACTGTGAGACTTTCCTATAGAGAATAACTAAAAAACAACCTCACTCTAATACCACTTTTTAGGATTAAACCACGAACAAAAATAACAATTACATGCAAATATAACCAATATCAGAAAATAATAGATCACATAGAAAAGAACGCAAGACACCAAGATGTAACATGGTTCACCCAATCCCTAGGCTACATCCACTAAAGAACAAGTTTGATATTATTATGATCTAGTAATTACAAGCTAATTACAATTTGTAATCCCTTACAACTCAATATTGCTGCAAGAACCAATTTTTGCATCACAACTATGAAAAAATCCCTAACCCTAAGCCCTTTTATACAAGTATTTTTACCCTTTTAGGGTTACAATTAATAATTACATGTTAGTCCAAAATCTCAATAAAATACGACCCAAAAAAAAATTATACAGCACCCTGACAAGGAATTATGGAGTATGTATAGTACTTCCCTCATTAGTCACCACAATCTAACAAAGTCTCCATTACTATGATTCTATCATTTTCCTTGTATTGAACAGCATATGTATAGTTTCCTGTGGAGAAAACATGTTAGATCTATTGTCATGTATTTTTAGGTTTTGAATCTTTGATTTTCTTGTCATTGAAATCAGGAGTAGCTAGATTTTCAATGAAAATACATTTTGGTTTGGATCTCTCCAATGTGTAAATTAGTTGAGTTTTGAAAATGAAATGAAGAAATTTTTAATTTTTCTCATTGTCTTCCTATGAGATACCCATTTTTCTTTCATGCTTCAATCTAAGAAATTGGTTTATCTTCTTGTTGGAAATTAGTGATTTGTTAGTATTGCATAGGGATTTGATAAGTAGGTTTAGTTAGATTGACTATTGTGATGTGTTGCAAGGCTTCATCTCATAGATATGAACTTATTTCATAAATTCATAGTACAATGACTTGGTTTCTCATGATTCCATACCCTCATGGATAAAGAATTGATCATAGCTATAGTATCTACATTTTCTTTGTTGTTTGGGTTGTGGTTCTTGCTGAAATCTTCAAATTATCAAAAATTTATGTCCCTTTATGTTTAAGAGTTGAAATTAAATCATCACTTAGTTGTGAATTCATAGGTTTTGCAACTAGTTATAGCATACCTATTGTATTGCATAAGTATAGAATAATTGAGGTATTTTCTTCTTTGTTTGAATTCTAGAATATGTTTAGCACTACTCATGTTTATGTGAATCCAAGATTTACTTGCCTAGGCCTTGCAAAGTCTGAAGAGTAGAAGGATTGTTACCTTATTATTTGGTCCTTAGTTTGGTTAATGTGTTCTTGTCATGGGAATTAGATATTCCCTAGTATATTTTTCATTCCATAAGGTAGTTCCGATCTTGTTAAATTGGGAGCCAACAACCAATAGTTTTCAGCTTGCAATGTATGTAAGTTTTAATGTGCTCAACATGTAAGACTTCTTCTAGGGTTTGCAAAAATAGACTAGTAGGGTACTTCTTGGGTTCTTCTTAAATAGATACCTAGGTCTCTCTTTGACATTGTATAATTGAGCCTTATCCATTATATACTAGCTTCAAAAGTAACTCCAATTAAGTGCTTACAACAAATTCATTGAATGTAAAATACCTTATATCAATCTTGCTAGGGCATCAACTAAAATCATCACCAGTGCTTCCAAATCTCTCTTCTTCCTTGCTCAGTGCTCTATGTGATCTCAAATAGCTCAAGTTGTGATGAATAACTCCAATTTTGTAGTTAAATTGTTTGTTAAACTCATAAGCATTAAATGTATATTGTGCAAGTACAAAAAGTTGATAGAACTCACAAAACATGCCAAAGTCACAACAATTTTCTAATTCTTTGAATTCACAACTATGAACTTATATGAAGGATCTATAATGTCTATCATACATTTAGTTAACTTTGCATACTTTATCTCATTGATTTCAGTGTCAAATATTTTTTTAGTGAAGTGCTCCTCTTATATCTATGATAGTTATTTAATTAAAAGTGGAAGGTTCAATACCAAGCACTACATCCATCTTATTCTTTGCACATTCATGTCCTTTTTCTTTCTATATATTTGTGTTTTCAAGACACCCTTCTCTCACAAATGTCTTATATATGCACTCATATTTTGATCTTTTAGTGCTTGCATTTCTTCCTCTAATATAATTGTTTATTCTAACTTTAGGTGTCCTCGTTGAATTCAAAAATACATTGAATCTATGGAATATAGTTATATGTCCCAAATTATTACAAATGTGATATTTAATAACTAAATGTTCATACCTTGGCACAAATTGAATAACTTGCAAGCTCAAATATTTGGCAATCTATCCAAAGTTGTTACATTTATTATCATGTTATCTCTTTCATTTGTTCTCACACTAGATCTCTAATCAAGCTTTTTGCATTCATGTGATTTGTATCCTTAAATAAAGTAATCAAAATAATAACAAGGGGTTTTGCATCCAAATTACCTTTTTGATCCTTCTTCATGTGTCCATACTTATTGCATGTATAACATCTATCTTTGAATAATGTCCTTTGTTCTCTAGGTTGCTCAATTTGAACTTCTAGTTTATAAGGTTCTTCTTTAGGTTCATGTTCAACTATTATCTCTAACTTCTTAAAAGATTATCCTTCAATGTATCCAATACCTATCATATCTCCTTTAGGTTTATGTGTCATTAACTGCTCATCAATTTTAGTTTTATTTGAATATAATTTATCAAGATATAGCTTGGTTTCAACAAGTTATCCTTTCACAATGTTATTGGATTTCTCATATTCTTTGTATTTAATTTTTGAATCATTGAGTTCTAACTTCACCTTGGTAAGTTGAATGCTTAATTTAGTAATTTTATGTGAGGCCTCGCCCCGACCCTTCGTAGCCTTAGTTGTTACATTACTTTATCATTTTGATACTCACGACTCGAGATGTCGAGACATTATTAGATACTTGAACATATTATATTATTTTGATGTTGTGTGATGTTATTTTCAGATATTTGATGTTTATCATTTAATGTTTTATGTATATGTATGTTGATGAAATCAATAAATGTAAGATTGATACTTTGATTTAAGAGATTTTAAATGGTTAAGAATTAAGTAGGATTGAAGAAACCCTAATTGATGTATGTTTGAATTTATGTGAATTTCTGATACGTATGTATATATGTACATGTCATTTTATGGGACTACTAATGTGTGCAATGAGTGTGCAGATATTTTAGCCGAGAAAATTAACAGAGGAACAAAATTGATCTCTATGTGCTAATTTTGGAAACCTTGTTGTATGTAATTCAAGTATTGTATTGTGAGATGTATGTATGTATCTTTCTATGATCAATAAATGTTATGTTCGTAACTATGTTCTTATGGTGTCACTTGACACACATGAATTGTTTATGTTCCTTAGTTTTTTGATTAGGGTTAGCTATGTAAACTTTGGACCTAAGTCGGATTAAGTTAGTATCCTTTTGCTAATTGGGTCCTTAATCGAGTTTAGTCATCCCTAATCTGAATTAGTGCTTGATCTACATTGTTAGAGTTGTTAGATGGTCCTATTTTATTCCTAGCTTTTGTTTGGCTCTAAACCTATTCCTAAGGCTTTAAAACATGGAATATTTGTACCCAAGGGGTATGGGTATGGGTTGGGGGTATTTTCCAACCCCTAAGCCCCTTTTATTGACTTTTGAGGTCACTCAAAAAGTCTCTTTTTGCCTTTGTGCGAAAATTGACTATGGCTACCATGAGTTTCATCACCCCACCTCCACTTAGTGTTTAACCATAGTGAGGGTTGAGTTAGGAGTTTCTAGAATTGTAAGTAGGTGGGAGAAGTTATCAATCCCTTTGGTGGTTGAGTTGAGGCTTATTTAGAGGCCCTTCTTGGACTAGTTGGGTTTGTTACCCAATCTCTACATTTAGAGAGGAGTCTTGGAAGATTGGAGCAAGGAAGGGGAAAGCTCTACTCAAACTTGTTCATTGCCATTACCTCTTTGTGAAGGTAGGAATTGTCATCTCCCTTGTTTAGATTTCATTCTTGTTTCATGCTTATGTTACCTTATTGTTGTTTGAATGTTTGTATGTTTGTGGGTATGTTGGGAAGATTTGAAAACCATGTTATTTTGGATGATTTCTTCTCATGTTTATGTTTGAAATTTTGAGATTTTCTTGCATGGGTGTTTTGGTATTACTCACCCTTGGATAGGGCAGAAGTGACCAATTTTGGGAAAGGTTTGTTTAGTTGGACTCCAACTAGTGTAGAGTCTCTTCTCAGGATGAGAAGAGGGAGAAAGGGTAGGGTGTTATGGGCCCCTACCTGTCAGCACAAACCTTGTATGATTATGGTATGCTGAAATGGAAGAATGGAAGTTCTTGGTTTATAGCCCCGATTGGGCATTTGTTTGGTGTTGTGCTTGACTTCTCCTGGTTGGAAGAATCTACCTTTCCCTAATGTTGATTCATTGTGAATCCTATTGTATGAATATGCATGTTTGACCTATTCTTGGTCATGCTTGTGGTCACCTGATCAGATTTTGTTCTCTCCACAATTCTTAGAAATGTGTTGCAAAAATTGTTACGGAACCCTTGATGAGGGTCATGAAGGAAATTTAATTAAATTGTTGTAATTTGAGATTAAAATCCTATGTAATTTGTATTTCAAACTTTGTTGTAATGGCAACGAAGCCGAGTTCTCTTCCTGGTTCTTTCTTGGCTGAGCCTTTGAATCAGGTTTGCAAATAAAAAATGGAGATTGAGTATGTTTGTTTATCATGAGATTTAATCGAGAAATCTTCAATTAGATGAATGCACATCAAAAATAGGATGGAAATGTTGTTGATTCAATTAGGCAAAAACTTCATGTTTCATTATATGTTGAAAACAAGAAAATCATATTTTGAATGGAGAATTTAGTTTCATGATTATTGAAATTAAATCAATTCTTGCATTGTGGGTCAAATGGATAATTAAATCTATTGGTTTATTAATTTGCAATTGGTCCTATTAGATTTACATTTTTTTTAAAAGAAAATTATTGCAAAAGGCAATAATGCCTTCACTTCTTCTCCCAACCGCTGACTCCATTCTCCTCACTCACACAAGGCTTTTGAGGGGGACAGGTCTGCATACTATAGACCTAGGGCAGTGCACTGCCCATTGGGATGTGGGGGAGACGTGGGTAGCTAGCCCACTTGGTCTAGGATAGTGGGGGGGGGGGGTGTGGGTATGTATAGGTAGTGTTATTGTTTTGTGGGTAGAATTTTTATGGTTAGTTTAGATTAGATACTTTTAATTTATTAATTAGATTTTAATCACTTTATAAATTTGATGAGATTCTAAGATATTAATTAGACTTCTTGTACATTGTCTTTCTTCCATATTAAGTTTGGTTAATTTAGGATGTTTTAGTATGTAATTTATAGTTAGTATATTATGTTTAGGTTAGTAAGTTTAGTATTGGGTATAGTTTGTTAGTTAGCTTAGTATCATAGAAATCTTATAGTTAAGATAGTTTAGTTTTTGTTAATAAAGTTTAGATTGTTATATTTTGAATTAAGGATTACTTTAAAACCTATATTTAGATTATAATTGTTAGTTTAGGTGTTAGTACTCATTAGTGTGTTTATTGTTTAAATATTAAAGTAGTCCTAAGTTAAAGGTTTTAATTTAGAATTAGAGTTTTTTTTTTTTTTTTTTTTTAAACAATTTTAGTGTTACATTAACTAGTGTTATAATATTGTGAGTTAAATTAGATGGATCTCTATATTGCATTTTAATGTTGAACTTGAATTTGGTAATAGTTTTAAATGAAGTTTTTAACTAACTTATAGATTATTAAATTGATTTTAGTATTTATTTATTAATTGTAAAGGATAAATTAATAAATAAGATTGTTATAGGTATGTTGGGGAATATTATGAATTAAAATATAGATAGTATAACCGATAACAAGTTTAATTCTATTGTATGCATTCTTCTTAAGTGAGATTAGACTTTGGACTAAAGTCTTTAAAACATAGTAAAATTAATTATATTGTTATTACCTTTGAAAATTTTTATTCCAAATAAATTTAGATTTAAAATTTGGTGGTTAGTAAAGGTTTAATTAGTGTAACCCTAATGTTCATTGGTAAGGAAAAAGTTATTGGTTATGTTGCAATTATAAATTGTCTTAGTAAATTTAGTTTATATTCTAGCTAACTCAATTTGTAGCTATGTATTTTATTATCATTATCATCATTTTTTCAATGGATCATCAATTTAATTATACTTAGTTTTAAAATTGGGTTTAGTTATAGTTGAAATAGTTGTACTTATATTCCATCGATCGATATTAGAATAATCTTGATACATTGTGGTAATATCAATGTAATTAACGAATCAAATGTTGATATAAATTTAATAACAAGGATTTAACTTTATCATGTATTTCTTCCCACAAGCTTAATCTTAAGATGAACATAGTAGATGCATTCTTGCGAATCAAATTCTTAAACCTTCGAGAACCTTATTATTATTATTATTATTAAATAAATAAAAAATTTGTGTGTTTTTGCCCTCGTAGTTTGGGCATGACATTTTATCTTTCAGATCTTCCTTATTTAATTTGATATCTAAATCTAAATCTTTAATTTGATCAAATAGTTATTTCCTTTTAGTTCTTAAAGTTTCAATTTGATCTTTTAGCTTCTTGATGTAATCTATAATTCCCCACCCAAAGATCCTTAGAACAAGGATAAATATAAGCCAAGATAAAAAAAATTTAAAACAAGTATGGATGCACATGGAAATCAACATACAAGTATCACAAAGATCAAAATGGAAGACTAAAAAAACATCCAACACCAATGGATCTCCAAATGCCACTACTAACTAGAAATGACAAACTACAAAAGTCACAAAATGCATTTGAATCCAAAACATCCCAAATTCAAAAGGTCAAACACTAGGGTTCAAGAACTTCTCAATGGGTATCCCAATCACCTCTCAAAACCTTTCAATCAAGTTGGAAAGTGTCTATTGGTCACCCAAGTAGGTTTTCTCACAAACCTAATCAATACTTTCATATAGCATAGGCGATACTTTCTAGTATTGTATGACATTTTCCAATGGTTGTGCAATACTTTTAGGATAAGGGTGATAGAGTTTCTAAGGTCATGTGTGATACTTTTCAATATCATATGAAATTTTCCCTAAAGGCATGTGATAATTTCTAGTATCATACAATTTTTCTCCTTTAGGTGTGCGACACTTTATAAGTATCGCCTAATGCTAGAACACTGTCACCCAAGAAAGAAACATCTCAAGAATATTCAAAGGGATAAAATAGAGATTTAGAATCTCCACATCTGGGGAGTACCAGATCCACAAGTCAAGGCTTGGACAATTGAACACAAGAGTAGCAAGACAAAAATACAACTAACCATATAAACCCTAGCAGTATAAGAAAATGTACTGAAAGAAACATTGCTATGTACAAAAATAACTAAACTCTTGTGTGGTTCCTAAAAACCATAATAACATTATGAGACCTTGTGTAATGCTACACTAAGCATAACCAAAAGATAAGAAAACAAAGACCAAGAATAATGAACGTATTTTTTTTAACAACAACTCATCAAATACAAATACAAGTAGATATCGTCAAATATATATATATATATATATATATATATATAATGATGCGAATACATTTTGAGATCAGTACAATAATGAAGTACAACATCATTATTAATCACTAATGTCCAACATATGAACCCTACTAGAGATTAAATACTGATTCAAGGAATAACTTCAATAGTCATCTTTAGCTACTTGTTAATTGACTCAAAGCACTTGTAAAACATATAGAAATGCAACACAACAAAAGAAGGGGAGGGCTCAGTACACACTAAGTTAAAAAAAATGTCAACCACCTGCATAAATGTTAAGATTTACATATACATAAACATACTACAAATATCAGAACTACTTAACATAATGCAGTTCCAAAAATTACTATGCAAGAAGTAACATTTACTTATCATTGCAAAAATTAAACTCGCACTAAGAAAATCTTGTAATGATTCATATATGTATTGAGGTGTCATCACTATGGTACCAAGATTCTGCATCCATGTTTGGTATGCCCTTAGATTTCTCATAGTGGTACTCTCTATTATACTCGTCATACGACGTAATAGAGACTTGCCTTATTGTCCGTACTTAATCATATGGGTTTAAGTCATAGGTAGGCCAATTAACTTATAATTTGAAATTAACCCACCCAATTCATTTTAATGTTATCACTGAATTAAATAACTGAAAAGAATTAACCAGATTCAGCCACCCCGATATATGCTCATTACGACTTTTCTTAAAACACACATCAAATAGATTTACTAAGAATGCACATGCATAAGGTATCAAATTCGTATACCACATGATACTACATTTTTTAATCCATTTGCAACCTATCTTATTCTGACATCTTTCAAAGGTAAATTTAGATCATTATAGCAATAGGAACAAATCTTATAATACCAAGATGGCGTAATAACCATTAAACTGCTAACTCAACTTAATGGTATTTATGAAATCTTAATACTATAACACATCTTCCTACTGAAATAATCATCTTAACTTATTGTTGAATAGACTAGGATATTAGAACCAAAATAAATATGATACTTCTATTTAAAATAAATTATATCATCATACATCATAATCCTTCCTTTATTTGAAAACAATTTTTCATTTCAGTAATGGATAGAATAACATCATTAGAATAATATCTTCTAATTTATAAAATTTTCATCTCAAAAAGCATAATATATATATATATATATATATATATATATATATATATATATATATATATATATATATATATATATATATATATATTGGTATGTCTAAAAGAACTTCATAACAAATTAAATTTATACATCATAACAGATTTCCACAACATTCAGTTTACCGTTTGGTATAAGCTCTATCAATTCTTTTAAACAAAAAGAACATAATCAATGATACCATATATTCAAATAAACTTATTTCCAAATTGCCAAATATAATTTCTAACTCAAGATTAGCATACTAACTTACCCTGTGCAACTATTAAGGAATTCAAACCAAATTGTATTTCAAACAGGGTGTCAGCTGTTCTATAAGAAATTTTTCAGCAGTTCAATAAGCATGTCAAACTATACTGATATAATGTTGATTCAACCTTGTTTAAGATCCATGCATAACTATTTGTTACAATGCAGGTTTAATTTCGCAACAAAGCTACTGCACAAAGATTACCTGCGACTTGTTGGATGAAAAGCCAAATATATTTTCCTTTATACAATAAAATGAATCTACTGGTGAATATGAGAAGACTATTTAATTTTTAACTTACTATTCAAACCAAAGTTTTCCCAAAACTTTTTTATTAACATACCCTACCCTAGTTCGTATATTCATCAGGGTAATTGACTGTGAACATAACTTATTTACAACCTGACTAACAGAACGTTCAAACCCAAGCTTATTTACTCTATTTCATCTATGCCCAAAAACCAAATGCAATACTTTGATAGCACAATAGTATTACTAATCACAGAGGCATGATTCTCACAGAGATCAACTTGATAAATATGGATCCTAATACATTGATACAAATTCCACATTATAAAACAAAACCCCAAATGTGTTCAATGTTATCAAAGAGAAAACACTATACCCACACTCAAGTATGGATATATGCAAAACTTAGCATCATCGTGTTGAACCTTGCATACACCCATGCTTGGGTGTCAACTTTTATCATTTTCAACAATAGCATTATTTACGAATTTCAAGATAACCCATACAAAATAAGATAGATTAGGGAAAAGAAAAGCCCCCTACCAAATCATAGTAGACTAACAGAACTCTGCTACAGGTTACTTGTCAAGGCTACGAATCCAAAACAAATACCACGCTGCCAACACAACCAACTCAAATACATCCTCGAAATGGAGTAATGCAGATGATTCAAACAATATCAACCAAAACTTTTGCTGAGAAACCCCATCTTGCTCAGTCTCATATGCTCATAACTCCTTCAAACAAAACCCCTTCATGATGCCAATATCTTGGCATTAACTTACAGATGTGCAACAGAACAGAGAAAAAAATGGATAAATTTCCTTTCCATAACAACAAACAAAACCCCTTACCAGCTATACGAGCCGACTAAAACCTTAAGTGCTATAAAAGTTCAACAAAAAAAGTAATGAATGCATCTGCAACAACACAGAGTCATGCATACGGCTTCCTCTTCTTCTGCCACATTATATGGCATGATCAAAACAATGCAGAACTCTTTATTACTAGAGCATGTGAAACCATAGAGATTAGGGATATAAATCCTTAACACATATTTGCCAAACTTTTTCTTACATGATAATCAGCTTGAAAGTATTATAAAAGTCGTGGGCTTCATATTCGCTCTCAATACACCATAGTGTAAATTAATATTGTTAGGGTATCCAAATTCTCAATAACATAAGCAAGCATACTTAAGGTAAATAATTTTTATAAATATATTCAAAAGATTTAATGTTATAAAATCAAAACTAGTTAAAATAATGTATTTACCTAATGAAATAAATAAACTCTCTGTTACAAGGATATACAACTATGAACATAAAATAACAAATGAATATGTTATCCTCAATAATATATATTAAATCAATCCTTTTAATCATACATCACTCAAAATTTCTAAATTCCAAAGGCACGCACCATGTTTTATTTAAACGTATCTATATTGTTTTGTTAAACATTTATCATGCTAACTTCTAATAAAACTTCAACCACAATACACATCCCTTGGACATCCTCAACCAAATTCAACAGATAATAGAATGTAACATCAAATAAATACTTGTAATATTAAAGTCTTAATATGAAATTAACCAAAGTAGTGGTCAGGCATGACACCTTGAAGGTCCTAGCCATCCCTCATGTGTAACATCCCAAATTGCCAACCAGATAGTCTGTTGGGACTAAAAATTGCATGCTTCATTTTTAGTCACATTTTGAAAATTTTGGAAAATCATGTCCTAAAGTGCCTTTTATGCATGTGGTCAGTTGGTAGCTTGAGGCCTAGATGGTGTTTGAGTGGCTTAACACCTTTCATTTGACATATGCATATGATCCACAATGTTATTTTGCCATCCCGAATCATTCTGTGAAGTCCCATTTTGAGCTAGTGTCAAAATTTGCAATTCTACCAAGTGTCAAATAGCGATCAGAGGCCTAGTTTGCATCTGAATATCTTTTACCCAGGACTGTGTCATGACTAGTCACTTTGGGGATGTTTAGTGTGTATAACAAAGAACCTATGTTTCAATTTTCAAGTCTTTTCGAATCCGTTTGACTAGGTTTTGCACCCCGCAAAGTTGGTCATTTACTGTTTTGTGCATTTAACTAGTTGATCACAATTCTGGGAAGCCCTGTTCAACCAATCATGTCTTTGACCCAGTTGACCCAAATGAAAAAATCCTTTTTGCATTGTGTTCTAGGGGTAAGACACTTCATATGTTCCAATTTTGAGATCATGTCAAATCCATTTGATCAGTTTGCTAACATGATCAAAAACCCAGTTTGCATTGTTTTGTTACGGCTACGGTATCCAGATTGATCCGTACCCCTGTTCGGCATGTTATAACTTTGATCGTGTGATTGGCTAGCCTAAATGGATTGCACCATTGTGTTGTGTCCTAGAAATCCTTGAAGTATGCCAGTTCTTAAGTCATGATGAATCCATTTGCATACTTTCTTATGTCCGTACATTTGCCAAAAATCACTTTTGGACACATTTGCCAGTTAAAATTTCCAAGTGCCTATTTTCGGAAATTCGCCAAATGTGCCCTGTGATTCTTCATGAGCCCAAAACATGGAATTATATTCTCTTCATGGCAAAGAACTTATATCCTAGTTTTCAAAACCCCAAGTGATCAATAACCCAGTTTATAATGCCGAACCCGAGCCCAGTTTATGTTTTTTAACATTGTTTGCCTGCAGAATAATTGAAGTATGGATGTTCGGCAATTAGAATCTCTTGACTGGGAATCCATCATGGGTGGAAAATTTGCAGTGTGATAGAGTATGCAGGATTGAACACTCATGCCGATTTTCGTGGCTTGGTAACTTGATTGGATCAAGTTTTAATTACAACCGGCAGGCCTCCAGACACTAATTCACAATTTGTATAATTGATTAAAAGTGAGTTTAAAATAATGAATTGATGATCATTATGCATATGATTCAATCTTATGACAAAGTAAATGGTGGAAATGGTTTCTTAAAAGCAAAATACAAGAAGCATGTGAAAATTCAAGAAAGAGAGAATTTGGAAAGTGTTCCATTAAAGAGGTTTAGAGGATCACAATATGATGCTGATTTGCCGGCAATTTCAAAAGACAGTATTAATCAAGAAATTTCCACATCAATTAAAATCCACGAGCACAATGAAGCCTTTTGTTGTGAGTTTGCACATTGAATTAAGGAAAAGATTGCATAAAGGTTGCTCTCTCCCACATTGTAGTCTCAATTTGAAAGTTGCAGCTGAGAGGTAGTTTTCAACATAGAAGATGTGCTCCATGTCTGGAGAAAACAAAGAGGACAGCAGCAAACATCCACAGAGGAAGAAGCATCCACGTTTTTTAGAGAAATGAACAAATTTGTTGGTGAAACAAAGCTCAAGGTAGCATGTGATTCACGTTTTTGCAGCAAGCAATCAATAAAAGACCATATGTGCATAAAAAAGGAATCAAAGAACCCCCATTTTTCAAGCCCATGGCTTCTCTAAAGGTGCAGCCATGTTTTTGAAGGGAGTAGCAGCATTTTAAATGACCATGTGCATAAGAAATGACCATTACAATGAAAAGTGTGTAGATTCATAGCAAAAACGACCAGCAAGATGGAGTTTCATGTTTGAAATAAGAAAACTCATGCATTTAGCAATCACAGCAAACACAAAGAGCAAGAACCATTGAAGAACATTATCCCACATTGAGCAAGTGGGAAGTATTTTTAGTCTTTATATGCTTTTGCACCCAAACATATAGTGTCAACAAGACAAAGCATTTTGAAAAGGCAAGGTAGGTGCACGTGGGTCCCAGTCAGCTAGAAGGAGTGAAGTAAATTTTGAAAGAAAATGCATGCCCAAATGATGACGTCAGCAGCTTATAGACGGCCGAAAAAGTCAAAAATCCGGCAGGTCGCTATGTCGCTTGCCGAAAAATCTTGAAAAATCCGGCTAGCGACATAGCGAGGTCGTCGGAAAACTCAGGAATCCGGCAAGAGTCAACAACCAATCAGAAAGTGACACGTGGCATTGGTCAAACCTGGAGTTGACCCGAAATTAAAGAGGCTAGAAAAAATAAAATGATTTTAAAATTTTCATTTTAAAATTATTTTGCCAAGAAACTGACATGGACTTTTTTTTTTTTAAATAAAGTTTGAACTTCTGATATAGTTTTAACTTTTGAAAGTTCATATATTTGTGAAATATTGTCATAGAGACATAAACAGAGGCCTAATTTTCAAACGACCATATCTGGGGAAATTTTTAACCGAATTAGGCACTCCAATATACCGTTGGAACCGGGAGAACCTGAACTTTCCAAATCTGGAGTTTCTTTTTGCACAGGTGCTTCTTGGTTCAAGTTATAGGACAATTTGTGAAATCAAAGGCATTGGCGACAGAACAGGCTGAGTTCTTCAGTGATAATTAAGATTGGTTAGAGAATGGTTTTAGGGGTTAGTTGCAATCTTAAGGTCAAGAAAATCAATTTGAGGTTGTTTCCTTGGCTTCTTGAAATCACATTGTAACTAGTTTTTCACTTCTTACCATGAATGCATCAAGAATCAGTTGCATCTTTTCATCATTACTTTTTCAGATATTTTGATGCCTTTGAGAGGTATAATGATGAAGATTTGATCTGCCAGTTGATAGAGAGAGGGAAGAAAGAGATTTTTCAGTTATAGAGGATTGGATTTCAAGTGGACACCTGGCAATTGCATATCAGATCCGGGAATTCATTTCTTGCTATATCTTTCTTTCTTTCTTCACTTTTTAGGGGTTCCAGTTTTTGGGAAGGAAAAGTTCATTGCTGTGATACCATTGGGGATTCCAGTTTTTGCACTGTGAGACCATTGGTTCCAGTAGTTTGACATGTTTCCATGACTGTGACACCATTTTCTTCAGCAGAACTCTCATGTGAACAGCATTGTAGAGATAATATAGATAGTTATGAGATATTAGGTTGTTTCATGTTTTAATTTTATGCATCTGAATGTATAGTTTCAAGGAAAGGAATACATATGAGCAACAATTTCACTACTTTTGTTTTGGTTCTTGTCTCCTGTCTCAGCAATCTGTAAGTCTTATGTGGTTTTGGAACAAAGATTTGAGACCCATTTGCATCCCTTTCAGGTTGTATGTTTGATGTATTTTGCTGTTGGACCAAAGGGCCAAGTAAATGCTCAATATGTTTAAACAAGGTTACTGGTTGTTTGAGAAGGATATTTTGTGAGAATGAGACCTAAATGAACACTGATGTCTGAATCACAAGGTGGTTGGATAGATCTGATGTCTGGGTATATGAGATACACCCTGATGTCACAGATGTATGTTTTGAATTCATGGAATTGCCCAATGGAGTAGGCACTGATCAGTTATAGGATCACTGGTTATACTGTTGCATTTTTGAAGTTTTGTTGAATCAACATCTTTAATCAAATGAATTTCCCTTTCATGTTGAAGAGCTCTAAAAAGAATGCCCTCACTCAGCTTATGAATTTCATTGTTTTGCATCTAGCTACTGCAGATATACGTTATTTCATAAGTTATTAGGAGAAATAAGGGTTTCTATCTGCTTTGCATTAGATTCAGTGTATGCTTTGACAACCGGTACCATATAAAGAATCTATAGGTCCACCCGCGTAGGTTTTGCAGAGCCGAAAGTGCAGAAGGAGTATAGCCTTATAGTTGGCCTGGTGTCTGAATGGATGGGTTGATAATGGGAGTTAGCTGCCCCTAGATGCATCTTGTTCTCATCAGGGTAATTGGAAATAGGTAACATTTTCAAACACCAACATAGTCGAAGCTTTCTTATGAGGGCTTCACTACTAAAATGTAATAGCATCATAAGAACAAGGAAATCTAACATGCTAATCTAGTAAAGCAATAGATACTCTAACTAAGTAAACCACATCATCTAATCATATGCTAAAAATCATAATATAAGAATGTGTCAAATAGACTTACATCATGTAAACATGATAATCAAGCATTCCAATGAAAGAATAAATCACAAGGAAGCATAATCTAGAATCTCAAGTATACCAATTCAAACATGAAGCTTTGGTTGCACTGGAATAATAGACTCTCTCTATACACTGGTCTCCAATAGTGGTATAGGTAGCTATTCCTCCCAACCACATAAAATCCATAGGTTCACTCCCACTATGCTAATGTAGATAATGATCTAACCAAAAACACACATAAAAAAAACATAAATGGCTAACATTCACGCTAGATAGTAAAGATGACTGAAACCAAGATCATGAGATAATTCAAGTACAAGAGGTCCTGGTCAGACACTAAATTGGTAAGTATGTAGGGACACATGAGAGGATAAATCTCTTGGCATCAGGTAGCCCAAGCTAAATATCATGTGGATTTAGCTCCCCAATAGAAGGCTCTCACACTCTATCCTTTTATTACCTAGTTAATTTATTTAGTTATCACTTTGTTAGAACTTCTTCATGCCAACCCTCTAGACATAATAGTCACTGGGCTACAAGAAAGAAGCCCCCTCCATGCTACCCTACCCTACCCATACTCATCCAATGATGAGTGCCTGAAGGTATGCATATTCTCAACCTAAACCCAAATGAACATAACTCTACCAAAATACAATTGAAAGTTTAGGCCTTGCAAGTCACCCAACAAATGCACACACATGTGCTCATGTGTGGTGCACCACCATCATGAAGATCATAACACAATGGCTAAATGAGAACACAAGAAAAATAACACTCAACCAAAAACAAGCTTGAGAGGATGCATGTAGTATGCATCCCAATGCAACATAAAAGTGTTGAAATTATAATAGGAAAGGTAAACTTTAAGAGGGAGGGTGAATCAATGCTTTAAAATTTAACCCATAAAAATATTCACCATACATCCATCTCACAAATTAACAAGTAAATTAAAATGCCATCTAAAGAATATACATCTAAAATATGTAAACAAGTAAGCATTCACACATATATGACACAAGAATTGATTACCTAGAAACCCTCCAATGAGAAGGTAAAACTATGGTGGGGATGACACCCACAAATCTTCACTACTACAATAATAAAGTGTATCTAATGAAGGATACAATGTTTGATCATGAAACATGATTTACCTTGTGAAAGATCTACCCTATTAAAAGCTTACAAAAATTGTTAGGTCTTACCCTATTAAGGATTTTTAACACCTTGTTAGAAGTGTGTCTAGTTAAAGGACTTCAACTAGAAATTAAGCAAGCATCTTGTTAGAGGATTTTAATACAGTCTGTTAGGACTACTCTGTTAAGAGATTTGACTGGTTCACCTATTAGAATGTCTCATCATTGATCCTACAATTAGCACTCTATTGCTTGATGTTAGATTACCTCTATCTTGTTGTGTACTTGATCCTTCTTGATCAAATATCTCTATGTTGTTCACTATTTCCTTCCTTTGTTCTCCTTTAATTGATTGTGCAATGTAATTTAGATCATAATACCTTAGTCACCATGAATGTCTTGTTTGCACATGAAAACTCTCTTCTCTTTGATCATTCATAAAAATTTTAGGGTTTGTCCTCCTTAAGAAGAACTAGGTGACTTAGGGTTAGGTATGAATCAATGATTTCAATTCATCTATATTGTTGCTTAAACCTTCCCTATACCTGATTGGATGCATGTAATACATCGAGATTCTCATTAAGATTCATCCTTATCAACAAAATATCTGATGCAGGAGCATCCAGAGGTATAAGGGCAATCCTGTGTCACCAAAAAAATGTACTTAGACTTAGTTTTTGTTTCATGTGTTTTCATTTTTGGATACCCATTTAAAGGTTTCAACTCTCATAGTTCCACTATCAGTGAACTAAAAAATCTCAAAAAAATAGGAGCATGTAATTGGGCCATCATTTTGGTGAACTAGAAGGTGTAAATTGGCTAGATGAATGTAATTGTAATTTAGAGCATTCCAAAAAAAGAATCAGGTCAAAAGGCCCCATGGTTTGAAAGTTATTGCAGTTTTTCAGGTTTTGGAGACCTCTTAAAAATGCTTCAAAGTTAGGTCAGGGGCATTAAATGACCTAAAAAAGGGCCAAAAATGGGGGACAAGTGAAGATCATCCATAGGGCTATAGAGCACTTCGAGAGCTTTCCAAAAATGTAAACAGTTCATCAATCAGAGCTACGGTTCAAAAGTTATGCCTCCCGAAAGTTTGGTTACCGTTTTTGGATTCTTCTAGATTTGCACCGACTTCTAATGCAGCTTTTGGAACCTTCTATTTGGTCGGTGGATGCCTGCTAGCAATTTCTAGAATGTACTCCTAGTCCTTAACCCTCTGGGGTCTATTTAAGGAGATTCCTAGCATTGTAAAAGGTAGTTCGGAGTGGAGTTTGAGAGGAGGTACTGAAAGGAGAAATTATCTCTAGATTCATGCTATTGTAAGCCCTTAGGGCATGTTTTGAAGTTTATTTTCTCTATATTGAATGTACTAGCTTATTTTTCAATCAATACAATTTTCCTTTTTCTGTTGTGTCCATTCTGTTGTTGGGTTGTGTCCCCATCAAGTGGTATCAGAGCTGATTTTCCTGAGTGTGTAGACAGAGTGCCGACTGTGAGGTAGTTTGAACCATGACTGTGTGGTTGTGGGTTTGAGTTAAGAAGATGCCTCCATGAAGAGAGCATGGTGGAAGAGCTAGAGCTATTAATCTTGAGGAGGTTAGAGCCCTCCAAAGGCAGGTACAAGCATTGCCGGAGGAGCTCCGTAGAGTGGCAACTGTGGCCGCAGGTGATGAAAGTGATGATGACAACGAAGAAGATGAAATGGGACCATAAGGGGAATTTGATGGGGAAGTTATAAATCATGCAGAGGAAAGGCTTTTTAGGGCCATTACTAAGTTTGGAAAAAGACCTACAATTGAAGTAGGTGTATTTTCAGGAAATCTGAAACCAGATGAGTTGATCGATTAGAGCAATGAACTGGAAAAATACTTTGAGTATGAGGATATCAGGGACACGGATAGGGTTAAGTTTGCAAAGGCCATGGCAAAATCTGGTGGCAAGAGGTCCAATTAGAAAGAAATAGAAGAGGAAAGGAGAAGATCACAAGATGGGATCGCATGGTGGACAAATTGAAGAAGCAGTTCATTCCTATGGACTATGAGCTTGATTTGTTTAAAAAGATGCATGGGTTAAAGCAAGCAAGAAGATCAGTCCAAGAATATATAGAGGAATTTTATTGACTCTTAATTAGAGCAGGGCATGCAGAAGCAAATAAGGAGAAGGTTGCTCGTTATATCAGTGGGTTGCGACCTAGCATCCAAGAGGAATTAAGTCTGGTAAGAATGACCAGCATTGAAGAGGCATACTAGTTTGCCCTACAAGTTGAAGAGAAGCTGAATAAAAGGTTTAAAGGAAGACAAAGAGGGCGCAGTCAAGGAGGAAGGGGAAGCGGTAGATCATCTAGAGATCGCAATGAAACCCAAAAGAAAAATGAAGATGTGAGTACTAGCAGGAACCAAAAGAATGAGGGTTTCAACCGCTCCCATGATCAAGACTTTGGAAATCAGAGAGGAAGAGGTAGAGGACGTGGACAAGGAAGAGGAGGCTTTCGTGGTACCTATTTCCATTGCAATGAAGAATGTCATCGTGCCTTTGAATGACCTCAATGACAAGGAAGGACAGATAGGAGAGCTGAGGGCCAAGCTAGGGTTGATCATGTGGATGAGGATGCACAATCATCACATTCAGAGGATGCAAAAAGAGGAGAGACCTTGGTAAATGAAAGATTGCTACTAAGTGGTGAGATTGAACCAGGACAATGGAGGAGTTTGTTCCATACCAGATCTAAGTGTAAGGATAAATGTTGTGACGTGATCATTGATGGTGGTAGCACTGATAACTTGGTATCAGAAGAGATGGTCTCTAAGTTGAAGCTCAAAAGGGAGAAACATCCCCAGGCCTATCGGATTGCTTGGGTAAAAGATGATCATAAGGTCCTGGTAAGTGAACAATGTTTAATGAAATTCAAAATTGGGAGTTACCATGATGAAGTTCTCTGTGATGTTATTTCGATGGATGTTTGCAATCTATTGTTGGGTAGACCATGGCAGTTTGATAGACATGCAGTAAATGATGGACATGCAAACACATACTCTCTAACAAAGGATGGATTTCACCACAAATTGAAGCCCATGAAAAAGGAAGGTGAAAAGGTATGTAGCAATGCTAGGATTTGTCTTGTTGATGAAAGGAAGTTTTTAGATGGCATGAAACATCAGCATATGTGCTATGCTTTGATTCCTAGGAAAGATAAAGAAGGTAGTAGTGAAATACCACTTGAAGTTTCAGATTTACTAGGGGAGTTTGGAGATATTATCTCTGATAATGTTCCTGATGGATTTCCACTAGTAAGGAAAATCAGTCATCAAATAGATCTGATTCCAGGAGCTAGTTTTCCTAACAAGGCTACTCACAGGATGACTCCTACTGAAATAGAGGAGCTAAATAGACAGGTTTAGGAGCTGTTGAGGAAGGGCTTGATTCGAGAGAGCCTTAGTCCATGTGTAGTACCTACAGTACTCGCACCAAAGAAGGATGGAGAGTGGAGGATGTGTACAGATTCTTGAGCTATAAATAGGATAACCATCAAGTACTGGTTTCCTTTGCCAAGGATGGATGATCTTATGGACTGCCTGAGTGGAGCTCAGTATTTCACAAAGATAGATCTCAAGAGTGGCTATCATCAGATACAAATTCGAGAAGGAGATGAGTGGAAAATAGCCTTCAAGACCAAGGAGGGTCTTTATGAGTGGTTAGTCATGCCCTTTGGATTGACGAACGCCCCAAGCACCTTCATGCGGCTCATGAATGAGGTACTTAAGAAGTTCTTGGGAAAATTTGTTATTGTCTATTTGGATGATATTTTAATTTTCAGCAAGACTTTGGAAGAACATTTACTGCATATTTGTAGTGTCCTAGAAAGGCTAAGGGAAGAGAAACTGTTAATTAATCTGAAGAAGTGTATCTTTGCAAAAAGGGAGTTAGTCTATTTGGGGTTTGTTATATCACTCGAAGGTCTCAAAATGGATCCAAAGAAGGTAAACACCATCTTGGAATGGCCTACTCCAAGGTCTGCTACTGAGGTAAGATCATTTCATGGTCTGGTTAGTTTTTATAGGAAGTTTATTAAGAATTTCAGTGGCATATGTGCACCCCTAACTGATACAATAAGAGGGGATAGAAAAGAGTTCAAATGGACTGCAGTAGCTGTGAGAAGTTTTGAATTGCTAAAGAAGAAGGTAACAAAACAACCCGTGTTGGCACTTCGAGATTTTAGAAAGGTTTTCTAGGTGGATTGTGATGCTAGTGGAAGGACTATTGGGGCTATATTAAGCCAAGAAGGTAAGCCTATTGCATATTTTAGTGAAAAATTGAATGATGCAAAGAAGAAGTATTATGTTTATGATCAAGAGTTCTATGCAATAGTTCAGGCCTTAAAGAAATGGAGGCATTATTTATTGCCAAAGAAATTTTTTTTGTATACTGATCATCAGGCATTACAGTACCTAAATAGCCAAGGTAAATTGAATCAGAGGCATATGAAGTGGGTAGAGTTCTTGCAGAGCTATACATTTGTGTTGAAGCATAGAAGTGGAAAATCTAACAGGGTTGCAGATGCACTAAGTAGGAGACAGTTGTTGCTTACAGTAATGCAGGTTGAAGTAGTTGGGTTTGATGAACTCAAGAATTTGTACCCTGAGGATCCTTATTTTGTTGAAGCATGGAAAGCTTGTAAAGAACCTGTTGTTGTAGATAGAACCAAGTGGTTAGACTATTTGATTCAAGATGGCATGTTGATCAAAGGTAGTCAATTGTGCATTCCAAGGAGTTCCATGAGGGAAAATTTGATTAAGGAGAAACACAGTGGAGGGATGGAAGGACATTTTGGTCAATATAAGACCATTTCCATTCTTAGAGAACATTATTTTTGGCCTCAAATTTTACAGGATGTGAAGAAGTTTGTACAGAGTTGCCAGGTTTGTCAAGTTGCCAAGGGGTTTAGTCACAATACTGGCCTATATCAGCCATTGCCTGTTCCACCAAGGCCATGGGAGGACATAAGTATGAATTTTGTTCTTGGATTGCCAAGGACACAAAGGGGTAATGACTCAGTATTTGTTGTGGTTGATAGGTTCTCCAAAATGGCACATTTCATTCCATGCCACAAAACTCATGATGTTGTCCATATTGCAGACTTGTTCTTTTGAGAGGTGGTGAGACTACATGGTCTCCCAAGGAGTATAGTTTCTGACAGAGATACTAAATTTGTGGGGTATTTCTGGAGGACATTGTGGAAGAAGTTGAGAACAGACCTAAAATTCAGTTCCACGCATCACCCGTAGACTGATGGCCAAACAGAAGTGGTAAACAGAAGTCTAGGCAATTTGCTAAGATGTTTAGTTGGGGATAAGCCCAAGGGATAGGATTTGATTCTACCACAAGCAGATTTTGCTTACAATAACTCTATAAATAGGAGTACTGGAAAATCACCATTCCAAATTGTATATGGGAATAGCCCAAGGACTGCACCAGAATTGAGGAAGATAGAACAAGGGGAGAGGACAAGTGTTGAAGCTGAGGAATTTGCTGAACATATCAAGCGTCTACATGAGGAGTTTCAAGCACACATTACCAAGATGAATCAAGAGTATAAAGCTAGGGCTGATCAAAGGAGAAGACATAAGGAATTCCAAGTAGGAGATCTAGTCATGGTGCACTTACAAAAAGAAAGATTTCCAACCGGTACTTACAACAAGCTGAAAATGAGAAAATTTGGCCCCTGCAAAGTTTTGAAGAAACATGACTCAGGAAATGCATATCAGATGGAGCTGCCAAATGGTATTCACATTTCTCCCATTTTTAACATTGCAGATTTAACAGAGTATCATGATGATGGTGTAGATGAGGAGCTGGTGTTAGAACCATGTCCAATTCCTGCTTCTAAGAAGGAGGAGATAGAAGACATTTTAGATCATTGTGTGGGTAGGAGTACCAGAAATAGGCAGTATGAAGAGTACTTGGTCAAATGGAAAGGACGACCGATCGAGGACTCAACTTGGATTTCAACAGCTGAGGTTTTCCATTTGGGATTTCCTCTACCACTCATAAAGTGACAAGATCACTTTTCAATCTACCCTGGGTGTCTGATGCAGGAGCATCCAGAGGTATAAGGGCAATCCTGTGTCACCAAAAAAATGTACTTAGACTTAGTTTATGTTTCATGTGTCTTCATTTTTGGATACCCATTTAAAGGTTCCAACTCTCACAGTTCCACTATCAGTGAACTAGAAAATCCCAAAAAAATAGGACCATGTAATTGGGCCATGATTTTGGTGAACTAGGAGGTTTAAATTGGCTAGATGAATGTAATTTTAATTTAGAGCATTCCAGAAAAAGAATCAGGTCAAAAGGCCCCACAGTTTGAAAGTTATTGTAGTTTTTCAGGTTTTGGAGACCTCCTAAGAATGCTTCAAAGTCAAGTTAGGGGCATTAAATGACATTGAAAAGGGCCAAAAAATGGGGGACAAGTGAAGCTGGTCCATAGAACTATAGAGCACTTCGAGAGCTTTCCAAAAATGTAAATGGTTCATCAATTGGAGCTACGGTTCAAAAGTTATGCCTCCTGGAAGTTTGGTTACCATTTCTGGATTCTTCTAGATTTGCACCGACTTCTAACATAGCTTCTCGAACCTTCTATTTGGTCGGTGGATGTCTGCTAGCACTTTCTAGAATGTACTCCTAGTCCTTAACCCTCTGGGGTCTATTTAAGGAGATTCCTAGCATTGTAAAAGGCAGTTCAGAGTGGAGTTTGAGAGGAGGTGCTGAAAGGAGAAATTATCTCCAGATTCATGCTATTGTAAGCCCTTAGGGCATGTTTTGAAGTTTATTTTCTCTATACTGAATGTACTAGTTTATTTTTTAGTCAATACAATTTCCCTTTTTCTGTTCTGTCCATTTTGTTCTTGGGTTGTGTCCCCATCAATATCATAATTCAATCCTTAAATTGGCCCAAAATTTGGTTTATATAGTAGTTTGTGCCAATACAAACAACTATGACAAAAATATGTTACTCAACTTTTGAAGTCCCTCATGCTCGGCACTAACTAAGACTTCAACGCTATCACTTGGCAATTGAATGACTTAGCATGTAGTACTTGCTTGGTTTCTAAATCACTCAACACATACTAACTACTCGACACTTGAGTGACTCGCACATGAGTGACTTAGCACTCACTTTTTACTTGGCATGCTCTTACTTATATGTTGTACTTGGCATATTTTACTTTGTTTAGGATGAACTAAGTAAATGACTTAAGTGTATAGGAACTCACTTGTCAAAACTAATATGAGATTAACAATCTCCCCCTTTGACATGAGTGTCAAAAACACTTGGTCATACATTAATGATCTTATTCTTACGAGCATAACATAGATGTCTATTTTACTTCTATACAAAATTTCAAAATGTCAAAATTTTGCGACATGTGACCTGTACCTCAAGTTTTCATAACTCCCCCTAAGTTGTTTGATATGTAACTCCCCTTGAGTTCTTTGATCTATTCTATATTGTACTCTGTATCAAAATCTTTCTCCTACTGAGTAGATTTGCATCAGTTGATACTCTTTCTCTATTCTTACTCCCTCTTAGATAGATATCTCTTTGTTCTGCTTGCTCCACCATGAATCTTACTACCATTACTCTCGTTTCTCTTACTTCCCCTTTTTGACACTAATGTCAATGAGTTATACACTAATAGTGTATTTGTCCAAAAATGATTTATGGACCTCAAGTATAATTTTAAGATTTGCATCCCAATTATCACAAGCTACCTCCAAAGACTTAATTTGGAGGGCCAACTCAACAACAAGGTGGACTAAGCCATCTAATGTAGAATGATTGGGGTCTTTCTTCATAAGTCTTTATGCATAACCTAGTTCCTTGTGTAAAATATCCATGTGAGGAATCAATGTCTCTTGGATGTTGACTAGTTTAGCCCCTATGTTGGCTTCATTTGCTTGTAATGATGCTAACTGAATTTGGGATTGCAATAGGGTCCTAAAGTGTTTCTCACTTTGAGTTGGAGACATGGACAATGTTGCACCAAAGGACTACATTTGGCTCTCCAAAATCAGGATGTGATTCCTTATCTGTTGTGTGAAGAGTGTAGGATTACACAATTTGGTGTATAGAGAGAAAATGTTCTCTAGTACCTTCTTCACACTATCCATCTTAGTCTCTAATACAACCTATGTTAGTGCAATATCACTAGATATCTTCTCATTTACCTTGTTTTGAAACTTCTTTTCAAATCATTCTAATAGTTTGACATTAGCATCTAGGTCTCTATCACTTACTCTTTCCACTATATTGGTCAATTGTTCAATGATTGGCTTGGTTTCATTTGGAGTAGGAAGTGTATATGAAAAATATGTAAGCAAGTAATACTAATCTATTCAAAAAAAAAAGCATTAACTAGCATAAAAAACGATAACATATATGAGAGACAAAGTGAAACCCTTAAATGAGAATATGAGCCATGGAATGGCTCTCCCAATGAGAATGATCACTTGATTTGGGGATGAGTCTAATGGATTAGGATGTATGCTCAAGGTTCTCAAAAACTAGCTTCAATGGAGATGGAAAATGACAAATTGGTAGCTTTGTGAGCTCTCAATTTGGAATCATAAGGGTATGGTTGATGGCTTTTGGCTCTCAAAAGGGCATTATAACTTTAGCTCCAAGATTGTGATGAAATGGCTTGGGAGGGGATTAAATTTATAGGCTAGGGGCTTGAGGGATGGAGGGCTAAGATGGAAGGAAAGTTGAAAGCTTAAGGAGGGCTAGGATGCACTCAAAAGTGAGCACATGGATTGTGCTTGTTTAGCACCAATCAGGGAGTGACCCTTCAAGGGATAATATCTTCACAAAGATCCTTCATTATGGCTTGTAAGAGCTTGTAAGAGTCTTTATGGCTTTTTTAAGAGCATTCATTGTTGGTTGGTTGGGATATTTTGGAGGGAGTTGAGATTGTTGACTTTTCTTAGCTTAGGAAAGTCTTAAGCTTACTTAGGGAATGTGACAACATTAGGGGGTGGAGTAGGCTTGGGTTTAGGATTAGAGTAGGGATGTTAGAGATTTACAAGTGGATGGCAGTCATGAGGGTGGGTGAGTTAGTGGCTAAGCTTAGTTATTATGGGTGGATGGGGTGGATTAGGCTAAAAAGGGGGTTTATGAATAAGTTAGGGGATTTTAGACTTGAGGGCTTTATTTATCAAATAGATTTATTTGATAAATGGGGATTTTGGAATTAGATAGAAGAATAGGATTAATTGATAAATAATAGGTTATTTGATTTATCAATTAGGACTATAGATGATTAATTAAATTAATCAGCTAGGGGATGGCAAAGGATTAATTAAATAAGAATTTAATTAATGATGCCTTTAGAGATAACTAAATAGGATTACCAAAGCAGTGTAATCAAATTTAGGTGTCTACAGGAAGACTAAATGCATCTAAGAAAAAAAAATTGATATCAATCAAAGATTTCTTCTATCTATGCTCCCTTCTGAGCGGTTCTTGATGTTTCTTCTTTGCTAGGGCTTCTTGTAGTATACCCATTTGCTCAATTGTTATTGTTGCATAATCAAATTTTTGCAATACAATCTCTTTATCTAGGCTGATATCTCCATAATTAGTTACCTCTTTTGCCTTAGATGAGCTAAGACTTAGCACTAAGAATTGTAATGGTGAAGCATTTGTGCTCAGCTTCTGAAGAGTTTGACTAGAAGGAGTACCAAATTCTAGTAATCTCACTAGTGCTTAGATTGCTACTAACTTCTTTGGCTTAGGTGTCAAAATAGTCTCTTCAAGCTTGTCCTTTTTTGTCTCTGTGGTTTTAGTTGTACCTTGCTCTTGTGCTAAAGTTGCAGGTACATCTATTTGGATTATTTGACCTTGAGTCCCATAATTACCTAGTGTTTCAACCTTGTTTACTCCAACTGTCTCAACCTTGTCTTTTCAGCTTCTTGTGCATTTTCTGAGACTTGAGTGCCTTACATCAGTGTACTGAAAATACAACATATTGTCTCCTTCCTTTGATATACAACAATGGGTTGTGAAGGTTGTACACTTGTGACTTGAGGAGTGATTATAGATGTTTCTTTTGTTTCCTCCCCTACAGTTATAGATTTTTTCTTCTATATTTCATCAATATAGGGTTGTGACATAATTTGGACTGGAGAGTGGACTAGACAAGTATCATTTTCAAATCTTCCTCTATAAGGGGATTGATGTTCTAAGTAGTAGTATCAAAAACATCTTTTACTTTGACAGTTTCAATGTTTACAATTGTCACCTATGGAGGGTTGGCACTTGGCATTAGTGTATCTTGTATGCTTTGTTTTGGTTGCTACTCTTCCTTAGCTAGTGCTTTCTTTTCAATATTCATATCAGTGCCTCCCTCTATTTTTCCTTGTTCATTATCATCTTCTTCATCCTCTCCTACCTTAATAGGTACTTGGTTAGCATCTTTGGCTATTGACAATCCATATGTGATCTTCCACATTTGTTTGGATTTTTGTACAACATCCTCTATATTATTTTGTAATATTCTAAATGCCCTATACTTTGGTACAAATCTCACAACATATTTCTTTATGGCTTTAGACATTTCAGCCTTACTAAGTTCTAACATAACTTGAGCAAGGGATGTCTCCCTAATTTGTCTTTCAGTGTTGAAACAATAATGCCATTTTTGCTCAACTCTATCATATAAGCTTTTAGGTATGGAGTTGGCAAGTTCTAGAGGAGTCTTTTGAATGTAGCCATCATGGCATATATTGTCTCCTCTACTTGGTTCTTCTCAATCTTTCCAAGATTATCAAACTCAAGGTGAGAGAAACTTGACAAATCAGCAGTATTTCTAACATTCTCACATAAATTATCTAGGTCTGAGGAGGGACTATGACTCACCACTTGGAACTAGATTTTGTCATCAGATTCAGTCTTCTCCTCATTAGATTTAGCCTAAGAAACATGCTTTCTTCTTGGTCTCTTTAATGCTCCACCTTCCTACATTTTAGGCTTGGTTACCTCTTTAGCCTTATGTATAGTGACTCTTGTACTATCCCTTCTAGTAGGTTTTTTTGGTTTGGGCTAATTATTTTTTGTAAACTTTTTTTTTCTCACAACTTGAGTCTTTTCCTTTCTTTTCTTCTTGTTAGTAGTAATAGGTGTTTCATTGGATTCTTCTTCCTTAGTACCTTCTGCAATATCTACTTCCTCCTCGTATTGATCCTCTCCCTGACCTTGTGTTAGTGCCAATGGTGCTTGAGCCTATGTGTCCTCTTCTTCTTCTTCCTCGACTCCTTCACCCAATTTTTCTTTTAATTTATTCATCAATCTATTCTTCTTTCTCATCACTGAAGTAGTCTTCAAATCCATAGTGATCTTTGATTTGGCCAAGTCATAATTACCAAATGCTTTGGCTTCCTTGTCCACTTCTTCTATAAGTAATGTTGTGGTTGTTGCAAAGGTCTCATCAACATTGATCTGATAACCTAATGGCCTTAGCCATCTCACCCTAGAAATTGTTACTTGAACATATGTGTGATCAGTATCAACTAGGAAGAAAACATCATCATAATGTTTCTCAACTAGTGAGACTGGTATCCTCATTTTTTTCTTCATTGTTTGCTTAAAATCTTCAAAATAACTAGTCATTACTGACTCAAAGTTATCACCTAATTTCTCAATAAATTATCTTATTTGAACTACAATTCATATATTCATCTTCCAAGCAACCTTTCCAAATGTAGGAAATGAATTTTGTACATAAAATAAAATATATCCAAATTTACACTGAGCACTCTCGGTTTTCCTTATGGCTCCCAAATTCTCAATCAATTGTTGTAATTGCACCTTAGCAAGATCATAAGTTTGATATTTCTTCACAATTTTGTAGCCCATATCCATTGCAATGCAAGGTACACTATTTAATCTGCTAGATTGATAAAATTTGTGTGCTATTACCCTCACTGCAAAAGCTATCAGGGGGTCTATGATAGTGTCAATGGTCATACCCCTTTTGTTCCATACAACCCCTATGTTCTTTCAATGGCTTTCCTTTGACTCACTTCTCATGGTCATCTAGGGTTGGATACCCTATTACCCTATGAAAAAAATTCCTTGTGATTTTAACTGGCCCATTTTCTAACCATATAGAGCTATCATGAATTATTCTTAAGACAATCTTAATCCACTTTGTTTTGAAGATGTTGGGGAAATCTAGGGCATGAGTTAACCCTTTCTTCTCGACAAGCTTGTATTCTTCCTTCAATGATCCATTTTCACATAGTCTCCCATATTCTTCTCTTATTTTCATGTCTCCTATGCTTCCAATCTTGCATGTGTAACAATTCCTAACATCTTTAATCATCAAGACTCATGGTGCTATCATAGAGAACACATCAGAGGGATCATACTTATAAGCTATATCTTGGATAGCCTTGAAAATAGGTTGTTTGATTTCATCTCTAATTAACTAAACATTCAAAACTTATTTTCCATCTACACCTTTTTTTTTATAAGAACTAGACACCATTACATATATCTAGGGTTTGCGAAATTTGAAACTACATAGCTTGGCACACGGTAAATACCTTATAAATCCTATTGAAATGGTCTCAAATAGTCGTTCAAATCTCCAACAAATGCTCAAATCAAATTCTCCAAACTGTCTTTAGCTCTTTGTGTTCTTCTTTGAATTTAAATGATGATAAATGAGTAAAAATTGATCAAATAGCCCTTAAAACATTGCATTTGATTCTAAGTGCTTACACAGCTATAAGCTCGACATCAATTGATTTCTAGCTCACTTGGAATCTACATGTCTTTCCATATGCTTGGCAACCACTATGAGCTTGGTCTCAACTAACAAATTTTTGTTAGCTCAACATCCACTAACATTTCACTTAGCAACCATATGAAATTGTTCATGCTCGGCAATAAC